>LR538322.1:1157607-1223757 GCA_900883565.2 Caenorhabditis panamensis | reverse complement strand
GGGGGGGGGGGGGGGTAAACCAGAAAGTGGTCGATTTTCAAAGTTCCTCAAAATAGGTCATGTTGGGTATCAAAATTTTTAGACTGACAAGTTAAAAACAACTGTGCACTTGGTTCTTGATAATACCTGCTCTGGAAAAAAATTCAAAAAAATTCAAAAAAAAAATTTTTTTTTCAATAATTTTTTTCAAATTTTTTTCAAAACTCAAATTGACACAGTTTCACTTGTAAATTCGAATTTGACGTGTTTTTTTGATCAATTTGATACCCATATTGACCTACTTTTCTTAATTTTATTTTAACCCCCTAGGGACCATCCAGGGTACAAACCAGAAAATGGTCGATTTTCAAAATTCCTCAAAATAGGTCATGTTGGGTATCAAAATTTTCAAAATGACAAGGTCAAAACAGCTGTGCACTTGGTTTTTGACAAAACCTGCTCTGGAAAAAAATTCAAAAAAATTCAAGAAAAAAAATTTTTTTTTCGAAATTTTTTTTGAATTTTTTTCTAAACTCAATTTTACGCAGTTTCATTTGTAAATTCAAATTTAACGTGTTTCTCTGATAAATTTGACACCCATAATGCCTTTTTTTGAGTGAATTTGAAATTTTTTGAAAAAGGGTCTACAAGGGGGGGGGGGGGNNNTACAAGGGGGGGGGGGGGTAAAACCAGAAATGGTCGATTTTCAAAATTCCTCAAAATATGTCATGTTGGGTATCAAAATTTTTGAAATCATAAATCAAAAATTGCTGTGGACTTGGTTTTTGGTAAAAACTGCTCTGGAAAAAGTTTTGAAAATTCGAGAAAAATTTTTTTTTTGAAATTTTTTTCCAATTTTTCCGAAACTTCAACTTATGACAGTCTCATTTACAAATTCAAAATAAACAAGTTATTGTGATCATTTCAACACCCATATCGACCTATTTTGACTTAATTTGAAATTTTTTGAAAAAGGGTGCAAGGGGGTAAAACCAGAAAGTGGTCAATTTTCAAACTTCTTCAAAATATGTCATGTTGGGTGTCAAAATTTTTAGACTGACAAGTTAAAAACAACTGTGCACTTGGTTTTTTGATATAACCTTGACTGAAGCGCGGAATCAAAAATTTCACGAAAAAAATTTTTTTTTCAATTTTTTTTCATTTTTTTCTAAGACTCAATTTGACGCAGTTTTATTTACAAATTTGAACTCAACGTATTATTCTGATTAATTTGACACCCATATTGCCCTATTTTGAGTAAATTTGAAATTTTTTGAAAAAGGGTGCAAAGAGGGTAAAACCAGAAATGCTCAATTTTCAAAATTACTCAAAACAGGTCATGTTGGGTATCAAAATTTTTGAAATTGAAAATTAAAAACAGCTGTGCATTTGGTTTTTGATGAAAACTGCTCTGGAAAAATTTTTGAAAAATTCGAGAAAAAAATTTTTTTAAAGATTTTTTTCGAATTTTTTAAAAATTGCAAATTGACGCAGTTTCATTAGCAAATTCGAACTGAGCGTAATTTTCTGATTAATTTAACACCCATGATGACCTATTTTGAATGAATTTGAAATTTTTCGAAAAACGGTCCAAAGGGGGTAAACCAGAAAATTCTCAATTTTCAAACTTTACCAAAATAGGTCATGTTGGGTATCAAAACTCTCAGCATAACATTCTAAAGCCAATTTTCATAGTTTCAAAGCTCAAAACTCGCTAGAAACAGGAATTCGTACTTACCTGGACAACAAAAAAGCAGAACACTGACCAATAAAAATTCGTCCTGCGTCAACTGTAGTTCAATGATTTTTCCGACCAATCTCGATTTTACCCGGATCAAAAACGCCTTTGTAAAGTACTCAGAACTATGAATTTCGGCGGGAAATTGAACATCCGGGTCCGGGTATCCAAAAGAGTCCCGATTGCTTGAATAGTTGCGCATTGCATGTAAAAAAACACTGAGTCCGAAGTAGGCTCCACGGACATATCGAATTTGATCCAAAGGCTCTAAAACCCTTACAAATTCCAATTTTTTCATAAAATCAATAGTGGTAAGTTGCTCGATAACTCCCCAGTCGAAAAACGAAACTTTGTAGTTTTCAGGCCGTTTTTTGAATTTTATAGGTTCCCGAAACGCGTATTCAAGGGCCTTTTCTCCTGGTACGTGATACTCCAAAAATTTCACATATCGTTTCGAATTTTGAATGGATAATTCTTTAATTAACCGAGATACTCCGTCAATTTCAGAGGCAAATTTTGGCGGTGGTATAGCGTTTTTTTCGTTGATTCGCATTCCGGAAGAATGGCATTTTTGAAAGCGGCAAGCACGACAAGAGGGATTTAGGATTGATGGGCCTGTGTAACAAAGAAAGGTTCCTGATTTACAGGTAGGAACTTTTGGCGACTCGGTAGCACGTTTGAAAAACATTTTGCAGGAATTGCAACAGATTACCTGAAAATTTGAAAGTTTCAAAAAAAAAATCAAAACAAAATTTTTTTTTTCGAAATTTTTTTTTGTAATTTCTGCGGTTGCAAATTTTTTTTATAATTTTTGAAAGTTGTGATTGTTTTTGAAACAATTGGTTTTGCCAAAAATTAGTTTTTTGAAAAATTTCAAAAAAAATTTTTTTTTTTCAAAAATTTGAAAAAAAAAATTTTTTTTCGAAATTTTTTTTTGAAATTTCTGAGGTTGCAAATTTTTTCTATAACTTTTGAAAGTTGTAATGATTTTTAAAACAACTGATTCTGCCAAAATTGAATCTAAAATAAATTAGCAAAAAAAAATTTTTTTTGTTGGAAAATTTGAAAAAAAATTGAAAAAATTTTTTTTTTTTTTCGAAATTTTTTTTTCACAATTTCTATGGTAGCTAATTTTTTTTGTGTTTTTTGAGAGTTACTGTTGTTTTTTAAATGGTTTCCAGGTTATTCAGCAATAACTTTTTGTTTTTCTCCATGAAAAAAAAAATTTCGAAAATTCATAGAAAATTTTTCAAAATTTTCAAAATTTTTTTTTTACAATTAGATTTTTTTCTCAAAATTCATTTTTTCTGTAGATTACTGTAGTTATGAACATAAAATAAAAATTGTTTCACCATGATGTGTTGTTTTTTTCTTGAACAGAAAAAGAAAAAAATACAAACTTTTTTTTCAAAAATTTCAAAAAAAATTTTTTTTTAATTTTTCAAGAAATTTCATGGTTTTCAGTTTTTCTACAATATATTAGGTTGGTTCATAAGTTTCGCGCAGTTGGTCGTTTCTCAATGATGAGTTGAGCTAAAAATCTGAAATTTCGCACATAATTCGGTCACTCCTAGAAACCATCTTTGGCCAAATGGCAACCCACAACTCTCATTTTTGGCCGAGATAAAATTCTGAACGTCCCACCCATTTTTGGGTCGAAATTCCTAAAAAATTCATCAGAGCAGCTAGATTTTTTCTGATTAATGGAATCAATTGCGCGTACAGTCAATACATGATTTCAGTTTAGTTTGGATTTTTACAACGCGTTTTCGAATTTTTAGAATTTCAGGTCGATTTTTAAAAAAGTCGATTTGAAGTTTCGCTTTTTGGTGCAAATGATGCAAAATTTATCTGTAAATTGTTTACTTTTTGATTTGGATTTTTAAAATGATTTACAAGCTCAAAAAATCAAAATTAGTGAAATCAGTGCGAAAATCAAGCAAAAAAGACCAAAATTTGACCCCTTTCCAAAATTCGGAAACGCGTTCTAAAATTCTAAACTAAACTGCAATCATGTATTGGCTGTACGCGTATTTGATTCCACTAATCAGAAAAAATCTAGCTGCTCTGATGAATTTTTTAGAAATTTCGACCCAAAAATGGGTGGAACATTCAGAATTTTATCTCGGCCAAAAATGAGAGTTGTGGGTTGCCATTTGGCCAAATATGTTTTTTAGGGTTGATCGAATTATGTGCAAAATTTCAGATTTTTAGCTCAACTCATCATTGAGAAACGACCAACTGCGCGAAACTTATGAACCAACCTAATATTTTTGCTGTAAATTAATGTAACTACTAATGAAAAAAAATTTCCAAATCAAAAATTTTCAAATTTTTCGAAATTTCAAAAATTCAAAAAAAATCTTTGGATTACTGTAGCTACCATAATCTTTGATAATACTTTTTTTCTAACTCTAAAAAAATCTTCAATCACTGAAACTACAGTAATCCCACCAAGAAAACCAAAAATTTTTTTTCATTTTTCATCAATTTTTCAGGTCAGAGTACGGTAGCTACAGTAACCCAATTTTTTTAAATTTTGTTTTTAGTACCTTTAAAGTACTTTTAAAGCCTCTAGACCCTTTAAAACTTACCCCATAATTAAAAGCATTAGTCCTTCGTGTGCAAACTTTGCAATTACTGATAGAAAATGGCATTGTATTAAAAAAAATTTCAAACCCTGAAATTTCAAAAAAAAAAATTTTTTAATTTCAAAAAGTATGTAGTATAGACTCTAAAAGTATACAAAAAGTGTACACGTCTCGCAAAAATATCCAAAAACACGGGGAGGCGGGATTAGACTTAGAAGACCAAGAGTTTATCAGCAAAGTATAGATGAAGGGGGGGATCAGAATGTGTTCGACGACGTGGGGAACGAAAAGCGACAAGGGATCAGACATCGGTGATAGAGGATTAGGTGTAGGAGATTACAAGGAAGGGTTGGAGCAGGAATTTTGGATGGATTTGAGAAGAAAAGCACGAGTTTTGAAAGTTGGCAGGTGATGAGGAAGATTGACCTGGAAGGTAGACTTTGATGTGGCGTGGATCTTTTGAAATTGAAGATTGAGGTTTGAAATTTTTACCACGTAATGATGGAATATTGAGCTAGGTTTAGGTAAAAAATGAGCTAAATTGGAGCATTTTTGAATTTTTTATGATTTTTTGAAAAAATGCCAAAATTTAGAATTTTCAAATTTTGACGGTAGATTTTGAAGGGATGTGGCTTATTTGAATAGAGAGTTTTGGGTTTGAAATTTTTTTTCACGTAATGATGGAATATTGAGCTAAACTTGAGTAGAAAATGAACTAAATTGAAAAATTTTCAAATTTTTTATGATTTTTTGAAAATTTTGCAAAAATTTGAAAAGTTGAGTTTTTGAAGCTAGACTTTGAGGTGACCTGGTTTATTTGAATAAAGAGTTTTAGATCTTTAATTATTTTTTCCAACAGTTGTAAAGTATTGAGCTAAATCTAGAAAAAAAAGAGGTAAATCGGAGCATTTTCAAATTTTTTTCGATATTTCGAGAAAAATAAAAAAAAATTTCAAAAATGAAATTTTTGAAGGTAAACTTCCTGACTTTATGGCTCTTCAGCATATCACGGTGAAATTAAAAAATAGCTTTCAAAGCCAAATTAATTTTTTTAGCAATTGAAAATTGAGGTCAATAGAGCATTTCAAAAAAATTCTATTTTTTTTATTTTGTCAAAATCCCAACCCAAATTTTCACATTTTCAAATCTTTTTAAAAAATCGATTTTAGCCGCCGATTTGAACTCAGGCTAATAGACCACCATTATAGACCTGATATCAAACTAGATTCACGATTTCCATGTCTATTCTCTTCTGCACGTGCCCTTGTCAAAACTTCCCCTACGTGCTCATTATCCCCTCCAAAATGAGTCAAAGCAGAAGACGTTCATTTTCGTATTTTGTAGGTGGATTTTTATTTTTGGACTTTATTTTGAACCGAAACCAAACAAAAAACAAATAAGGATTTGTCACGAAAAAAATTTGATCGGATCGGACCGCTTCTAGGAGTCATCAAAAAATTTTAAAAATATATTATTTTTTTCAGAAAAAATTGGAATTTTTGGCTCGGACTACAGACTAGCTACATTGTGCGTGATGTAGAATCCCAACAGGGACAGAAAATGTGTTTTTGGATTTGTAATTTTTGGATGGTAGTCAGAAGCTGTAGATTTTCGTATTTTGTAGGAAAAAAAATGCTAAAAATTCGGAAATTTGTCTAGAAAATTCTGGAAAATTTTTAAAAATTCAAAAAAAAATTCAAAAAATCTGAAAACTGAAAAAATGCTAAAACATAGATCATCACAGGGTTCAAGAGGGTTCAAAGTAAATTCAAAAATGCTAAAAATTCTGAACTTTATCTAGAAAATTCTGGGAAAATTTTTAAAAATTCAAAAAAAATTCAAAAAAATATGAAAACTGAAAAAAATGCTAAAACATAGATCACAAGTAATCATGATGTTAGTAATCTGGTCAAAAGCTCTTTTTTTCAAAAAATCAAATCTCATCATTTAGGGCATTGAAAGTGTGATCTAGGGTATAGACCCGGAAATGGAAAAGTTCTTCTGGTTTTTTGACTTTTTTGTTTTTTTTTCTTCCTGACGTTTTCCGGATTAATCTGCTGGTCAGGAAGTTCAGACCTCATCATTTCTGGATAATCTGATTTTTTGAGGTCAAGATTTTTTTTCAAAAAAAAAGAAAAAAACATTCATTTTCAAAAATTTTTTTTTATTCATTTTTCATATTTGCAAAACATCCTCCAATAAATCCACATAAAACGCTTTCCACTCGGGAACAATTACACACATTTGATAAAGAACAAAAAAATCGGCGACATTTTTTACAGTTGCTGTTATGACAGTTGATAGAGATAGCAAATCGGCGAATCTTGAAGGTCCAGAACGTTGATATTTTAGGTTGCAGTATTGGAGAAGAGATGAGGAATACATTTTTTGGTGTTTTGAAATTATTGTTTTGCCGGGATCGGAAAGATTTGAGACTTCTGAAAAACATTTTTTTTTTGAAAAATTTTTTGAATTTTTTTTTTCAAAAAATCATAAATTGGCTCAAAAAAAATTGAGAAGAAGAGATGAGAAAATTTTTTTTGTTGTTTTAAAATCATTGTTTCACCAAAATCAGAAAGATTTGGTGTGTCTGAAAAAATTTAAAAAAAAATTTTTTTTTGAAAAAATTTTTTTAAAATTTTTTTGAAAAATCATAACTTGGCTCAAAAAAATTTTTTCAAGCTCATTTTTTCACACAATATTCTCAAAGTATTTTGCTTTTTTTGTGTGAAAAACCAGCTCAAACAAAAAAAAACTCACCTGGATTACAAAGAAAAACAACAGAGACCAATAAAAATTCCTCTAGCGTCACATTCAATTCTATAAGTCTTCCGATGATTCTTGAGTGCAATTTGTTTAAAAATTGCATTGAAAAACATTGTGATTCAATGACTCCTTCCGGAAAAATAATTCCATTGGGAAAACCTATCATTCCATTTTTCCAGGAAAAATTTCTCCAGGAATTTGAAAAAATGCTAAAATTTAGAAAAAAATTCCGAATTAATTTTTCTTGGTCTTGATGGTCCAGGAGTGTTATAAAATCGATGTTTTTTAAAAAATCAATGCAGGTTAGCTGTTCAATCACACTCCAATCGAAAAATTTCAAATTTTGAAAATTTGGGTTTTTGGATTTTTTTGAAAATGTGATAGCACCATTGATAGCATCATCTAAGGATGGATTTCCGGGTGTATAGCAATTGAAAAATAGGTTTTGACGCTTGGAATTTAGAATAGACAACTTTTGGATGATTTTTGATAAACTTTCAAATCCATGCGAAATTCGATGCTCCGATGAAAAATATTTCATGCCAACTTGCAAGCATTTTTCAAATCTACACTTTCGACATTTCAGGTTAAAAATTGGCCCAATGCAACATTGATTATCATTGGGACATTTTTTTTCTCTTTTTGAAACAATTCCTCTTCGAAAAAATGTCTTGCAAGAATTACAAGAATGTACCTTAAAATTAGCGATAAAAATTTTTATTTTTATTTTTTTTCTTACCCCATAATTAAAAGAAATTGTGGATTTACAACAAACACGACATGGTGTTGAGGTAGAAATCATGAAGTTAGACTGAAAAAAATTAGAAAAAAAATTTCGAAAAAAAAATTTTTTTTTCGAAAATTTTTTTTATCATTGAAGCGTAAAAAGTGTGATGACACAACACACTAGAGTTTTTCTTGAAAACAAGATTAGATAAAAATAAATATCAAACTCTAGAAATTTTGACCAGAAAAACAAAGATCAAGCACAAAATTTTTATTTTATTTTTATTTTTTTTATATTTACGAAAAAAATTTACAACTGCAACAAAGATTCCAATAAATCAGATTGAAAAACGTTTTTTTCAGGTATAATCACACACATTTCGTAAAGCACAAAAAATTCACTGATATCTTTTGCAGTGCTATTTATCACAGTTGATAAAGAGAGCAAATCGGAGAATCTGGAGGGTCCGGAATTTTGGTATTTGATAAAACAGTATTGAAGAAGAGCTGAGGAATAGAGTTTTTGATGTTTTGCGAGTTGAATTTTGGAGGTTTCAGAGAGATTTGAGGTGTCTGAAAAATTTTAGAAATGAAGCTAAAAATTTGAAATTTGGCACATAAGTAGATTAACTGTGGACGCTAATTATGGCAAAATGAAAACGCGTAAATTTTATTTTCAGCCGAGATAAAATTCTAGACGTTCTATCTAGATTTGAAGTCAAAAAAAGTGATTTGAAGAAATCGCTTCAAAAATTTTTTTTTTTGAAATTTTGGAAGCGATTTTTTTCAAATCAACTTTGCGTACAGCCAAAATAAAAATGTATTTTAATTTGAAATTCTAGAACAAAATTTGGGAAAAAAATTTCAAAAAAAAAGTTGATTTTCCAAAAATTTCGAAATTTTGACATTTGGCGAAAATTTTTAAAAAAATTCGCAGAGCATCTAGAATTTTTTTTATTTGTAAAATAGAAACTTCTTACAACCCATTTAGTCATTGCAATTCAGTTTGAAAAATCAAAATGATTTTTAGAATTATTGAAAATTTTCAAAATTTCGATTTTGCACTTTTTTCGATTTTTTTTTCGAAAAATGACCTGAATTTTTAATTTTTTCAAAATTTTACAACTTGTTCTAAAATTTAAAACTGAGTTTTAAATATGTACTGACAATAATCACATTTGATTCCACTCAGCAAAACAAATCTAGATGCTCTAAAAAATTTTTTAGAATTTTTAGAATGTTTCGCGTTTTTTCCCCAAAACTGTGATAGGTGCGACAAACGTTTAGAATTTTTTCTAGGTGAAAACTAAAAACTGCGCGTTTCCATTTTGCCACAATCATCGTCTAAATTGAATGCATTTCTATGCCCAATTTCAAATTTTTAGCTCTATTTTTCTTTTTTTTTCAATTAAAAATAGCTCCTCACATGTTTGCAAATTACAATAAAAAATCACACTGATCAGCAAAAATTCCTCATTCGTCAATTCCAACTGAATCAATTTCCCGATTATTTTTGTATAAATCCTATCCATAAATTCCGATGAAAAACACCCAGATTCCAAGGTTCCATCGGGAAAAACATGTCCATCTGGAAATCCCAAAAGTCCCATTTTCGACGTGTAATTTCGCATTGCATTGGCAAAAAGGCTAAAATGAAGGAAGGAGTTTTTGAGGTGTTTTTGACGATCTTCAGGTGATTCTAGAGACTTTGTAACGTCGAGTTTTGATAAAAAATCAATAGTCGTCATTTGCTCAATCATAGTCCAATCTGAGAACTCGTACTTCAAATTTGCAGGTTTCCTCGTTAATTTGACATTGCTTTTTATAATTTCGTCAATTGAAATATTCCTTGATATTGCATGACAATTGAGGAATTTGTCCCGACGAGTAAAATCGAATTCTGTTAATTTTTTGATTAAATTCGAAAATTTGAAATATTGAATAGCCAATGGACAACGCATCCCTGAATCGAGGCAACGTTGAAATCGACATTTTCGACATGTTGTTAGGCATTTTAAATTGTTTTTGCAGATTTTTGGAGATAAGGAGATCAAGTTACGTCGGAAAAACATTTTACAGGAATTGCAACTTGTCACCTAAATTTTTTAAATTTTTTTTTCAAAAAAAATTTTTTTTTTTTTGAAATTTTTTCAAAAAATAAAAACTTACCCCATAATTGAAAAGTGTCGTTGGGATATTGCAGACAACACATACATTCAAACGACGATCCATTTTCGTCGCGAAAATTGAGAAAAAAAAAAGAAAAAAACGAAAATGAGCAAAAGTGGAATTTGGTTTCTGATTGTGAGCTCAAAGAGACCCAGGTGGTCAGAGATAAAAGATTAGAGAATTTGGAGAGTTTTGCATGACTAATACAAATGCGTTTTTTGTTTTAGAAGTCAGAAGTTCAAACTAAAGATTTTTTGAAAATGGAAATAAAAAATGTGAAAAAATTTGAAATTTTTTTTCGTTTTTTTTTCTTATGCATTTTCTGTTCAGATTTTTCTGAAAAGAATATTTATTTGATTTGTGGAAACTTACATTAATAATTAACGCCGTTTAGAAGAAGTTCGAACCGAAAGTAAAAATAATTTTTTTCTCAACCCCCCCCCCCCCAAAAAAAAATTGTTGGAAATCTAAAACATGCCGAACATTTTTATTTAGGCCCAATTATGAAGTCTAGACTTCAAATTACACCCTACAAATTTGAGTGATGTGGACTAGATTTTAGCTGCACGTTTATTTTGAAGAATGACAGAAGCAGAGAGAGCGGGAAAAACACAGAAAAATTCAGAAAAATGCAGCAAAACAGTCAATTATTACTGTGCAATTTTGTTCAACAAGTCGTTATAGAGAGCAGGTTTTGTTTCGTTCTGCTGCTTCCAGATTTGGTATAAAATATAAAATTGATTTACATTTTTGACCGTATTGTTGAGTACAGTTGACAGCATGAGTAGATCGGTGAATCTTGAAGGTCCCGTTTTCTGATTTTTGATAAGGCAATGATTTAGCAGAAAAGAAGAATATATTTTTTGATGGGTTGTCAAAACATATTGCGCATGTTTGGAGAGTCCTGGAAGACCTGAAAAATAGTAAAATAGTCTTTTTTTTAAACGACAAAAAATCGCAAAAATTGAGATTCATTTTTCAAATTTTTTCAATAAGTTTTGTTTTTATTTGTTGAGAATTTGACGTAAATGAGATTCCTGGCAATTTTAGAGAGCAAAAAACTAATTTTTTAGCACTAAAATGAGTAAAAACTCAAACGATAAAATTTTAAAATTTCAAAAAAAAAATTTCAAATGTTTTTCAAATTTTTAAAAAACTCACTGGGGTCACAAAACAAAACAACCATAACCAACAAGAGTTCCTCCTTTGTCGCCTTCAATCCCGCCAATCGTCCAATTATTTCCGAGCGGATTTTATTCACTAGCGGCAATCCAAATTGTTCAGCACCAAGTGGCAGAATGTCGAGTTTGCCAGGGAATCTCATAACTGCGCATCTCTGTTTGTAGCTTCTCGCGGAATTTAGGAAGACCGTCAACTTTATGTAGCTTGCCCAAAGAAACTTTGCTTGGTCCACTGGATTCATATCTTTGTAAAACTTGAACTGCTTGAGATAGTAAATCGCAGTTATCTGCTCCATTGCAGCCCACTGCGAAAGTTGAAAGACTAATCCCTCGGGGCGCGGCATAAAAGTTATATTTCCAGTGACAAAAGTAGCCAAAGGAAGAGTTTCACTAACATGACAATTCCGAAATTTGTCTTCTCGAATGGAATACAAGGCAGTGAGATGTCGTAGGAACTTCGATAGCTCATCTTCAGGCGTCTCCAGATTTCTTATAACTGCTGATGGCGTCAATCCACATTGAATACACTTTTCGTAGCGGCATTTACGGCAACGCAGAAGGAGTTTGAAGTCTTGAAAACACTGCTTTTGGTTGGTACACTTCATTTCTCGTGTTGTGCTAACAGATCGCCGGAAAAAGAGTTTGCATGCATTGCAGATGGACTTCTAAAAATTGGAATTTTTGGAAGGTCTAATTATACTTTTTTAGCTCGATTTTATTATACGTAACCATAGCTTTGCAGTCAACCATGATTAACAAAAAAACAGCGGTCATTACTTCTTTTCTGGGGGAGATGTTTCTTGAACCGAATCTAATACCTTGGCGTTGAAGGCTACACAAGTTCCAGATGACGTAACTCATTGGAATCTTGATGGATTGATTCGAAAATTTAGGAACATGTTACTGGACATTTGAACTAAATTGTGGCTAAAATTCAGCTCAAACAAAATTTTTTGAACCGAGTTATGAGCAAAAATTTGAAGGCGGTCCATTTCTGGCACGTAGTCGGACTACTGTAATTCATCAAACATTCCAGATGGCGTAACTCCTCAAATCTTTACTGGATTTTCTTGAAAATTTGGGAGAATAGTATTCATTGTTTGAACTAGTTTGTGGCAAAATTTCAGGGTAAGCAAAATTTTTTGAACCGAGTTATAAGCCAAAATCCAAAGACCACCTAACTCAGATTTTTCGTCGGATTACTGTAGTTCATTGAACATTTCAGATGACGTAACTTTTCGGAATCTTGATGGATCGCTTTGAAAATTTGGAAAAATGTTAATGAAGATTTCAACTAAATTGTGGCAAAAAATTAACTCAACCAAAATTTTTTGAACCAAGTTATAAGCCGAAAAATGAAGCGTGACCTATTTATGGTTCTGACTACTGTACTTCATTCAACGTTTCAGATGGCGTAACTCCTCAAATTTTGAAGGGATTTTTTTTTTAATTTGAGGGATTATTACCAAATGTTCAAACTAAATACTGGCAAAACCAAATTGACTTGAAAAAAAATGTTTCAGTCAAGTTATGAACAAAAAAAATTTTTTTTGAAATTTTTTTTTTGAAATTTTTGGAATTTCTTTGAAAATTTAGGAAGATAATTCTCATTGTTTGAACTAAATTATGACAAAAAATCAGCTCAAGCAAAATTTTTTCAACCAAGTTATGAGCAAAAATCCAAAGACCCCCTAATTCTGATTCTGACTACGGTAGTTCACCAAACATTTCTTTAAAATTTTTTTTTTAAACTCACCCCATAATTGAAACTCGTAGTTTTCTTATTGCAAACAACACAGACCAGTTGCGGTGGAGAGGTAGATACACAAGCCAATTGGTTCATATTCATTTTAATATCAGAGGTCAGTCAATTCATAGTAGTACATAAACTAGTGAAAGACAAATCGGGGGTGGTAAGCTAATGATGAGTGTAGTTTTTGTTAGGGTGGAGTTTATGCTTAACCCAGACGTAAAACATTGCTATCACGGATCAAAGAACACAAAAAAGAAGACTACAACCCGTTATTATACATAGAGATCTCGAGCACCTACGTGTGAACTTTCGAAATTTTTTGTGGGAATTCTCAGAATTTTTTTGTGTTTCGTGAGATGATGCAATAGGATCATATCTGTGATTTATGATCGTGGGAAAATTCTAGAATTTGAAGAAGAAAATTGCAAAAAAAAGTTTCAAAAAAAAATTTTTTTTTTTCATTTTTTATTGAAAAAATTTCCGCTTCAAATTAACATTCTTATCGGGTTCATACAATTTGTACAAAATATTATGATGCATCACATCTTGAACATTAGCGCTGATAACTTCACAAACAGATAATAAATCCGAAAACCTGGATGGTCCGGATTGTTGGAAATTTATGAGGCAGAGTTGAAGAAGGGCAGAGGAATAAGTCCGTTGATGGGAGGAGATGAGGGTTTTGGCAGATTGGGAGAGGGAAATTGAAGCTGAAAATTGGTAGGTTGATTTTTGAAAAATTCGAAAAAAAAAATTTTTTTCGGAATTTTTTTTTTTGAAAAATTTTTTTTATTCAAGTTTTTTTTCAGATTCTGTTCAGAATTGATAGTACTCGTTGAAATCAAGTAATTGCATTATTTGAAGTTTTTTAAAAATTGCAGAAACCAATTTATATCAAACTGAAAAAAATTCGAAAAAAAATTGTTTTTTTCATTTTTTAATTTTCGAATTTAAAAAAAATCCCTAAAAGTGTCTATTACTGAAATTCAAGTTGAAATTTCGTTTTAAATGTTTACAAAAACAAAATAAACTACGACGCTTCTTGAAAAAGCCGAAAAAATTCATGAAATAAAAAAAATTCGAAAAAAAATATTTTTCACTTTTCATTTTTCGATTTTTTTTTTTGAAAGTTTTTTTTATTGAAACTTAGAATAGGAAATTTTTTTCGAATCTGTTTTAAACCAAAACTGATCGCGACGCTAAAAAAAATCTGAAAAAAATTCAAAAATTCAAAAAAATGTCGAAAAATTGAGAATTTTTCAAAAATGAAAAAAAAATTTCAATTTTTTTTCAAAACTTGAAATTTATAGTTATTATTTTCTAATTCCTCATGCCTTTTTACATATTTTTGGCTCATTTTTAGCCAATCCAGCACACAGAAAAAATTTTAATTTCAAAACAAAAAAAAAACCCCCAACCCTTACCTGGATTACACGACAACACGACAGTGAGCAACATGTATTCCTCCGGTGAAATCTTCAATTCTATCATTTTCCCAGCTAATCTACATCTTATATTGTTTTCTAACACTTTGGAAATTCGATTTGAAGTGTAAGGAACGACATCGCAACCATCGGGAAATGCCATGAAAGCTCTGTTGTCTTGATAAGCGCAAAATGCGCATGATAATAAATTGGAATTTATGTATATTAATTTCAGGAGCGTTTTCTGGTCCTCTAAACCAAGAGAATTCACGAAAGAAAATTTTTTGAAAAATTCCACAGCAGTTATCGCTGCGTTGAAGGCCCAATCAAAAATGTCCAATTTTTGATTTTCGATTTTTGGAATGCTCGGAATAATTTCTTGTTTTACTACATCCTCAAAAGTTGGATCTCCGAGAGTTATAAAATTGATTAATTGATTTTTCCTATGAAAATTGAGCCGGGACAAAGTAGTGATTAGATCTGATAACTCGAAATATTTGTTGCAGTGGATTTGGGTATTTGGGATGGACATTCCGGCTTGGAGACAGATTTGGTATCGGCAATAGCGGCATTTTTTGGGGCCTGGAACAAGATTTTTGGATGTGAAAAAAATTTCATGAAAATTTTGAAAATTTCCAAAAAAACAATCTTTTTTCAGATTTTTTTTCAATATGTTCGAAAAAAATTTTTTTTTCGATTTTCGGAAAATTTCAACTTGTTTAAAAAAATTGAAAAATACCACGAATTTTTTTTTGATTTTTTTCAAAATCAGTGCCTTTTTCAAAAATTGAAGGAAAACATTGAAAAAATTCCAAAAAAACATATTTTTTTCAAAGTTTTCAAAAAAAAATTTTTTTTTCCAAAATTTTCAAATTTTTTTTGATTTTCTAAAAATTTCAAAATGTTTTTGAAAATTGAAAAACACCACACAATTTTTTTTTTAGATTTTTTTTTCAAAATCATTGCTTTCTTCGAAAATTTAAAAAAAATTTCAAAAATTTCAAAAAAAATTTTTTCAATTTTTCAAAAAAAAAATGTTTTGGTTTTCTAAAAATTTTAAATTGTTTCTGAAAATGTTAGACTGTTTTAGAATTTATTTTTCCTATTTTTTCACATAATTTCTTTCACTCCCGAAAAAAATGTTTTTTTCCAAAATTTTGAAAAAAAAAAGTTTTTTTTCAAAAAATTCCAAATTATTTCTAAAAAAATCTGAAACATTTTTAAACTCATTTTTCACCTTTTTCACACTTTTCAAGATCCACACACGGTTTTGGCTCTCTGCCAACTTTGATCCTTCGAAAAAACATTTTGCACGCATTACAACAGTTTGCCTGAAAAATCCATAATTTAAAAAATCGACAAAATTCGAGTTATTTACCCCATAATTGAACAGGTTACAAGGTCTCTTGCAGACTACACATTTTGGAAAATTAGATGTTGAGCTGGCGACAATGAGGGATTTCGAAGGAATCATCTGAAAAAAAATTTGAAAAATGCAACAATTTTTGAAACTTTTTTTTATTCATTTCAAATTTTTTTATCATTTTCAGTTAAACAGATATGGTTAAAAACCCTTTTTTTTTCATAGTTTCAATGTATGAAAACTTCAAAACCTCAAAATTCACAAAAATTCAAAAAAAAAATGTAGAATACGAAAATTTGGAGTCTTCTGATTATACACCTGATATGTACACCTGCTCTGAAAAACAAAGAAATGCACGGACTTTGGTTTGGGGAGGAGCAAACTTGTACTGAATGAGTCAAAAAAGTGAAAATTAGGGTTTTGAATTTTTGGGAATTTTTTAAAAATTTAAAAAAAAATGAAAAAAAATTTTTTTTTGAAAATTTGTTTTTCATTTTCAAAAATTTCCATTCACTTTTTTTATTATTTTTTAGTGAGGAAATAGTTTCAAAATTAAATTTAAAACTCATGAAATGCAAGAAACACAGGAAAAAATTCAAAAAATTAAAAAAAAAAATTTCGAAAAAAAATTCCAAAAATTTTGTTTTCAAAATTTTTCATTCACAGTCAAAATGTTTTTTAAATTCAAAATTAAACGTACAAAATTCAATAAACAAAAGACACAAAACTCAAAAATGGGTTGAGCATTCCTTTTAATTCAAAAAAATTTTTCAAAAAAAATCCCAGACACACCTCCAGAACATTCACTATTCTTTGCCCTATGTCATGTGTGGATTATAAAAAATAAAAAATCCGGAAAAGATTAAAAGATAATCCAAGAGTTCAAGAAGGTGATGACGATGAGCTCTTTTAGTTGGTTGATTAGTTCCTTGGGGTTGTTCCGATGAGTTCCGGTGGGCGGTTTTTTGAGACAGAGATCAGAATGAAGAGTCGGAAATTGTGAGCAGGAAACAGAGATCAGGGTCGCAGTTTGGAAGGAATCTGGAAAATCTGTAAAAAAAAAAGAAAAAAAAATTTTTGACGTTTTTTTTTCAGCAGGTTTTGAAGCTTGTTTGTGCATTTTATTCTAGGCCATTTTTTAATTTTTAAATTTGGAAATTAAAAAAAAAACTATACAAACGCCAAAAATGGCGGTTCACGGGCCTCGCCACGAAATCGGTTTTTCGCTGTTTTTTCGATTTTTCCCCGATTTTTCTGAATTTTTTCAATGAATTCGGATAGAATAAAAAATTTGGAAACGATTGATAGTCAGTTCAACCAAAACTGTTCAGCTTTTCAGCTAAAATTTTCAGATTCCGAATGTTTCGCCAAAAAAAAAATCAAAAATTTTCAATGAAAAACTGAAAAAACTGAACAAAATCTGATCAAATTGGCTGTTTCTAGGCTTAAAATTGTTTCTTTCTACTCAATTTTATCAACAAAATAATTCAAGACAACACCAAAAAACATGTCAATTTCTCGTTAAAAAAATTTTTTTTTGAAAAAAATTTGTGACTCATGAAAAAATTTTCTTTGTCTCTCCTTACGTTTCGATCTTTTGTACAAAAAATAAACATTCACCAGAAGCAGAAACAGAGGCCAAGAAAAGACTGTGTGACCTCTAGAGACCACAGAAAAATGACCGTGAAGCGTTCTTTTCTTTTTTGACAAGTCTCATTCTACTTTTTGGGCTTTCCGAAGAAAGCCGATTTTCTCCTATTTTTCTGAAGTTTTTACTGTATCTTTATCGATTTTCTTTTTAAAAAAAATGAACCATTATCAACTGGAAGAAATTGACAAAAACATAACCTGAATTAAAAATGAAAAAGTGAGTTTTGAAAAAAATATATTGTTGGAAAAAAATTGAAAAACTATTTTTAAGGTGGTTATATCAAGCTGATTGGAGAAACGGAACGATTTTTTTTCTACAATTGTTTCATTTTTTGAAACAGATTGGAAAAGAATTCTAGGAGGAAAATAATGAAAAAATCTATTGTTTCCTATTTTTTTTAAATTTTGAATTTGCATTGTCAATTTTGTTTGTGAAAAAATGAAAAATTGACTTGAAAAATTTGTTTGCGTTTTTCTTCTTTTTCTCCTTTTCACTCTCCTAATATTTTTGTTCTGATTTTTGGCGAAAATTAGAAAACCATTATCCTAAAAATGTCTGCGTCTTCTGACCTTTCTAATCCCTCTGCGCCCTTTCAAAAAAACCTCCTACCCAAAAAATGTACTCTTTTGTCTCTCCTTCTCCCACATTGTCTCGTATCAGTTAGACACTGTGCTCTTCTGAAGAGACGGCAGACAATATAAAGCAAGGGTCAACAAATAATCGTCCACCCAACAACCCTCACTCTCCTCAACAGGGCTGCTAGGTAGCGGTCGCGACAAGATTTCTCCGATGTTCTCCTTATTTTAAATTGATTTTCTAACATCGTGTGATAGCAACAGTACATTATTAAATGTGGGGATGGAAGTTAACTGAAGAAAAAAAAATTTTGAAGGTGAGTTTTTTAAAACTAGGAACTTTCAAAAAATTTGGAAAATTTGAGTAGTCAAAAAAAAGAGAAAACTCCGAAAAAAAATGATTTTTTTAATACAGAGAGAATTCTATAATAGCAACAAAAAAAATTAGGAAGAAAACATAAAATGATCAAAAAAAACAATTCCAAAAATTTTTTTCGAAAATTGAAAAAAATTTTTCGGTTTTTTTTTTGAGATTAGGGTTTGAAGATTAAAATTGAAATCCAAATACAAAATCTAAAACATTGTAAAATGATTTGAAAAAACAGTGGAAAAATGTTTAAAAATTGAAAAAAAATTTTGTCAGTTTTTTTTTTAATTTTGAAAAAATTGAAAAGTAACTCAAAAACGGAATTTTTTAATTTTTTAAAATAAGGATAATTAACGTCAAAAAACGCAAAAAAATCATGAAGAAAAAATTTCTTTTTTTTTTTGAAAATTTTGAAAAATCACTAAAAAATCATTTATTTTTTCTTTCAAAATTCGGAAATATTTCATTTAAAAATGCAACAAATTTTATGTACATATAACTGAATGAAAAACGCTTTTAAACTTGAAAAGTTCTGAAAGTTCAAAAAAAATTATGAAAAAAAAACTTTGTTTTTTTAATGGCCTGGATTTAAAATTTTTTGTTTCAGAAGTCAAGTTGTTGCATTCCGTGAAAAATGCCATCTAGAGATTCCAAACGGGTGCGAGGGTAAGTAACTAGTCTGCCCACTCTCAGGAAACATTTGCCGTTTCAGCCTTTTGACCATCTTCTCGAAGACGATACTGATGTGGATACTGGAGATGAGGGATCTCAGAATAAGTAGCTTTTTGTGTTCATGCAGCTCTCGATTATTTTTAATTTATTATGTATTATTTATTTATTTTCAAAACATGAATAAACTCATAATATAAACATTGTCGTTGTTCGTCGTACAATCTGCCAGCTGTCCTTTGACCTCTCAAGCGGACTGCTCTAACCGAAAAAATGTACTCTTTTGTCTCTCCATTTTCCCCACTTTCTCGTATCAGTTAGAGACTGTGTTCCTTTGAAGAGACGCCAGACAATATTGAGTGACGGTCAACTCGTAACCGAACACCCAACAACCCTCATTCACCCCAACAGGGCCTGCCAGGTGGCGGTCGCGTCTAGATTTCTCCGATGTTCTCCTTTTTTTTTTATTGATTTTCAAAAATAATATATTTTTTCTATTTCTATTCAAGAAAATCTATCCAAAATGTGAGTTTCAAAATGCTTCCTGAAAATCCAAAAAAAATGAAAAAAATTTCAGTGTCCTGTCCAAAAAAAAGCCGGAATATGAAGTGATGAAGTCAAGTAATTTCTGAATGTTGAAGTGAGTAAAATTTTTTGATAAATTACTCTGATTTTCTCTTTTTAGGGAAAGGACAACAACAAGAGAATTGAGACCATCTGCAAAATAGCTCTTTTCCTCATTGCGTACATCAACGTTCAGGAAGAACTGAACAAAAATACATTGTTGGAGAGTGAGTTTTGTCAGAATCAGAATTCGCAACTTTGCAAAGCTTCAAATTCCAGAAAAAGACCAACAAACTATGAGGACTTTCGCTTACTCATGAATATCAATGTATATTGCATTTGGAATTTGGAAGTTTGGAAGACGTCGAACCGTGAGATTTTCTAGATTAACAGAAAAATTTTAAAAATTTTTTTCTATTAATTAGTTAAAATTAATTTGAACACATTTTGACACTTTTTTTTGCAGAAAATTCAAACAAAATTGAAAACTCGAAAAAAAAATGTTTTTGATATCAAAAAAATTGATTTTTTCAGATGCGACTCCAACAAAGTCCGGGAGATTCTGGGATTCCAAACAGTCGAAGACGCGGTGCAGAAATTCTTCAGTGTCATCCTCCACACATCCTTGAATACATTGACCTGTTTTTCTTGTCAAATTGATTATTTGTTTCCAATGTTTTTTTTAATAAAAAAAATTTAAAGATTTTCTACTCACTTTAAAAAAATTAAAATAAATTATTCTCCTAAAAAAACTGTTTTCTAGACCCTAAACCACTCCTGAAACACCCCAAAATTTAGAAAAAAAAATTTAATTTTTTTTCAAATTTGCAATCATAGTGATTTTGTCTGCGTGATGACCTTTAACAAAAATTTTTGAAAAAAATGGTTTTTCTATTTTAAAAAATTTATTTTGCATTTTCTATCAATATGCACGGGTTTCTGCTTATTAGTGTGTTTTTTGGTGAGTTCCTCAACTTTGGAAAAAAAAAATTTTCAAGTTTAGAATTTTCAAAAAAAAAAAAAATTCAAAAAAAAAATTTTCAAAAATGTTTTCCAGCTTTCCCCCTGCTTATCACCACTGATAAATCCACCATGATAAACCTTATAATGAACATTATCAACGAAGAACGTCGCTCTTTCGCTCAAAAATTCCAAGTGGCAAATATGAACGAATTAGAGTACGATCCTGCAATGACCGCCTACGCCAACTCTCTCATCAAAAAATGTTGGCCTAAACCGTTTCTAATCGCTCAAAAACACTATGAAATTATTCCAATGACTTACGGAAGGATTGACTCAATGGAAAAAATGATTTCCGAGTTTCGCGCAATCGCAAAAACCTATTTTATCAATCCGGTACAGACCAAATTTGGCCTATCCACTGATCCACATCCTGTTTGTCATTATCAGTTTTGGGTAATTCCACGCGTTGAATTGGCTTATGACTACAATTTGATATTTGTTATGGGACCATAGTAAGTTTAGAAATTGAAAAAACCAAAAAAAAAAAAATTTTTTTTTGAAATTTTTTTTTGAAAATTTTTTTTTTTCAGTAAAGAATACCATGTGAAAACCGGAGTCCCTGGTTCGGCGTGTGGAGATGTTGGTCGAATGGCTGTTGATGGATTGTGTGTCAAGAATCCGTGGGATCAGAGACGCAAACTTTTTTCTATTTATTGAATGGATTTTGATTTTTTTCAATGAAGTAAAAAAATGAAAAAAATGTTTTTTTTTCATTTTTGATTTTGAATTTTTTCTCAAAAACCAGAAAAGCTATCAAATAGCGGTTAACTACAATGTTGTGAAACTGTTTAGTAACTATTCAAAACAAGTTGAATTGTAATTTCGAAAAAAAATTATTTTTTACGAATTTTTGAAAAATTGGTTCAAAAAATTTTTATAGTTGAATTTTTCTAAATTTCGAATTTTGATTTTTTTCTCAAAAACCAGAAAAGCAATCGAAAAGTTGACAATTACAAAATTGTAGAACTGATCAACCACTATTTAAAACAAATCAGATCGTAATTTTTGAATCAAAATTAAATTTTTTACATTTTTTTGAAAAATTGAAATTTTTAAAGTTGAATTTTTTCCCAATTTTTCAATTTTAGATTTTTTTCTCAAAAACCAGAAAAGCTAATAAAAAGTTGTCAACTACAAAATTATAAAACTAATTAACCGCTATTTCAAACAAATTAGATTGAAACTTTTGCATTAAAAAAAAATTTTTTACAATTTTTTGAAAATTGAATTTTTTTATTTTTAATTTTGAATTTTTTTCTCAAAAACCAAGAAAGCTATCAAAAAATTGTCAACCACAAAATTGTAGTGTTTATTACGCACTTTTGAATGCGTTTTGATTTGTTAAATTTCAAAAAAATCCAAAATTTCTAGGATTTTTTGAAACTTGGGCAAAAATTTCGAAAATTAAATTTTTTTTCATGTTTTTGTTTTTGAATTTTTTTTCTCAAAAACGAAAAAAACTGTTAAATACAAAATTGTATAGCTGATTATTTACTTTGCAAAGCATTTTAGATTTCAATATTTCCACAAAAATGTGATTTTTTACGATTTTTTTGAAAATGGGGTCAAAATTTCAAAAATCGAAAAATGTTAAAAATTTCACGTGAATTTTCTAAATTTTTCCCCGTTATTATTTGAATATTTCATTCTCATTTTTCAATTCCAAAATGCGTTTTATCCTTCCAATCACCTTATCACTGATATTGCTAACCTTTGAGATTTCCGGTAAGTCGAATTCTAAGCCCCGCCCCTTTTTCCAAAAAACCCCTCCATTTTTTAGCTCATCCTCTCCTTGCCAAATGGATCCCAGGCGACTATCTAATCACTGATATCATGAAAATAATCAATCAAGAACGTAGAAATTTCGCTAAAAAATTCAACATTGCCAATATGAACAAATTGGAATTCGATGAAGCACTAAGCGCGTATGCAGATGTTTTAATCAAAAGTTGCCTTCAAAAAGAGCAACTTCGGGCTCAAAAAAACTATGAAATAATTCCGATAATGTATGGAAGATTCGAGAACCGTGAAGAAATGCTGCACGAGTTGAAACTGATATCTGGAAGATTTTTCATAAATCCCTCGCAAACTCGTATTGGACTATCTGTTATTCCACTGCCAGCAAATTGTCGGTCTATGATTGCGTATGAGTATAATCAGATTTTTGTCTTGGGACCGGGGTAATTTTTTAAATTTTTTGAAATTGAGAAAAAAAATTAAAAAAAAATTTTTTTTTTCAAAAAAATAAAAAAAAAAATTTTTCATTTTTTTCAGAAGCAAATCCATCGTGAAAACTGGCGCTCCTGGGTCTAGATGTGAAGATGAAAATCGGAAAATTAATAGTGATGGGTTGTGCGTCAAGAATCCATGGGATTAGAGGCTTTATTGAATTTTTGAAAAATAAAAAAATTTTAATTTTCAAATAAATGTTTTTTGAAAAGTTGGAATTTGGAGGGCCCTGGCAAATTCGATAATTTTAGGAATTATTGGAAATAATGTTAATAATAAAAAATAAAAAGGGCTACAATTGTTTGGTTCAAAAAAAATCAAAATTTGAAAAATTGAACTTTAAAAATTTTAAACCCAATTTTCAAAAAATCGTAAAAATTTTATTTTTCATGGAAAATTTAAGACGCGTTCCGTGTTAGAATCGAAATGGCTTGGGCCAAAAACAGAAAGTTTGTTGTAGAATCGAATTTTTTTGGTCATAACACTACCCTAGGGAGTACATCTCAAAAAATATGTTTTTGTCCCAAACGGTCCCCCTGTCCGCGAGGGGGGTCCCCAGAAAGGTCCAAACTTTGAAAAATCATAAAAAATTTCAAATTTTTTCTAGAGTTCTGAAACTTTGTGGAAAGTTATTTCAGACTTATAAGCGTGTTTTGAATAAGTATCGACATTCTAGCACACCTAGAAGTGCTCTGAATGAGTTTCATCTTTTGGTTTTTTGCGTTTTCCCGAAAAAAAAATAACTTTTGCACATCCTCAAACCTTGATTTTCGGTTTCCTCATTTCAAAACGCATCTTTCATCTGTACTTCATTTTCTGATAAAATCGTCCCGTCATGGTGAAAATCTTACTTGTTCATCACCCACTTTGGGAACATAGAAATAGAAAATTTTTTATCTTTGGAGTAAAAAAATAGTTCTTATGTGCATTCAATAGCTCATTCTTCGCTTATCATTTTTCTGTTTAGCACTTGTTGATTGCTCTTCTGGTTCTCGAGTTATGGCCGTTTTCCCGACACGTGTCTAAAGTTTCCGCGCGGCGGCCGGTCGGCGGGGGGAAGTCGACGGCCAAAAGTGGGGTGCACAAGATTGATTATAACTCGGCGGCCACGCAAAATTTTAACAAACGGTCAACTACAAAGTTGTTTATCATAAAATTGTCTACAAGAAAGTGTTATTTTCAAAAAAGTTTGTAAAAAAACAAAGTCAAAAACAAAAACTGAATTTCTATCATCTTTAAAACTATGTAAACCATCTTGTTTTTAAGATAATACAACAAAAATTATATTTTCTTGTAGACAATTTTATGATAAACAACTTTGTAGTTGACCGTTTGTTAAAATTTTGCGTGGCCGCCGAGTTATAATCAATCTTGTGCACCCCACTTTTGGCCGTCGACTTCCCCCCGCCGACCGGCCGCCGCGCGGAAACTTTAGACACGTGTCGGGAAAACGGCCATAACTCGAGAACCAGAAGAGCAATCAACAAGTGCTAAACAGAAAAATGATAAGCGAAGAATGAGCTATTGAATGCACATAAGAACTATTTTTTTACTCCAAAGATAAAAAATTTTCTATTTCTATGTTCCCAAAGTGGGTGATGAACAAGTAAGATTTTCACCATGACGGGACGATTTTATCAGAAAATGAAGTACAGATGAAAGATGCGTTTTGAAATGAGGAAACCGAAAATCAAGGTTTGAGGATGTGCAAAAGTTATTTTTTTTTCGGGAAAACGCAAAAAACCAAAAGATGAAACTCATTCAGAGCACTTCTAGGTGTGCTAGAATGTCGATACTTATTCCAAACACGCTTATAAGTCTAAAATAACTTTCCACAAAGTTTCAGAACTCTAGAAAAAATTTGAAATTTTTTATGATTTTTCAAAGTTTGGACCTTTCTGGGGACCCCCCTCGCGGACAGGGGGACCGTTTGGGACAAAAACATATTTTTTGAGATGTACTCCCTAGGGTAGTGTTATGACCAAAAAAATTCGATTCTACAACAAACTTTCTGTTTTTGGCCCAAGCCTATCACTAAAACTTTAGAAATAACACGGAATGCCTCTTAACATCAAAAAAGTATTGGATAGTGATGATTTAGGCCTACAATTTTGTAGTTGACGATTTTTCTATAGTTTCTATTTTCTATATTTTTGGTTTTTGGATAAAAAAAAATCAAAAAAAAATTCCAAAAAAAAAAATGTTTTTTCAACTTCTGAATTTTTTCTCAAAATTCAGATATTTATGAAAAAATAATTGTTTATTACCAATTTATAGAGCTGATTTTTTTCTATCAATTGCTATTTTAATCACAGTTTTTTTCACAAAAACTAATTTTTTACGATTTTTTGAAACTTGTCAATTTTTGAAAAAAAAATTTTTTTTAAACTAAAAATTAGAAAATCTATTTTCCAATATTTTCTGCGTTTCTTTCCCTCCCCCACACACTTTTTTCCCTCCAAAAACCCTCTAACTTCCAAAATGTACTCTTTTCCCTCCACCCCTCCAACATTGCCTCTTTATCAGTTAGAGACTGTGTTCGTTTGAAGAGGATTTTTGATGGAGAGTGAGTAAGAGAGTGTGGCAGGGGTATAAACCATCCAGACAAACATATCGAGTGACAATCAAAATGTATGTAAACACAAAAAAACCGAATTCTATCACAAATTTTCATTTTCTTGGGCTTGCCGGGTGGCGGTCGTGGGTTTATTTTTCTGAGTGTCTTCTTGTTTTTTTCATTGATTTTTTAATGAAAAAATCAAAGTTCGATAGATGACAAAATTATAAAGGTACGTATTTATAATAGCTTTTTCAAAATTAAAAAAAAAAAAATTTTCAAAA
Source organism: Caenorhabditis panamensis (assembly GCA_900883565.2). Classification (NCBI taxonomy): domain Eukaryota; kingdom Metazoa; phylum Nematoda; class Chromadorea; order Rhabditida; family Rhabditidae; genus Caenorhabditis; species Caenorhabditis panamensis. Next base: position 1,198,148 of record LR538322.1, on the reverse strand, counting down.
TTTTTTTTCAAATTTTTTTTTCCAAAATTCATTTTTTTTCAGAAAATCGAATGTTTTGGAAGAAAACAGAATTCTGATAATTCTCGAAGAAAAATTGATGTCCTCGAAGAAGATCTTGACAAAGTAGACGGCAAACTTTATACCGCTACTGAAGACTTACGGAGATTCCAAGAAAAACTCGATGAAGTCACTTCTGAACTCTCGACAGTGACCAGGAAAACCAGGAAAACGACATGGCAAAGCAGAGCTTTCGAGTCCAACATCTCCGACATGGAATTTGAAGCTTCAAGAGCAAATGCTGCAAAACCAGCTGACACTACGAAAAATTAGAGAAGGAAGCTAAGGGCAACAAAAACTAATGGAGTGTCTTGGAGAGATTGAAGACAAGGAGTTGAAGAAGATGGTAAGATTGTATCTCCAAAACATTTATATAATGTGCTTTATTTTCAGGTGCAAAGAACTGATCAGTGAGATGAATGATAAGGATGCGGTGGCAAAACAACAATGATACAATGAGAGTTGAAAGAATCGAAAGGTAAGAATCAAGCTTTTCACTTCAGACCACTTATGCTTGTATTTCAGAAAAAGTAGCAACATCCGGCACACTAGCAGCTTCCGTCGTTTTGCAAGCCAAAAAAAATTTTTGTTTAAATTTTCCATCTGTCTTTTTTGAAAACATTTCGTAACAATATTTATTTTTTTCGAAACATAAATAAACCCATAATAAAAACATCACCAGATGTCATTTGACCCCTCAGCAATCCCTCTAACCAAAATATCAGTTAGAGACTGTTTTCCATTGAAGAGACGACAGACAATATGGAGGGACGGTCAACTCGTAATCGTCCACCCAACAACCCTCATTCACCCCAACAGGGCCTGCCAGGTGGCGGTCGCGTCTAGATTTCTCCGATGTTCTCCTTATTTTTTTATTGATTTTTTTCAAAATTTCTGATGTTGCAAATTAACAGAGAAGAAATTTGGGAGGTAAATAAATTAATATAAATTTTTAAAAAATGAAATCAAACTTTTTAGACTTTCCTTTTGCCAAAAAAGACGAGAAACACTTGGAATTCTGGCCATTCGAGCAGAAACTCCGCGAATCTGGCATTCCAGTTCAATCCTGGAACATTTCACTGGGTTCAAAGTCGTGGATTTACAAGCCAAATTTCCTGGAACTTTGGACGCTATACTTTGACAAATGAATGGAAAAGGTAGGTTAATTCTTTTTTCTTCAAGAAAATTTAGAAAAAAAAATTCCTAAAATTTTGAAATTTTTTTTTGTAAATTTTAAATTCATTTTTTTCAGATCGGCGTTCCGCATGATTCTTCGAAGAGGAGCAGTAAGCCGATTTTCATAGGATTTCATCTTTTTTATGTATGTTTCATCTGTACGAATAATGAACATTTTTTTTAAATAAAATTTTTTCGAAACAAATTTTTAGATTTTTTTGCAATATTTTTTAGCCCCAGAATACGCTTACCATTGAGTTTTGATTTTTTCAATTCAAATTTTGAATCAAATAAAATTTTCAGTTTTTTCAACATCTGAACTAGCCTTGGTTCGGAGTTCGAAGTAATTTTTTTTGAAATTTTTTTTCCTAATTTTTTTTTGGAGTCACAATAAATTTTTTTTGAGTTTAGAATTCTTCAATTTAAATTATCAATTTGATTAGAATCTTCAGTCTCTTCACCAACTGAAAATTTGGAGTAAATTTTTTTTCGAAAAATTTTTTTTTGAAAAAAATTTTTTTCCTAATTTTTTTGGAGTTACGATAGGGTTTTCATTGAGTTTAAAACTCTTAAATCTGAATTCAAAATGTAACTTTCAAATCCCTCTTCTCCCCCTCATTATATTAGGTTGGTTCATAAGTTTCGCGCAGTTGGTCGTTTCTCAATGATGAGTTGAGCTAAAAATCTGAAATTTTGAACATAAATTGGTCAACCCTAAAAAACATCTTTGGCCAAATGGCAACCCACAACTCTCATTTTTGGCCGAGATAAAATTCTGAACGTCGCGTCAATTTTAGGGGTCAAAATTGTAAAAAATTCATGAGAGCAGCTAGATTTTTTCTGATTAGTGGAATCAAATACGCGTACAGCCAATACATGATTACACTTTAGTTTGGATTTTTACAAAGCGTTTCCGAATTTTGAGAAGGGGGCCAATTTTGGTCATTTTTGCTTGATTTTCGCACTGTTTTCACTAATTTTGATTTTTTGAGCTTCAAAATTTTTTTAAAAATCCAAATCAAAAAGTAAACAATTTACAGATAAATTTTGCATCATTTGCACTAAAAAGCGAAACTCCATGTCGACTTTTTGAAAAATCGACCTGAAATTCTAAAAATTCGAAAACGCGTTGTAAAAATCCAAACTAAACTGAATTTATGTGTTAACTGTAGGCGCAATTGATTCCATTAATCAGAAAAAATCTAGCTGCTCTGATGAATTTTTTAGCAATTTTGACCCAAAAATAGGTGGAACATTCAGAATTTTATCTCGGCCAAAAATGAGAGTTGTGGGTTGCCATTTGGCCAAAGATGTTTTTTAGGGTTGACCGAATTATGTGCGAAATTTCAGATTTTTAGCTCAACTCATCATAGAGAAACGACCAACTGCGCGAAACTTATGAACCAACCTAATACTAACCAACTGTCGACAGCTGACCCTTGGTGACACTCTGTTCCTTGGCTCCACCACCAAGTGTCATTTGTTTTACACTCTTTCCCCATTAGAAAATAGAGAAAAAGAGCGCTGTAGAGACGCAGAGAAATGAGAAATTCATGTGGGAAAAATCTAGGAGAAGAACCTTCATTCTAAACCCAGAGCTGCCCGGTGGCAGCTGCTTCTTCGATTTTTCTGAATGTAATATTTGAATTTTTCTATTTATTTTTGTGAATATCAATGTGAATATTCAAAATTTTAACTGTTTTATTGCTAAAAAATTGGATGTGTGAGTGAAAAAAATTTTTGAAAAAAAAAAAAATTTTTTTTTTGAAATTTATTTTTTCAGAATCATTGCGTGTCTGTCCGAAAGAAGTAAAGTATTTCGTTGCAATTTTAAATTTTTGATAAATCTTGAAGGTATTAAACGGTGAGTGCAATTTTTGAAAATATTGAAAATTTCAGAAAAAAAATTGAAAAAAATTTTGGAATTTTTTTTTGAATTTTTGTTTTTTTTTCAGCTACCACTTTATACCAATCGAGGCGTTATAAAAAATTAGCTACACCACAGATAATTGGGTACAATGTATAGTAATTGTAAGTTTTTATTGATTTTTTTTAGAAATTTTAGAAATTTTTTGAAAGAAAAAAAAATTTTGAAAAAAGTTTTTTTTTTTTTAATTTTTGTTTCTCCAGTTTGGATCAACTTGGAGATGATGAACTTCGGATTGTGGATTTCGAAAAAGTTGAAATTGTACCAAAACACTATAGCATCATTAGGGTGAGTTCTTAAAAAAATTTTGATATTAATTTTTTTTTTGATTTTTTAGGAACGTCATAGCTACCTGGCCAGGAAAAAACTAGCGGAAAACTATGAAATTCCATTCTTTATGACCTCAAGGAACGGAGTCAAAAATTCACTTTTACTCTATTAGTAAGTTCTTTTTGAAAATTAAAAAAAAATTTTTTTTTNNNNAAAATTTTTTTTTTTAATTAAAAAAAATTTTTTTTTTGAAAAAAATATTTTTTTTTCTTTTATTTAGGGTCTGTGTCAACAACTCTGTGTGTACAGAACCTCAATCAACACACTGTCAGAACAACCTTTACAATGGGTAATGGTTACCAACGAGGATCTGGCACTCGAAAGACGATACACAGTGTGTTCCACGAGGACCAACATACCGGCTTATGTCTTAGAGTTATTCATTATTTCCCCTACCGGTGGTTTCCAGAAAATTAAAAATGTTAAAAATAGAATAATAAAAATTTGAAATATTCCGAGAAAAATTTTTTTTCACAATTTTTCAATTTTGAAAAAAATTGCGAAAAAAAATGTTTAACGAAATTTTTTATAGGTTTCCGGTAGTTTTCGAAAAATTTTGGATAGTGTTAAAAACAGAAATAAATTTTTTTTTTAAACTTTTGATAAATATTTCAAAAATTCCAACGAAAAATTTTTCTTTCAAACTTTTCCAAAAATCGAAAAAAATTCACGATTTTTTAACAGAATTTTTTAGAGGTCGGCGATTTTTAAAAAATTCGAATAGTGTTGAGAACAAACCTAATGTTTTTCTAACAATCCTGATGAAAATCTGAAAGATTCCAAAAAAAAATTTTAGAAAAAAAAAATTTCGAACAAAAAACTTTTTTTTACAGAATTTTTTAGATGTTTCCGGTGATTTTTAAAAGATTCGAATAGTGTTGAAAATAAACCTGAATTTCTTCTAACAATCCTGATAAAAATCTGGAAGATTCTGGAATTTTTTTTTCAATTTTTTCCCATTTTTTTCAGAAAAGAATTACATATGAAAAAATTTTTTTTTCCTAAAATTTTTTAAACGTTTCTAGGTTTAAAAGTAAAAGTTTGGATCTGCAAGACTGATAAGGTTTTAGAGCAAGAAAAACTGATAAGAAAATTGATAAGATTTATTTTTAAAAAATTGATAACGTGAAAATTAGTGATCCCCAACATTCAACAAACTGTCCTCAATTATTGCGCGGACTTTCAAATTGGGATAATGCAGTTTTATAATTTGAAAATGATTGTGTAGGTCACTCAAAGTCCCATTTATCACGTGACAAAGAGATAGCAAGTCACTGAATCGAGAAGGTCCAGAATCCGGATGATTGATTAGAGAATATTGGAGAAGAAATGAGGTGTAGTATTTTTGATAAGTGGTTAGAAGGGCTCTGGCAGAGTCGGAGATGTTTGGGATTACTGGAAATTGTATTGATGTTAAAGAAAAAAAGATGGGCTACAATTTTGTAGTTGACAACTTTTTGATAGCGTTTTTGGTTTTTGAGAAAAAAAATGAAATAAAAACTTCTAAAAAAAATTTTTTTTTTTTGAAAGTTGTTTTTTTTCCATTTTTTTCAGAAAAACCAGAGTAGTTATAAAAAAATTTTTAACTGCAAAATTATAGAGCTAACAATTTTCTATAGAATGCTATGTTAAATTTAAAATTCTGACAAAAACTAAATTTTTTACGATTTTTTGAAAATTTTTCGATTTTCCAAAAAAAAAATTTTTTGAAGGGCTTTACATATTGGATTTTTTCTTAAAACCCACAGTAGCTATAAAAAAGTTGTTAATACAGAATTATAGATTCAATTGTTGGCTATCAAATGCTGTGCTAAACACAATTTTCTGACAAAAACTAAATTTTTCACGATTTTTCGAAAAATTTTGAATTTTTTCAAAAAACCAATTTTTTTAATCGGATTTTACTTTTTGAATTTTTTCTCAAAAACCAAAAACGCTATCAAAAAGTTGTCAACTACTAACTTGTAGCCCTTAAAATTCTCTATCCATTGATATACTCATTTTATTTTTCCAAGTCTCACCTGGATTACAAATCAAAATCGCGCTCAACAGTAAATACTCCTCTCTGGTGACCTTCAATTCCATGATTCTCCCTACCAATCGATACCGAATCCGGTTTAAAAATTCCAAGGAGAATATAGGTTTGGGGACATCCGGAAGAGCTTCAGAACCATCTGGAAACGTCATTTTCTCAGATTTCCGAAAAAAACTGTTGATGGCGTTGGAAAAAACACCACTGGAAAATTGCGAATGTTTCAGGTACATTTGCAGGTCATTTTGAGAAAAAAACTCCACAAATTCAAATTTCTTCATGAATTCCATCGTTGAAAATCCACACATGAAGCCCCAATTGTTTAAATTTGATTTTTGATCCTTTGGTTTTTTCTCAAGTCTCACAATCACTCCAGATGCGATTTCTTCCACGGAATAATCCAAATCTTCAGGAATATAAAAATCCATGCATCTATGCTTCCTATAGTTCTCCAAATATATCAAATTATTGATCGTATTCGACAATCCTTGATATTTTTTCATCTTCAATTGTTTATTTGGAATTTGACTCATTCCTGCTTGAATGCACTGTTGGAATCGGCAAAATCGGCATTGTAAAGAGTAATCTTTGCAGATTTGACGGTTTTTGCACTCGAAAATTGGATGTTGACCAGATACGGCACGCCGGAAGAATAGGGTGCAAGCGTTGCAGGAGGGGACCTAGAATTGTAAAATTTTTTGGGATTTTTGGAGGTGGATCTCGAAAACGAGGCGTTTTGACACGGTTTCATAGTGAAATATGAATCCCTGAGCCAATTTCCAAAATTTTGATACCCATATTGACCTATTTTGAGCAATTTTTTTTTTCTGGTGAAAAGGGTCCAGAGGGTCCAGTGGGGTTGTAGGACCTTTTTTTGAAATTTATGGAAGTAGGGCAATATGGGTGTCAAAATTTTTGTAATAACATCCGTAATTCAAAAATCACAATAAAACCACGACCAGATTGACCAAAATTGAAAATTGAAAAAAAAATTTTTTTTTGAAAATTTTTGAAATTTTTTCGAGTTGCGGTTTCTGTGGGTACTGAGATGGTTTAGACTAAAAATTCAGAATTAACAAGTTATTAAACAAATTTTGATACCCATATTGACCTATTTTGAGCAAATTTTTTTTTTCTGGTGAAAAGGGTCCAGAGGGTCTAGTGGACCCTAGGGACCTTTTTTCAAAATTCATGGAAGTAGGTCAATATGGGTGTCAAAATTTTTGTAATAACGTGAAAAACTCAAAAATCACAATGAAACTCTGTCTAGAACGCAATGTGAAATTTTTTCCAAAAAATTTTTTTTTCCGAAATTTTTTTGAATTTTTTCAAATAGCGGTTTCTGTGGTTTTTAAGATGGTTTGAGCTAAAAATTTGAATTCAGCAAGTCAAGGGCAAAATTTTGACACCCATATTGACCTACTTTAAGCAAAAAAATTTTATAGTGAAAAAGAGCCCACCCCCTCGGAGCTCTAGGGTCCGATTTTCAAATTTTCTCAAAATAGGGCATTATGGGTATCAATCAACGCCAAATTAACCGGCAAATCCAAATTTGCTATTCATTTCCGCTCTAGACTAGAACGAAACCTGTTACTTCTCAAAATGTAATCGAAAATTTTGAAAAATCAGGTAAAACTGAAACTCACCCCATAACTGAACAAATTAGTCATTTGCTTACAAACCGCACATTGTTGGCGCTCCGCAAACATTTTTTATCATGAATGAATAAGCCGAGAACTCGAGATAATGCGGGGTACACCCATGACGGAATCCAATTTAATCCCTCTTTTCGCCCAGACGATCAGAGATTTGTTTGGGAGGGGCGTGCAAACTGGAGACAAGGTGTGGAGGAATTGGATTAGTATTAGTAGATACTGGGTACATTAGACACATATCAAAAATTCAAAAGTGAAAAATCAGAATAGAGTTTGTATGCTTTCTGCCAATGCTTCTGGTTTTGTGATCTTTTCTGGGAAAAATGAGGGAAAATGTTGTTAATAAAGCATAATCTAATGTTAAAAGCGTGGAAAAGTGATCAAACGCTACGAGTACGACTACAAATTTTCTAGAAAAAATTTGTAATTTTTCTTGGAAAATGAAAAAGGGGAAAAGTTCAACATCAAGTTTCTCATTGGTTTGTGGCTCTTGGAATCATGAAAGTAACGTTGAAAATGTGATTTGAATCTTCTAAACATATGGAGCATATTTTCTTGAAATTAAAAAAATTTCGAAAAAAATTTTTTTTCAAATTGTTTTTTTGAGATTCATGAATCTAGCCAGGATTTTGGAGCATTTGGCATTATGAAATTCAAATTTAGCACACAATTTCCAATCATTTGATACCCATAATGACTTGTTTTGCTCAATATTGAAAATCGGTCCTTATACAGGACCCTGACCAAGACCCCCTAGGGACCAGAAATCAGATTTGACCAAAATAGGTCGATATGGGTGTCAAAACTTATCATTTTAAGCAGAAAAGTCAAATTTGTACATAAAACCAAGTGAAAACGAATGAGATTTGAGAATTCACTTTTTGGGAAAAAAATAATTTTTCGAAAAAAAATTTTTTTTCGAAATCAAATTTTCAATTCTCTAGGACTTTTGCCATAGCAAAACTTGAGCTACGCACACAATTTCCAATCATTTGATACCCATAATGACTTGTTTTGCTCAATATTGAAAATCGGTCCTTATACAGGACCCTGACCAAGACCCCCTTGGGACCAGAAACCAGATTTGACCAAAATAGGTCGATATGGGTGTCAAAACTCATCATTTTGAATGAAAAACTCAAATTTGTTCATGAAATCAAGTGAAAATAGATAAAATTTGAGAATTCACTTTTTTTCAAAAAAAAATTTTTTTTGAAAAAAATTGTTTTTTCGAAAATAAATTGTCAGTCTTCTAGGATTTTTGAATTTGCAAAATTTGGATTCAACACACAATTTTCGTTAATTTGATACCCATAATGACTTGTTTTGCTCAATATTGAAAATCGGTCCTTATACGGACCCCGACCAAGACCCCCTAGGGACCAGAAACCAGATTTGACCAAAATAGGTCAATATGGGTGTCTAAACTCATCATTTTGAGCAGAGAGTTCAAGTTTGTACATAAAACCAGCTAAAAATTGATAAGATTTGAGAATTCACTTTTTGGGAAAAAAAATAATTTTTTGAAAAAAATTGTTTTTTCGAAAATAAATTGTCAGTCTTCTAGGATTTTTGAATTTGCAAAATTTGGATTCAACACACAATTTCCGTTAATTTGATACCCATAATGACTTGTTTTGCTCAATTTTGAAAATCGGTCCTTATACGGTACCATGACCAAGACCCCCTAGGGACCAGAAACCAGATTTGACCAAAATAGGTCGATATGGGTGTCTAAACTCATTATTTTGAACAAAGAGTTCAAATTTATACATAAAACCAAGGAACGATACGTGAGCTTTGAGAATTCACTTTTTTTCAAAAAAAATTTTTTTGGAAATTTTTTTTTTTCAATTTTTTAAAGTTTCTTGTTTTTTTTTTTGAAATTGAAGTTTGGTTGTTTCAAACAAACATTTAAAACTCCTTCCGGGATCGAGTTCGCCTAAAACAGCTAATAAAACAATCCCAATTAGTCGGTCAAACTATGCCCAAAAATCCATCCGCATCTGTTCAAATTCATCCTGTAAATACATAAAACCAGAGAAAAACGTGTTAATTTTCACAATTTTGCTTGAAATGACAAGTTTTTTGGCTATTGTAATTTTTGTGCAAATTTTGCTGACTAGTGCGGATAACAGTTGTCAGGACAAAATGTGTAAGCAAAAAAAAAAATTTTTTTTTTGGAATTTTTCAAATTTTTTTTTCTAGTTCCTGCTATACCCTGCGCTACATTGACCCAAGAACAATGCAATGACCCTATCTGGAAACCAACTCTAGTCATTGAATGTCCATCTACATGTGGACTATGTGATCAAGTTCCATGTCGTGATAAAGTGTCAACTTGCACTTTGGATATGTGCAATCAGCCTGCAAATATGGATTATTTGAAGGAGAATTGCATGAAAACATGCAATTTATGCGGAAGTTACATTGATCCATGTTTCCAGTATAAGCCGGATAAGTCGACGAGCTGTAAAACATGGAAGGAGCAAGGATTCTGTACCAGTACTTTTTATACATTGGCACAGAAGAAAGAGTATTGTTCGACTACTTGCAAAATTTGTTAAAACAATCAGAATAAATTTTGATTGTAGTGTAATCTGACAATATAATAAATAACTTCATGCAACCTTTTTGTTTTGTTTCGTTATCTCATCTTATCTTATCTTCGGATTCAAGCTTCTAGAACATTTGACATTATGAAATTCAGATCCAGCACACAATTTCCGTTTATTTGATACCCATCATGACCTGTTTTGGTCAATTTTGAAAATCGGTCCTTATACGGGACCCTGACCAAGACCCCCAGGGACCAAAAACCAAACTTGACCAAAATAGGTCGATATGGGTGTCTAAACTTATCATTTTCAATGGAAAATCCAAATTTGTACATGAAACCAGTTGAAATTCACTTGAATCGGAAAAGCCAATTTGAAAATTGAAAAAAAATTGAAATTTTTTCAGAAATCATTTTCAGGATATCTAGGGCTTTGGATAGTTTTAAATTAAATTTCAACACACAATTTACGTTCATTTGATACCCATCATGACCCAATTTGCACAATTTCGAAAATCGGTCCTTATTCGGGACCATGACCAAGACCCTCAATGGCACCAGAAATCAGATTCGACCAAAATAGGTCAATATGGGTGTCTAAACTCATTATTTTCAATGGAAAATTCAAATTTGTACATAAAACCTAGTAAAAATACACGAGCTTTGAGAATTCACTTTTCTGCAAGAATATTTTTTGTCAAAAAAAAGTTTTTTTTTCAATTTTTGTTTTTTCAGTAATTTTTTTTGAAATAAAAATTAGATTTGTATCACACAGACACCTAACATTCTTTCCGGGGTCAAGTTTGCTTAGAACAGCTAATAAAACAAGCCCACTTTGCCGGTCAAACTATAACACAAAAAGGCCGAAAATCCACCCGCCTATCCAGCATCTGTTCAAATTCAACCTGTTAATACATAAAACCAACTCTAAAAAAAAGAAATCAGTGTCAATTTTCACAGTTTCGCTTGAAATGACAAGTTTTTTGGCTACTGTGTTTTTCGCGCAATGTTCCCTTGTTGGGAGCGCATTTGGAGCGATCAAGCTCGATTTTAACTGCACTTATTATGATGCGGCGGTAAGTTTATTTAGTAAAAATCATTAATAAACTATTCTCACTTATAAAAAAAATAAAAAATATAAAAAAAATAAAAAAATATAAAATTTCTTACAGACCCAAACATTCAGCTACCTACCATCAGCCACCTCTTGCTCTAATTGGGCGTCCGACGCTAGTTGTAAACTTCAATATCCTCAAACCTCTTCTGCAGGTTTCCCAACAGCTTTTGGAGATCAAGAAAGACCTTATCAATGTTACAATCCCGAACCTGGACAAGGAATTTCCGATGATTATAAGTCTGACGCAATTAATTTGTGCCCGAAAACTTGTGGTTATTGTTGTCAGACAAATGCGTATTCTACTTGTAAAGATGATGCTGGTAAGCTTCTTATTTCCGAAAAAAATTTGAAAAAATTTTTTTTTTTGAAATTTCTTCTGAAAGTGTGAATTCTCAACCCTCACTCGATTTCTGCAAGTTTTATGCTGAAATTCAAACTTTTCATCAAAAATGATGAGTTTTGACACCCATATTGACCTGTTTTGGTCAGATCCGGTTTTTGGTCCCTAGGGGGTCTTGGTCAGGGTCCCGTATAAGGACCGATTTCCGAAATTGTGCAAATTGGGTCATGATGGGTATCAAATCAACGGAAATTGTGTACTAAATTTGAATTTTTTACTACCCAAAGCCCTAGATATCCTAGAAATGATTTCTGAAAAAAACATTTCCAACTTTTTTTCCTATTTTCCAAGAGGCTTTTTCCAACCAAGTGAAATTCAACTGGTTTTATCTATAAATTTGGATTTTTCACTAAAAATCATGAGTTTTGACACCCATATCGACCTATTTTGGTCAAATCTGGTTTCTGGTCCCTAGAGGGGTCATGGCCAGGGTCCCGTATAAGGACCGATTTTCAAAATTGTGCAAAATGTGTCATGATGGGTATCAAATAAACGCAAACAGTGTGTTGATTCTGAATTTCATAATGTCAAAAATTCTAGAAATCGAAAAAGTGATTTCTGAAAAAAATTTCAAACATTTTTTTCCATTTTCCAAGAGGCTTTTTTCAATGAAGTGATTTTTAACTGGTTTCATTTAAAAATCTAAATTCCTTTTGAAAAATGATGAGTTTAGACACCCATATCGACCTATTTTTGTCAAATCTGATTTCTGGTCCCTAGAGGGGTCATGGCCAGGGTCCCGTATAAGGACCGATTTTCAAATTTGTCCAAATTGCGTCATGATGGGTATCAAATTAACGGAAATTGTGTGCTCAATTTGAATTTAAAACTACCCAAAGCCCTAGACAACCTAAAAAGAATTTCTGAAAAAAAAATTTCCAATTTTTTTCCAATATTCCAGGTGGCTTTTTCCAACCAAGTGAATTTCGACTGGTTTTATCTATAATTTTGAATTTTCCATTAAAAATGATGAGTTTTGACAGCCATATCGACCTATTTTGGTCAAATCTGATTTCTGGTCCCTAGGGGGTCTTGGTCAGGGTCCCGTATAAGGACCGATTTTTGAAATTGTGCAAAATGCGTCATGATGGGTATCAAATCAACAGGAATTTAGCGCTGAATTCAAATTTAGCATATTCAAAACCCCACAGATCTTGGTTCTTGAGATCCATGTTCATATTTACAAAAAAACAAAAATAAACCAAAAAAATTCAGACTTCAACTGTGCTTTTGTAACCGCCGCTCAATGCAACGACCCTACCTGGAAAGCCATATTGCTGAGCAAATGCCCATCTTCCTGTGGATTTTGTGGAGAAATACAATGCATTGATAAAGTCACAATATGCACTCAGGAGCTGTGTGAGGCGCAAGGCATGGCTGATTTTGCGAAAGTAAATTGCAAGAAAACTTGTGGATTCTGTGGATATGTTGTTGCGGATCCATGTCAAACTTATAACCCGGATAAATCGACGAGTTGCAAAGTATGGAAGGAGCAAGGATTCTGTACCAGCACTTTTTATACATTGGCACAGAAAAAGGAGTATTGTGCGACTACTTGCAAGATCTGTTAGAGATGTTTTATTCTATGATGGTTAAACATGTTTGATTGTAGTGAGAGAATTTAAAATAAATATTTTCATGGAAACAATTTTTTCTTGATTTCTTCATACTGACTTTAAAAATTTGAAACCCAAACTATCACTATTTCTGAATACAGATTCCTAGGACTTGTTGCATTATGAAATTTGGATTTAGCATACGATTTTCGTTTATTTGATACCCATCATGATAAGTTTTGGTCAATTTTGAAAATCGGTCCTTATACGGTACCTAACCAAGATCCCCTAGAGACCGAAAATCAAATTCGACCAAAATAGGTCAATATGGGTGTCTAAACTCATCATTTCAGGTGGGGAGTTCAAATTTGTACATGAAACTAGCTGAAAATAGCTTGATTCGGAAAAAGCTTTTTGAAAATTGAAAAAAAATTTGAAAACTTTTTTTCAGAAATCACTTTTTCGAATTCTAGGACTTGTTGCATTATGGAACTTGGATTTAGCATACAATTTCCGTTGATTTGATACCCATCATGACACATTTTGCAGAAATTTGAAAATCGGTCCTTATACGGACCCTGACCAAGACCCCCTAGGGACCAGAAACCGGATCGGACCAAAATAGGTCAATATGGGGGTCTAAACTCATCATTTTTGATGGTGAGTTTGAATTTAAATATGAGACTAGCTCAAAACTAATAATGTTTGAGAATTCACTTTTCTGCAAAAAAAATTTTGGAAAATTTTTTTTCAGAAATCACTTTTTCGAATTCTAGGACTTGTTGCATTATGAAATTTGGATTCAGCATACGATTTCCGTTCATTTGATACCCATCATGATAAGTTTTGGTCAATTTTGAAAATCGGTCCTTATACGGGACCATGACCAAGACCCCCTAGGGACCAGAAACCAGATTTGACCAAAATAGGTCGATATGGATGTCTAAACTCGTCATTTTTAGTGGGGAGTTCAAATTTGTACATGAAACTAGCTGAAAATAGCTTGATTCGGAAAAAGCTTTTTGAAAATTGAAAAAAAATTTGAAAACTTTTTTTCAGAAATCACTTTTTCGAATTCTAGGACTTGTTGCATTATGGAACTTGGATTTAGCATACGATTTTTGTTAATTTGATACCCATTATGATACGTTTTGGTCAATTTTGAAAATCGGTCCTTATACGGACCCTGACCAAGGCCCCCTAGGGACCGAAAACCAGATTTGACCAAAATAGGTCGATATGGGTATCAAAACTTATCATTTTCAATGGTGAGTTTGAATTTGAACATGAGACTAGCTCAAAACCAATGGTTTCTGAAAATTCACTTTTCAGCAAAAAAAAATTGAAAACATTTTTTTTCAGAATTTATTTTTTTGATTATAAAGACTTTTGAAATTGTGAAATTTGATATCAGCTCACAATTTTTGTTGATTTGATACCCATCATGACACATTTTGCACAATTTTGAAAATCGGTCCTTATACGGGACCCTGACCAAGACCCCTCTAGGACCAAAAACCAGATTTGATCAAAATGGGTCGATATGGGTGTCTAAACTCGTCATTTTTAGTGGGAAGTTTGAATTTGTACATAAAAGCAGCAAAAATTGACAAAATTTGAGATTTCACTTTTTTAGAAAAAAAAATTTTTTTGCAAATTTTTTTTTCAGAAAACAATTCTTTGATTTCAGGAATTTTTAACGTTAGAAAATTCAGATTTAGCAGACAGTTTCCGTTAATTTGATACCCATCATGACACATTTTGCAGAAATTTGAAAATCGGTCCTTATACGGGACCCTGCCCAGAACCCTCTAGGGACCAGAAACCAGATTTGACCAAAATGGGTCGATATGGGTGTCTAAACTCGTCATTTTCAGTGGGGAGTTCAAACTTGTACATGAAACCAGCAAAAATTGATAAAATTTGAGAATTCACTTTTTTTTGAAAAAAAAATAAAAATAATTATTTTTGAGAAATCACTTTTCAGATTTTTGAGACTTCTAAAATTGTGAAATTTAGACTAAGCACACAATTTCCGTTAATTTGATACCCATCATGACAAATTTTGCTCAATTTTGAAAATCGGTCCTTATACGGGACCTTGACCAAGACCCCTAGGGACCAAAAATCAAACTTGACCAAAATAGGTCGAGATGGGTGTCTAAACTTATCATTTCCAATGGAGAGTTTGAATTTGAACATGAAACCAGCTAAAAATCAATAGAGTTTGAGAATTGAGAAAAAAAATTTGGAAAAAAAACTTTTTTTTTTCAAATTATGAACCAAAAATCACTGTTTCCTCGAACTTTTGCTCTGTTTTTTTCTATTTACTGTTCTGATCATCCTAAATTTGTCACTTTTGAACACTTTGAAGTCCATGAAAAGTTCAACTCACTTAGAAAACCATGTTAGCAAATACTGCTAATCGGTCGTTTGGCAGACCAAACATTGGAAAAAATCGAGTTTAAAAAGCCACTGGACAGTTGTAAATTCAAGAAAACATGCAAGTTACAATTTTTACAATTTTCGCTATTTTTTACTCTGTTTTTGGGTCTCCAAGAAGGACCCCAAATTGTCCAAACCAGAATCTTATTTCTGATGCTCAACAATGTTCTCAGAGATTGTGGAGTTATTCTGATCAACTAGACGATGTTGATGATGATGATGTACTTTTACCAAGAACAATCAGGCTTATGACGGATTATTGTGGTGCTTTTAGGGTGAGAAAAAAAAATTTCAAAAAAAAAATCAAAAAAATTTTTTTTTTTTCAAATTTTTTTTCTTCTAGAGCTGTTCTACCTCAATTCAACAGTGTAATTTATACACTCAAAATACTGCTCAAGTGATGGAAAATGCCTGTAATTTCTACGACTTCACAGGACTCAATAATGACTGTCAGCAGAGGCTTGGAATGGCGAATAGCAGGGCGATTGATTGTTTGGGTGATATTGTGGATAGTATTGTAGATGAGGATGTGAGTGTTTTATGTAACAAAGAAGGGGTTTGTGGCTTTGTTGTGTGAAAAAATGGGCAAAAATGGAGAATTTTGAAAAAAGTTATAATTTTTTGAAGTTTGAGATGATTTTTAAAATTTTGAAAAATTTTGGGGTTACTGTAGGGAGTACTGTAGGGTTACTGTAGATGGAATCAAAATGAATGTTATATGAATTTGTAGAAAGACACTGTAGCTTTATCATATCAAAAAATGAGCTCAATTGAAAATTTTTGAAAAAAGTTGTGATTTTTTGAAGTTGGACTTTGAAAAAAAAGTGAAAAAAAAAATTTTTTTCAAAATTTTTCAAAATTCATTTTCTAAATTTTTTACAGGAACACAACTCCAAACGATGCTTTACCATGCGTCAAAAAATGCAATGCGCTGTTTTTGAAATCCAATCAGTTTGCTCACAATCTGCTGCTAATGAGTATCAGAGGGTAATTTTGAAAAAAAAAAAAAATTTTTTTTTGAAAATTTAAGTTTTTTTATTCCAGTATTTCAAGGGTCAAATGCAGCAATGGAGGTGTTAAAAATTTTTTTTATTGTATTTTTTTTTCCATGAATAAAAAAGATTTGAAAAAAAATTCTAGACAATTTTTTTGAGTCCACAAAAAATATTATTTATTGATTTTTTTTCAAATTAAAAAAAGCAATAAACAGTCACATTAAAAATAAATTTATCCGATGTTGCTTCAAATTTTCCATTTGCGACCTGTGCTCCCGATCCGAGTGATTGGAACTTTGGATTTTCTAAAAAAAAAAATAAACCGATTGAAAAAAATGAAAAAATTGAATAAACTCACGCTTTCTTTTCCAACATTATTCAGGACACCAAGATGTCGCAATCTTCTATCCAATCCTGAAATTTCAAATTTTGAAAATTCAAAAAAAATTTCAAAAAATCTAGACTAATTTTTTTGATGAGTAACATCATTTTGAATAAAATCGAAAATTCTTACATTAAATTCTAATTTCCCAACATTATCCAGGTGACAAAGATATCGCATCCAATCATATTCCTTATTTCAAAAAATAGGGTGTCCACATGAGCAAAAATCTGAAAAATTTCAAAATGTTTTTTTCAAAATTCAAAAAAAAATTCTTACTTCAAGGACGATCTGCATAAAAAAAATCCAAAAATCATGCTCCTCTGCTCCTCTAGTTGTTTTAATTTACCTGAAATTTGAAATTCAAAAAAATTGAAAAAAACATTTTTTTTCTTTTTTTTTAAATTTTTTTGAAAAATTGGCCATTTTTCAAAAAATCACAACTCGCGTCAAAATTTTTTGTTGTAGCTCATTTTTAATTGTAATTATAGCTAATAAATAGAACAAATTTTGAAAATTCTAGATTAATTTTCAAATGAGATTTTTTTCCAGAAAAATTGGAAAAAAGGCTCACCTTGAACTCCAATTATACAACATCATCTATCAACAAATTCAATTTTATTTGACTTTTCCATCTCATTGATTTTCAAATGAAAAACTGAAAAAAATTCTTTCAAAATCCGTCAATTCAAAAAAAATTTCGAAAAAAAAATGTTTTTTTTTTCGAAATTTTTTTTTTTGTATTTTTTACTTACCAAAAATCATCATCATCACTTTGAATTAGGCTCGTTAATGTGTCACATCAATAAAAATACTAGAAACTTCAGAAAAATAGAGAAAAACGACCAGCCTTCAGGTGATCCAGGAAAAAGAGAAAGTGAGTCGGGTTTCCTCCGATTTTCCTCGATTTCTTATCGATTTCTTTTTTCTTTGGGTCTCTTCAGCGTCCTTTTTCTCTCATTTTTGACAGGGGAAAAGTGTAAAACAGTTGGCACTCCCCCGAGCCAAGAACTTTTTGAAAAAAAAATTTGAAAATAAAAATTCTAAAGTTTTTTTGAAATTTTTTTAATTCAAAACAGTGCGGTTTATTTGAATAAAATTTAAAAATTGGGTGTCATGTAGAAGATACAGAAAAAAAACACGACGAAAAAATTTTTTCAGAATTTTATTCACAAAAAATAAAAATAAGAACCAGAATTTATGACGAAAAATGAGCAGTCTTTTCCAAAATTTGTGCCAGAGTCTCTTGTTGCAGCTTATAGACATCTCCAGGCAGATGTGCTAATTGGATTCTGTAAAAAATTGAGAATTCAAAAAAAAATTTTAATCCAAATGCTAATTGCTTACCAGAACTCTCTTCAAGTTGTATTGATCGGCAAGTCGAAGTTTCACTCTGTTGTCGATTTCCGTGTTCCCTGTGAGGAATTCCTCGCAGAAATCAGAAACATGTTTGATTTCGAACTTTTTCCCGAAAGTTCAAGAGTCCTTCTACATTACCCACTGAAAATTTAATAGAATTATTAGGTTGTGTGAAAAAAAAAATGCAAATTTGGCATAACTTTTTCGGGAGTGGAGCTAAAATTTTGAAATGTTGCACAAAGATGAAATAACCCTAGAAACTAACTATGGCGAAATTTCAACTCATAACTTCTAGTTTCGACCGAGAAAAAAATCCAAACGTCCCACCCATTTTGGGGGTCGAAATCGCTAAAAAATTCATCAGAGCATCTAGATTTTTTTTGACTAGTGGAATTGAATGACCATGCAACCAGTACATAATTACAATTTAGTTTGAAATTTTAGAACGAGTTATCGATTTTTTTTTAATTTTGAAAAATTTTTGAAACGATTTTCTAAAAAGTCGATATCTGAATTTTTAAAATAATTCAGAAGCTCAAAAGATCAAAATTAGTGAAAAAAGAGCAAAAATCGAGCAAAAATAACGAAATTTTGACCCCTGGCCAAAATTCGAAAAAAAATTTTTTTAAATTTTTTTTAAAAAACGAAACTTATGGACCAACCTGTAGAACTTCTGCCCACCCACTGTCAAGACCACATCCGTATGAATTGTTGGGACACCAAAATCCATCAGTTTCTTGTTCTCGATTCCAACTGTTTGGATGATCATGACAGTGCACTCCACAAGGAAAGTCTTGAAATTGCAAAAATTTTTTTTTTCAAAATAAAAAATTCTTACGGCAAGGATGATCTGCATCAAAAAAATCCAAAAATCATGGTACTCTTCTCGACGAGTTGTTTCAATTTACCTGAAATTTATTATTGGAAAAAATTGAAAAAAATTTTTTTTTACAAATTTTTGAAAATTTGGCTATTTTTCAAAAAATCATAGCTCCTTTCAAAATTTTCTGTTCAAGCTCATTTTTTGAGATAAAATAGCTTGAAAAGATTCAAAATTTACGATTAATTTTTCAAAATTTCTAAAGCCATTTTCAAATTAGTTAGACCATTTCGAATGAAGGCTAAAAAAGCTCACCTTGAACTCCAATTATACAACATCATCCATCAACAAAATTGTTTGCATTTGTCCTTCAAAAACTTTTCAATATTCAAATAAAAAACTGAAAAAAATTATTTGAAAATCCGTCAATTCTAAAAAAAATTTGAAAACAAAAAATTTTTTTCGGAAAAAAAATTTTTTTTTGAAATTTTTTTTGAAATTTTTCACTTACCAGAAAATCAGCACCATCATTTTTGAATAGGTTTATTGATGTTCAACATCAATAAAAATACTAGAAACTTCAGAAAAATAGAGAAAAACGACCAGCTTCAGGTGGTCCAGGAAAAAGAGAAAGTGAGTCGGTTTTCCTCCGATTTTCCTCGATTCTTATCGATTTCTCTTTTCTTTGGGTCTCTTCAGCGCCCTGTTTTCTCTCTTTGTTGACAAGGAAAAGATGTAAAACAGTTGGCACACCCCCGAGTCAAGACCCCCTCTGGCGACCGATGGTCGATAAAAAAAAGAAAAAAATTTTTGAAAAAATTTCAAAAAAATTCAAAAAAAATTGTATTTTATTCTGTATTTCGAATTCAAATTTAAAACAATGTAATTAACTCAATAAAAAAAATTGGGTATCATGGAGACAATAAATAAAAAAATTTTAACAAATTTTTTTTTTTTTTAAATAAAAATTTTACATAGATCTATCACAACCAGTATCCAACTAAATTTTGCTTTGTCCACCAGTATATTGGCTGTAATTTTTTTCTCATCAGGAAAAATAAAACTTCGAAAAAAAAAATTTTTGAAAAATTTTTTTTTCAAGTTCAAAAAATTTCAAAAATT
Source organism: Caenorhabditis panamensis (assembly GCA_900883565.2). NCBI lineage: Eukaryota > Metazoa > Nematoda > Chromadorea > Rhabditida > Rhabditidae > Caenorhabditis > Caenorhabditis panamensis. Next base: position 1,178,218 of record LR538322.1, on the reverse strand, counting down.
TACCTCCAATTTTTAGATCGGGCACGTCATAGTGGAAGAAAAATAAATTTGTCTTGGCTATCAAAATTTTCAATTTTTCATCAATGCATAGCTGATCGAAAAAAAAACCTGAAAAAATCCAAAAAAATTCAAAAAAAAATGAAAAAAGTTTTGAAAAATTTGAAAAAATTTCTCACCTCCAATTTTCTGTTCCGGGACGTCCAAGTGGAAGAAAAATGACGGTTCGATTGTTCTCCCGAACGATCCAATTCTTTGTAATTCTTGAAGAAACTGTGGATCACTGAAAAAAACCAAAAAATTAAAAAAAAATTGAAAAATTTATGTAGATCCTCACTTTTTCTTACTTGCTTCGGTTGGACCCCTAGTCAAAGAAAATGTTATTTTGGTGTCCAATTTCCCAACTGTAACTACCATTTGTTAGTTTGTTTTTTTCTGACCACAAAAGGCTAAAAAAAATTTAAAAATTTTTTTTTTAAAACAAAATTCTCACCTCCAATTTTCAAAAACATTCTTCAGGCATCTACTTATTTTCTTCATTTTTTTTCACAATGTTGTTTCAATCAAAAAATGGATGCCCATTTCTGTTGAGTTCCATATTAGAACTTTTCTAAAATTGACAAACGAAGTATGACAATTTTTAAAAAAAATTAAAAACAAATTACCCACTTTTACCAAATTCAAATTTGGAAGGAGAAGAGGTAATCATTGAGATTTGTTTTCATAGGAAATATTGTTATCAGTGAAAAAATCAATAAAAATACAGTTGAAACTTTAGAAAAATAATGAAACCGGCTTTCTTCGGAAAGCCAAAGGGTCGAATGAAGGTTGTTGGTGACGGCGGAACTTGGGAAATGAAGCGAAGAGAGAGCATGAGTCATTCTAGAGACACAGACACTTTTTGTGAGTCATGCGATTTTTTTTCAATGTCTGTTTGAGCTTTTGTGTTGATTGCATTTTTTTGATTGAAAATTTTTATTCATAGTTTCTGATCAATATAAAAATTCAATAAAAAATAGTGTGTCAAGAAAGAAATCGGCTCCAGCGGAATCTTCTCGGAGTATTTTGAAGCAGTCAAGTATGTATTTCTGGAAATTTCAAAAAAAATTAATCAAATGTTAGGATTACGTACTACGCTGAAACTTACATTCTCAACTCTTTTTTTTCTATCTGTCAACTCCTTTTCCAGTTCGGACTATTTTTTTCTTCCAGTCGGCTGCTCTTCTAGTCCTTCATAAACGGATCTTGTTTTCTGCTTGTCGCATCGCTTGCTCGTTCTTGCACATTTCTCACAGTTGATTTGTCTTTTTCCTTCGAATTTGCTTCATCAACAACAAAAACTGTTCCGAACAAGTGTGCATTTCCATTTTTGAAAGCTTTCATGAAATCAGGATACCTGAAAAAAAAACTTTTTTTAAAAATAAAAGTGAAAAAAAAACATACGGTTTCACAACCAGCAAACATTTTGATTTTCTTCACAAACTCTGGTTTGATAAACCATAGATTTTTCCATATTGTGATCCTCCACATAAAACCATTTCGTTTGGGAATGTACGAGGTATCTGAAAATTGAAAAAATCAGCCTATATTCAGAGGAAAAACATGATTTTTTTTTATTTTACTCACTTTGAAAGGAAGCATTTTACAGCTCAAAACAACCGAGGTTGATCAGTGTACTTCTTACTGCCCAGAGACCAAATCAAATAAGAGATCAGAAAAGAAGTAACGTTTTTGAGAAACTGCAGCATTTTCTCCGAATCGAGAAAGAGCTGAAAACCACTGGTAAGTACAAGAAAACAGTTAGAAAAACAAACTTTTTTGTTCTGCATTATCAGAAATTTTCAGAGTTCTTTGAATAGAGAACAGGAAATTGCAGAAAAATCCAAAAAAAAAATCAATTTAAAAAAGGAGAACATCGGAGAAATCTAGACGCGACCGCCACCTGGCAGGCCCTGTTGGGTGAATGAGGGTTGTTGGGTGTTCGGTTACGAGTTGACCGTCACTCCATATTGTCTGCAGTCTCTTCAGAAGAGCACAGTCTCTACATTGTTAGGGATGTTTTCGCGAGTTGGACAAAGAGGGATTAGAAGGTCAATTGACGCAGATAATGTCGAGAAAATGGACTTTTATTGATTTTCTAATAAGAGGAAGAGTCATTTGAGAGAATGAGTCATTTCAGAGACACAGAGGCTTTTTTGTGAGTCATGCGATTTTTTGTGCAATTTTTTGATTGAAATTTTTTTTTATTAAAAATTTTTTATTTATCTTTCTTATTACAATTTCTAATTAAAAATGGGGAAGGTGGTGTTTTTGCTGTCCATACATTGCAGTGTCCAAGAGGGTAGAATTCGACTTTGAAACTGTAGAAAAATATTTTTATGAAAATAAAAATTTGAATTCTTACGAGTGAGTTCCATCAGGTATGGGATCCAGGATTTTTCAAAAACGAATCTTGAAACCCACTCGGTCTGAAAATTTGCAATTGATACTTTGTAATCAAATTCTTTGGAATCAAATGTTTATATAACACATTCTCTGTAAGGGTGGAGCATTGGTCTAGTGGTGTGTGCCCTAGGGGTTCAAAATGCAGCTAGGGCTTAGATATTTCACAGGTGTGTAGTGAGGACCTTTGGTAACCCCTATGCACAATTTTGGGTCCTGAGTCCCTCTTATCATGATACCAGGAGACCCCAAAGTGTACATTTTTCGAAAAAAAAATTTCACGGAAAAAAACTATAGCTTTGTGAATAAATTTTTTTAGAAGGGGAAACTTGGCGAAAATACTTATTTATCAACCAGAATCATACTCTGATTTTTCTGGAATTTTTCCGTGAAATTTTTTTTTTCGAAAAATGTACACTTTGGGGTCTCCTGGTATCATGATAAGAGGGTCTCAGGACCCAAAATTGTGCATAGGGGTTACCAAAGGTTCATACTACACCCCTAACAACAAATTAGCCCCTAGGGCACGCAATGCTCGAGTCTCACGGAGAACGTGTTATATGAAATATAAACGTTTCTTCTACTTCACTATGTATACTAAACATTCAGAAATAAACACAAAGTTCCAAAATTTCGATTCGACTCAATTTAATTTGATGGTCATACCTTTGTCAATCAAGTCTTCAATGTGAAGGACAGCAGTGATGGTGGTGTTCTCGGCATCTGGAGAGCAATGGAACTTGATCTTCTATTCCTAAAACCTCATGTGGGTTTGCTCCAGAGAAGCATTAACTGATGGCATTTGTAGTTGGGATGCAAATTTTTCTGAAATTTTCTAATACCGGTCTCGCCATGAAATCGGTTTTTTGCTGTTTTCTCGATTTCGAATCGATTTTTTTGAATTTTTTCAAATTAAAATGGATAGAAAAAAGAATTTGGAACCTAGAAATAGTTTATTCGACCAGAATTATTGAGTTTTTCATTGCGATTCACTCAATTTTTTAATTTTTCCGATAAACAAGTCAAAAACACGAAATCTGAAAATTTTAGCTGAAAATTATAACTGAACAGTTTTGGTTGAACTGCCTATCAATCGATTTTAAATTTTCTATTCTATTCGAATTCATTTGAAAAATTTGAAAAAAAACGGTTCAAAATCGAGAAAACAGCAAAAACCAATTTCGCGGCGAGACCCGCCGAGAGCCACTTCAAGTGACCACAGTAAAAAAATTAAAAAAAAATTTTTTTTTTGAATTTTTGGAAAATTTTGTACATATTATACCTTTTCAATTTCCTCATCCATTGAGTTTTGATTTTTAGAAAATCAAAAAAAGGGGACACTCAGAAAAATAAACCCACGACCGCCATCAGGCAAGCCCAAGAAGTCAAATTGAAAAGTGACCGAATTCGAGTTTGTTGTGATTATATACATTTCAATTGTCACTCAATATAACGTGTTCTCTGTAAGGGTGGAGCATGACCATAGTGGTGCGTGCCTTAGGGGTTCAAAATGCAGCTAGGGCTTAGATATTTTACAAGTGTGTAGTACGGGTCTTTGGTAACCCCTATGCACAATTTTGGGTCATGAAACCCTCTTATCATGATACCAGGGGACCCCAAAGTGGGCAAAATCGAAATTTTTTGTTTTTCTTGAAAAATTCCAAAAAAATTAGTGAATGATTGTAGGCCATAAAATAGTGTTTTCACAAAGTTTCAGATTTTTTAAAAAAGTTTCCAGAGATTTATAGCTTGAAAAGTGCTAATATGACGTTTTTTTGAGAAAGATTCAACTTTATCCGGCCTTGGCAGGAATTGCTCACACTTGGCACTAGTTTTAAATTATGCCCAGTGACAAGAGCTTTCGATTAAAAAAAAATTCGAGCCGATAAACATCTCTACAGGTTGTTTTCTATACCAAAACGTGAAGCCGGTTTTGAAGAGCACACCTTGGAACGAATGGGGAAATTACAGGAGGCGGTCATTTTTGTTGGTTTTAGGCTTAAATGATAGAGGAAAACAATAGCAATCAGTGGATGCACAAAAACTTACACGAAACCGTTATTGAAATTTTCTGTGATTTTTTTCCTGAAATCTCCAGAAGCTATCCCATTTTGAAGCATAGTGATGTTCATTGCACAGTTGAAGGTTAGGTGTCTCTAGACAAAACAAAGCCTATAAACAGACCAACATAACAGTACTAAAACATAGTCTTGAAACGTAATCACTGATCACGGTGATAATTTTTTCAAAACATAGCATGCAAAAATCGCTATTTTCATTAAAAATGAGGTCTAAAGTGATGCAAATGAGGTCTAAGCTAGTTTTAGCAAGGTTTTTGTATGTTTCCAACTCAAATATACAATTTCCAAAACAATTCGTTCAATTTTGAGAAATTGAAAATTTCACTTTTTTTCATGGGGTCCCCCCTGTTGATTTGGTGAAAAATGACAAATTTTTGGAATTTTGGAAATTAGCAGGTTTACCAACTAGGGTTTGTTACTTGTATGTTGGTCTGTTTATAAGCTTCATTTTATCAAGAGACACCTAGCCTCCAACTGTGCAATGAACACGACTATGGTTCAAAATGTGATCGCTTCTGGAGATTTTAGAAAAGAAATTGCAGAAAATTTCAATAACGGTTTCGTGTAAGTTTTTGTGCATCCACTGATTGCTATTGTTTTCCTCTATCATTTAAGCCTAAAACCAACAAAAATGACCGCCTCCTGTAATTTCCCCATTCGTTCCAAGGTGTGCTCTTCAAAACCGGTGGTCACGTTTTGGTATAGAAAACAACCTGTAGAGATGTTTATCGGCTCGAATTTTTTTTTAATCGAAAGCTCTTGTTACTGGGCATAATTTAAAACTAGTGCCAAGTGTGAGCAATTCCTGCCAAGGCCGGATAAAGTTGAATCTTTCTCAAAAAAAACGTCATATTAGCACTTTTCAAGCTATAAATCTCTGGAAACTTTTTCAAAAAATCTGAAACTTTGTGAAAACACTATTTCATGGTCTACAATCATTCCCTAATTTTTTTGGAATTTTTCAAGAAAAACAAAAAATTTCGATTTTGCCCACTTTGGGGTCCCCTGGTATCATGATAAGAGGGTTTCATGACCCAAAATTGTGCATAGGGGTTACCAAAGACCCGTACTACAACTCTAAAAAGAAATCAACTCCTAAGGCACACACTGCTCGAGTCTTATGAAGAACATGTTATATGTTGGTCTGGATGGTTTATACCCCTGCCACACTCTCTTACTCACTCTCCATCAAAAATCCTCTTAAAACGAACACAGTCTCTAACTGATAAAGAGGCAATGTTGGAGGGGTGGAGGGAAAAGAGTACATTTTGAAAGTTAGAGGGTTTTTTAGGGGAAAAGGAAAAAGTGTGGGGATGGTGGAGACGCAGAAAAATTCAAATCCAATTTTGAAAATGAAAAAAATCAAAAAAAATTTTTTTTGAAAAAAATTTATTTTTTTTCAAAATTAAAAAATTTTTTGAAATTCATTATACATAAAATACCTAGAAAAAGAAACAATTTATTGCAGTTAATACAATTATATGGTACTAAAAATAGAATTTGACAACTTGTTTATTCGAACAATTGTAGCGTTTATCTGAAAATTTCAAAAATTGAATTTTTTTTTAATTTTAGAAAATGATTTTTTTTTAAATTGCTTTGATAAACTCACAATTTTAGCCTTTTTTCCATTAAAATGCTTCTATTTGGTGTTCCAAAAATAAAAAATAAAAATTCGAGTTGGTCCAGACTACATAAGGAAAAATTGAAAAAAAATCTGAAAAATTTTTTTAATTTTTTTGAAAAAAATTTTTTTCGTTGATAAACTCACAATTTCAGATGTTCCAAAAATTAAAAAAAAAAGTTCAGGAACACTTCCACATCGTCCAGCAGGACAGCGTTTTTTAAATTAAAACTGAAAAAAAAAATTTTGAATTTTTTGCGATTTTTAAAAAAATTTTTTTGGACTTACCAAGTTTGCAAGTTGCTTTTTCAATTCAATCAAATTATTTCAGTTGTCAAATTATTTTTTAAAAAATTTAAAAACCCTCAGCAATATCAAAAAACGGCTAACCATCGGGAAGCCCATGTTGGGTGAATAGTGAATGACGGTTTTCCGTATTTTCCGGCCGATTTTATTTTTTATTTATTTTATTTTATTCATTTTTATATTTCTCATCGTCTCTTCAACGCCACACACTCTCTCGTATGCAAATATTTTCATAACCATCGTAAATTTTTTTCTTTTTTTCCGAACAGTAAACGAGAGATTGTGTGGCGCTGAAGAGACGGTAGAGTATTGATTGAAATGTGAAAAAAAAATGAAAAAAATGAAAAAAAAATGAAAATTTTTTTTTATTCAAAAAAAAATTCTAAAAATTCAAGAACTTTTTCAAATATTTTTCAAACCAATCTGGACATTTGCAATTTTTTTTAGAAACCCCATTATTGCTTTTCTAATTTCTCATTAAATTTTTGATGTTTTTTGTCCCCCAAAAGGAGACGTTTCAAAAATTTTAGAAACATCGTAACACCAATTTTCATTGGGTCAGAAATTTTTTGTACCTCAAATTGGGTAATTAAACCAAAATTATTAGGGTGTTGGTGTATAAAAATTTCAGATGTGACCGACAAAAAGGAGGCCCGCAATTTTTGACAGCGGTCCTTTTCTAACCTGGTGAGCTTGGTCCTATGGAAAAAAAAATAATTAGAGAGCTGGAAAAATTGGTTATATCTCAAGATCCATAAGAGATATCAAAAAGTTGTCAACTACAAAATTGTAGTTTGTTTTAAGGGCTACAACTTTGTAGTTAACAACTTTTTGTTATCTTGTTTAGTTTTTGAGTTATAGAGAAAAATTAGCAAGTTTCAAAAAAAATTCAAAAAATTTTTAAATTTTTTTTTTAATTCCAAAAAAAATTATTTTAAAATTTCCCGCTATTTCCCACATTTACTCTAAACCAATACACATTTATCTAATATATAGATCTATTTTTGGCTCTCTAAGACCCTCAAAACATCCTCAAAGGTCCCCCTGCCAATACACCTTTCCTCTCTTTTTCTATGAGGCTGTTCTCTTTTCCACTCAATAAAAATCTATAAAAATCCATTTTATCCTCAATTTCTGCTCTATTTCTCACAATTGCCCCGAACAGTTGTCGTTTATGTTCTCTGTTATTGCACTTTTTCTTCGGGAGAAAAATTTTTCGAAGAAAATTTTTTTTTCCAAAAATTTTTTTTTTCAATTCCTTTGAAAATTTGTTCAAAAATCCATTCTCCTTGTCAAAAACAATAGCACACAGTCTTTTTCACTATGTACTACCCATTTCCCACGGCCGAGAACCCCTGCAAACCATCTGGCCTCGCTTCCCAATTCTCTGCACCCTCTCCCTTCCACACACTCTCTCGTCTTTCCTCTCTCTCGGTCTCTTCGCTCATGTGACTCTCAATTCCGACGTTTCTCATATTTTCAGAAGCAGAAATCGATCGTACAACATGGCGAATCAAAGCTATTTGGCGTTTAAAAAATATTTAAAGTTCTTCTCGGTGAGATTTGTGCAGGCGCTGATTCAGGTGAGTATTTTTTTGGTTAAGACTCCCTTTTTCTTCTATTTTCCATTGAAAAATCCCATGAAAACCGTTCAAAAACCAGAAAAATCGCAAAAAACGCAAAATCGCGTCGAGACCCGCCGACAAAATTCGTTATGCGCCTTTAAAAAATGGGTACGTTAGGCGACGAATTTTCTACGGTTTTCAGCGATTTTTGAGCAAAATTGGCTCAAGTTTCTTGAAAAAACGAGGAGAATCTGACAAAAAACAAAAAGAAAAAATCAGAAAACACCCTGAACACCCTGAACAACCCATTTTTCACTTGGCGATGTGATCGAATCAAAGTTACCACTTTTTTTGTAGACTTTCGAAAAATTCATTTTTTTTAGGATTTTAGAATCGCTTTTTCTTTCATTTTCTATCGAAAAATCCAGAAAAAACCTCTTGAAAACCAAGATTTTCGCAAAAAAAAAAGAAAAATCGCGTCGAGACCCGTCGACAAAAACCGTCATGCGCCTTTAAAGACGGGGTACTGTAGGCGATCAATTTTTTAACAAAAGCACGATAAATCTAATAAAAATGAGAAAACCACGTACTAGTGTAGAAAAAAATTGCGAAAAAATGAAAAACATGAGATGGTAGCATCAAAAATCATACTTCCAGATGTTTTCATGGGCTCAGAATATTTTCAAACATGGTTTTTGTACCCTAAAACCTATATATAAAGTCTCAGAACAAAATATCAAACTTTGAATTTTTTACATTTTTCGACCCAAAAAGTTGTTTCGTTGATGCCAAATCTGGTAGGGACATGGTACAAACTTTTTGGTAACATTTTTTGAAAGACCTCATCTGGGTACATGTTTGTGCCAAAAATCAGCCGGATCGGAAAAACTTTTGGCGCTAGTGCCAAGGGAAGTCCTGGAGTTACAGATAACGTCTCTTAACGCATTTTGAGAGATTTTTGAGCCAAATTGGCTTAAATTTCACGAAAAAACTGTCAAAAATTGAAGAAACATGAAAAGAAAAATCAGAGAACCCTAAAAAACCCAACAGTTCAAGAAAATCCGACAAAAAAAGAGAAAAATTAGAAAAAAAAAGCAAAAACCCTAGAATCACTCTAAACACCCAACTTTTCAGTCCCGACTCGGTGATGAAGTCGAATCAAAATGCATGGCGTTCTCTGAAAATTCGCAAGACTGGTTCAACATGAAAATCGATGAACTTGGAGAAATTTCCGCGTATCTCAAGTCCAACATCAAAAACTATCCACCAACTGGAACTCTCACCCTGGAATTCCTCCTGTACACCCCAAGTGGACAATGTCTTCCATTGGAAGCCTGGGTGTTGAGTTGTTCGGAAAAACCGGAAAGGGAGGGGAGTGGATATAATTTGAATGAGTTGTACCATCATATGAGTACTTTGCTTCGATCGACGATTGTTTCGTCGAGAATGACGCCGATGCATCGGTTGTATGTGAAGAAACAGGATCAGGAGTCGTTTGTTATTATGTACAGGGTGAGTTGATTTTTGAAAAAAATAAAATTTAAAAAAAATTGAAAAAAAAAATTTTTCAAAAAAAAAAATTTTTTTTTTGAAAATTTTTTTTCTTATTTTTAAAAAAACCCTAAATATCTAAAAAAAAAAGTCCATATTATTTTTTTTTAGGTATTTGAAAACGATATCTCCTCTGACATGGGAAAAGGAAAAAAATCGCGAAAAATTGGAGAATTGGTCTCTCAATTTGGAACGATTAGTTTGGATCTGCATTACAGGACTTCTATGCATTTTGAAGAGCCGGAATTTGCTCCGGAGATGTAAGAAAATTTCAGAAACATTTAAAAAACAGTTTTAGATGTTTTTAGAATTTTTGGAAATTTTTAAAAAATAAAAAAAATTTTGAAAAAAAAAAATTTTTTTTCAAAATTTTTTTTCTTTGTCTTATGAATTTTTAAAAATTTCAGACCCCTCGAAGAAGACCAAGAAAACATCGAAGACTGTGAAAAAACCATTGTAGAAGAAAACACACCAAAACGAGCAGTTTCCGAGTGTGTTCCAATTGCTGATGTCAAAAAACGGACAGCTTCTGGGAGTGTGGAGTCACCGAATAGTGGGGGAAGTTCGGTGAGTTGCTTTTTTTGCTTTTTTATATTTTTAGAGTAAAAATAAAAATTTTGAAATTGTTTAAAAATTATTTCAAAAATCCCAAAATTTTTTGAAAATTTTTGAAAAATTTCGGAAAATTTTTTTTTTCAATTTTTTGACTTTTTTCAAATTCCAAATTTACAGATGAAGGGGTTGGGTTTAGCCTTGAAATAAAAACAAAATAGTTTTGAAGTTGAAAAAAAACAACAAAACATTTTTCAAAAACCCCTGAAATTTTTTAGAAATTGTGAAAAATTTTCCAAAAAAAATTTTTTTTTTTCAATTTTTTGATTTTTTTTTTCAAATTTCAAATTTTCAAATGAAGGGGTTGGATTGAGCATAAAAAAACATAGCTTCAAAGTAATAGAGACTGTTTGAAAATTATTTCAAAAGCCCCGGAATTTTTCAAAGAATTTTTTGAAAATTTTTCAAAAAAAATTTTTTTTTAATTTTTCATTTTTTTATAAACTTGAAGTTTCGAGCAGAGGGGGTTGAGTTTGACTTTTAGATAAAAACAAAATAATTTTTGAATAATGAAAAGCAACAGGACATTATTCAAAAAGTCCCAGATTTTTTGAAAAATTTTCAAAAATTTTCAAAAAAAATTTTTTTTTTTTCGATTCTTGATTTTGTTTCAAATTTCAGTTTTTTGGATGAAGGGGTTGGGGTTTGCACAATAATAAAAAATAATGGTCTCAATAAAAACTGTTTGAGAAATCCCAGAATTTTTTGAAAAAATTTGAAAAAATTCCAAAAAAAAAAAATTTTTTTCAATTTTTTTTCAAAATTTTCAGATTTCCCGAGAAGCCGCCCCACGTTTCATTCTTGGCCAGTCCACCTCCAGTGAAGAATCCCGTCATTCTGAAATTCCTCATTCTTACGATGAGGATCGTCGTCCGTCCCTTGCTGACCTTCGAAATCACTCTTTTCCATTTGTAAATCTACTCCAATCGGCCTATAATCCAGCAAATGGGACCAAGAAAAATAGCTCGAGTAATTCTTTGAGTGAGTATTATTTTTACAAAAATTTTAAAAAAAAATTTTCAAAAAAAAATTTTTTTTCAAAAAAGTTTTTTTTCAGAAGAGACCCCAAAACCGGTTCCAGAAGATGGAAAAAAAGCAGAAAAAACTATTGAATCCGGAAATCTTGAATCTGAAGCCAAAATTCCAGTAGAATCCACAGAAAAAATAAAATCTCCAACACCTACTCCAATAATTGAAAAAGTCGCCGAGAGTTTCCGAGCTGCAAAAATTGATGAGGAAGATGAGGATGAAGAGCAGCCTGTGGAGGGTATGGAGCTCAGTGAGGACTCTTTTGTACATGTGAGTTTGAGGAAAAATTGGGAAAAATTCAAAAATCGGAAAAAAAATTTTTTTCCGGAATTTTTTTAAACTTTCAGAAAATTGTTGAAAAAATTCTAGACAGAACTGGGTCATTTTCTAAATCTTTCATTTTTTGTGCATGTGAATTGAGAAAGGAAACCCTGAAAAAGTCAAAATAAAAGTCAAAGATCCGAAAATTGAAAAAAAAATTTCCGAAAAAAAATTTTTTTTCGAAATTTTTTTTCTAACTTTAAGAAAATTTTTGAAAAATCTATAGAAAAATCTAGAACATTTTTAAAATTTGTGGGTTGGTGAGCACTGTTTTGTGCACGGAAAATTGAAAAAAAGGCAAAAGTTGAAAAAATAATATTCAAAAATTCAAAAACAAAGAAAAAAAATTTTTTTTCGATTTTTTTTTCTAATTTTCAGAATTTTTTGAAAAATTTAGAGAGAGCTAGGACATTTTCTAAATTTTTCTTGTGTTGATGTGACTTTAGAAAAATTTGAAGAATAATCTTTTATAGAAAATGAAAAAAAAATTCCAAAAAAAATTTCGAAAAAAAATTTTTTCTGAATTTTTTTTGATTTTTAAATTTTCAAAAATTTTGGAGAAAGCTAGAGCATTTTCAGATTTTTTTCAATTTTGAAAAATTAGAAAATCCAAAAAAAATCCAAAAAAAAATTTCGAAAAAAAATTTCGAAAAAAAAACATTTTTTTCGAAATTTTTTTCTCTGATTTTCAGAATTTTTAAAAATTCTTGAATAAACCAGGAAATTTTTTACAATTTCAAAATTTTAGTTCAACCCTCTATCCGAATTTGGTGGCGCTCCAAGCAGTGGAAATGAACTTGGCGATTTACTGAAATCTCTGAAAACTGCCCCGGAAATGTTCCAAATGGGAGAAATTGATATTACGGCTGTGGATTTGAAAACGGAGGTTTTTTCTATTTAAAATAACCTAAAAAATCCAGAAATTTTTATTTTCAGCTCGAAAAAATCAGTGCTCAAACTGCCAACTTTACCCACTTTTTGCAACATGTCAACTCGTTTTCTGATGAGTAAATTTGTATAAAAACCTGTGTTTTTTCATGTTTTATTGCATTTTTCTTGTGTTTTATTGCGTTTTTTCATGTTTCACTGCTTGTACAGCTCTTTGAAATTCCAGATTTGCTACTTGTACACTTTCTCTTTTTTTTCTTCCTAATTTTTGGAAATTTTTTTTTTTTCGCGAAAAATTTTTTTTTGAATTTTTTTCCTGAACAAATGAATAATTGTACAGTTTATCTGAAGGTTTTATTTTTAATTTATGAATTTATCGCATACATTGTCCATTCCGGCATTGTTCAGAAGTTTTGCAGCAAGCATTTCCGCATTGGTCTCGGGTTACTGGGCAGTTCTAAAAATTGAAAAATTGGCTGAAAAAAATGAAATAAAAAACCAAAAATAGAATTGATAAAGTCTACACTATCAAAAATTAAAAAAAAAATGTTTTCAAAAAAAAAATTTTTTTTTTAATTTTTCGAAATTTTCGAAATTTTTTTTTCAAAAAATTGGTCTTTTTCATAGTTCTATCTGTTTTTTTCAAATTTCAAAATTGAAAATTAAATTAAAAAATATAATAGGATACCACCAAAAAATCGGGAAAATTGAAAATTTTTTTTTTTTTTGAAATTTTGGAAAAAATTTTTTTTTTCAAATTTTCGAAAAAATTTTTTTTCCAAATTAACTCAGACTCACAGAAATCCTCGGAAAACACCTGTTTCTCAAACAAGTTTGATCAGAATTACAGCATTCATAAGCGGAGCATTGATTGGTTTGGGTGTTGCAACGGGTGGAGGCACCTAAAAAATTCAAAAATTGAAAAAAAAATTTCAAAATTTTTTTTTCAATTTTTGATTTTTCCCACCTTTAGCAAGTCCTGGAGCCGGTGTACTAGTTGGTTTCTTTTTTCCAAAAGAGAAAATTGAGGAGAAAATATTATTTGAAGCCACAGCTTCAGTGGAAATTATGAAGAAGGTGAGAAAGAGGATCCAGTGGAAAATTTGCATTCTAAAATGTTTTTAAAAATTGCGAAAATTGATAGAAAATGGCAACAAGGAAGTTAAAAAGCTAAATGTTAAGAAACTAGAAAAAAAACGTGATAAAGATTAGAAAACCAGAATTTTAGAGGGCCAGAGAAAAACAGAAAGAGCAGAAATGTGTCAGGTGATAGGGGATAATGTTACATTTTTGAACTGGAGGAAAATTGAGTTTTGCTTGTTTTTAAACGTTTTTTCTATTCTAGTCTCAAAGAAAAACGTTCAAAAAAATAGGAAAAATCCCCTGTAACACGAAGAAAATTTTCCTCGCCAAGGGTCTCGCCGCGAAATCAGTTTTTTGCTGTTTTCTCAATTTTGAACAGATTTTTTCAAATTTTTTGAATTAATTCGGATAGAATAAAAAATTTGAAACCGGTTGATAGTCATTTCAACCAAAACTTTTCAGTTTTTCAGCTAAAATTTTCAGATTTCGTGTTTTGGCTGAAAAATTACAAAAATGAGTAAATCGCAATGAAAAACTCGATAATTCTGGTCGAATGAACTATTTCTAGGTTCAAAAATTTTTTTTCTATCCGTTTTCATCAGAAAAAATTCAAAAAAGTTGGTCCAAAAACGATAAAACAGCAAAAAACCGATTTCGTGGCTAGCAAAAATTAGCAAAAATCACTGCCCAAAAACCCGTCTGAACATCACGTCATTTTTTGTTCTCCAAACAAAAAACCATGAAAAAAGTAAAAAAGCAACACCACAAACCAGAAAATCATATAAAAAGCAGGTGAACAATCAGTTTGGCACTGACTAATCGTCACCATTTCTCCAACCACTTGAGCTATTGAACAAACAAGAGAAACATTACCACTTGGTTTGTATTTGGACTTATAACTGGTGATTGGGGGATAATAGAAAGTTTATTCAATGATTTTAGAATTCAAGAATACATAAAATATTAGAACAATATCAAAGATTTAAAAAAAAATTAAAAATTTTTTTTTAATTTTGAAAAAAAAACTTGCAAAAAATTTTGAAAAAAAAATTTTTTTTTTCAATTTTTTTTTACTGATGATGATTTTGGTTATCAGTGGCCTCCAAAGCCATATTGATGGATGCTGGAGCTCTGTTGCTTGTGTTTTTCTTAAAAACTTCACGGGCTTCCTTATTTCCATCAGCCTCCAGAATATTGACACAGAGGCGATCGCGCTTGATGAGGTCCGAGGTGATACGGGCGATCTGTAACTTTGAAAAATTATAAGTTGGTTCAGAATGCTTTGTTTGCGCTGAAAATTAGCACGGTAACAGTCAAAGGGTTAATAAATGTGTGGTAAAAAATTCAGGTTCAAAAAATTTTTTTCAAATGAGATACAACATCTCAAAGTTAGGTCAAAATCTAGCAGATTTAGCAAAAATGACCCTTGACATTTTGGCACATAACTTCGCTCAAGATGCTTTATTTTAGTTGAAAATCAAACAGAGCACAGTTGAATAGTTTTTAAAAATGTAGTAAAAAATTTAGAATGCTAGAAAAATTTTCAGATCCGCCACGCCACCTCAAAGTTGCGCCAGAATCAGGCAGATTTTGAAAAAAGGTCCCTTGACATTTTGAAGTCGAACTTTTTTCAAATTGCTTTGTTTTAGCTGAAATTTTTACCATAGTCAGTTGAAAATCTAATAAACATTTGAAAAATTGTTTCAAAGCCCATAAAAAATTTTCCGAAGAAGTACGCCCTCTCAAAAACTCACATGAAGCGGCAAACTCTGCCCCGGCTCAACAGTCGCATAAACCGGTGTAACTCGGTACATATTGTTGTCACTGCACGTGATTTTCACTGCTATTCTGTCTGAAAAACACATTTTCTCTATTTTAAAGCTAAAAAAAATAAGAAAACAACGTACTATCCGAATGGTTCATAAGAGTGTGTGTGGAGAGACCACCTTCAGTTGAGAATCTGGCGACACGCGGGATTACAGTGACTCCAGCGGCTATATGACAACAGCAAGTACATCCTGGTTGACGTTCGGATCTAAAAAAAAATGACATTTTCTAAAAAAAATTCGAAAAAAAATTTTTGAAAAAAAAATTTTTTTCAAATTTTTATTTTTTTTCCAAAAAATTTTTGAATTTTTTTTTTCAAATTTTGCTGTGATTTTCAAATAGATTGTTTTATTACCTATCAGTAAACACAGAATTCGGCCTATCATACCGAAAACTCGGTATGGAACAAGCCGGTCTAACATTGTACACACTAGCCATAGCCATAGTGAGAATAGAAAATCCTCAATTTTCTCGAATAAAAATTGAGAATGTGTGGTGTATTTGTGGACAATTTAACAAGCTCAAGCAAGCGCTCAATTGGGCCGGTCTTTGGTTGGTTATTTGGCACCTTCCGGGCAATTTAAGGGGGAATTTTGGGGTCTGCGAAACATCGAAAATTGAAGAGTTGGAGCGGAGAACAGAACAAGAAAAAAGAGCTGCAAAATTGAGAAATTTATCAGGAACGATACCACAAGTAAAACTACCATATTCAGAGTTTGTAACGAGTTGGGAAAACAAAAAACATCTATACAAAAAGAGTTCCAAAAAGTTCAAGCAATCGATCGAGTCCTTCCAGTAGTCATTCCAGTCCCAGTGTATCCCGAAGCCATGGTTCCGGTTCCAGTGACTCCTCCAGTAGTACTCCCCGGCATCTGGGCCTTCTTGGCGTTCTTTCTCTTCTTGTAGCACAGGAACAGAATGAAGAGGATGAAACAGAGCACGAATCCTCCGGCGGCTCCTCCGATTGTGTGGATGATTGGGAATGGGGCGGCGGTGGTTGGAGCAGTGGTGGTGGTTGGGAGGATTAGTTCTTTGAACGTATCGCACGATGCATATCCCGTCATTTGCTTGCAAAAGATGACAATCCCATTATCGACAATTCGTTCGCATTCTTTCTCCGAATGTTTTTTTCCGTTGATACATCTCTTCTGGTAAACACTGCGGTAATGATCGAAATATTCCTTATACTTGTCGGCATTTATGTTGAAGAAGCAGTGAGTAATAAACATAATGGCAATGCTTGCTCTGCTACTCTCATCGTCGTTGAGAGTTACATCATTGAATCCCGCCTCCATGTCGTCCCAACAGCGTCCAAGTCGAACTGAATGTCCTCTCCCTTGATCCTCTCCTCTTTTATACCAACCAGTAACTAGGGTACTCGGTAACCTGGTCAATGGAATGTTAGAACAGTTCAGAATGTCAGACCGGTCAGTTCACTTTATCCTGGTCACCGGGTCAAATTGAAAAACGGAATGAAAAAAGCTGTAAGAGAAAAAGGAAGTTGGTAAGTGATAAGGTGAGTGCAATCTGTTTCACATCCCAATGATGCTGTCAAGAACTTTAGGATCTCTAATAACAAGTCAAGATCACAGTGCGTGCTCTCAAAGTTTCAGACCCTCCCAACAACAACAATACCTCACAATCAAAACAAGTGCACATTTATCAATGGTCACAAGGACCCAATCTCTAAATAGAGTGATGAAACGAGTTAGAAATTCAATCAGAAGTAAACATAAAAAACAAGTTCGCAAGAGTTCAAACAGTTGATCGGGTCCTTCCAGTAGTGGTTCCAGTTCTGGTTCGAGTCCTTCCAGTAGTCCCAGTTCTAGTAGTAGCATGTCTGGACGGAGCAACAGTAGTGTTTCCGGTGCTCTGGTTCTTCTTATTCTTGCACATAACCAGCAAAAGCACAGACAAGATGATAGCGGCCAGGAATCCTCCAGCGGCACCTACGATGGTGTGAGCGATGGGGAACGGAGCGGCAGTGGTCGTTGAAGCGAGAGTAGTAGTGGTGGGTGCAGTGGTGGTAGTCGGGAGGATAAGTTTTCCTTTGAAGTTATCACACGGTGTATACTTCCTGATTTGCTTGCACAAATACCAATAACCATTCTCGATCATTTGTTTGCATTCCTTCTCCGGATTTTTTTCTGTTCTGCTGCAGTCGTTCAATAGGAATTCGTACCTTTCATCAAAGCATTTATTCGCAGCATCTTCTGATTCATGCCCATAAAAACATTCGCCAAGAGTAAAAACAATGCTTGATCTACTGAGCTCGTCGTTTCCCCAGGTTAAAGCATGAGAATAAGACATGTTCCAGCAGAGAATAAGTCGAACTGAATGTCCTCTCCCTGATCCTTCCCTCTTTTATACCAACCAGTAACTAGGGTACTCGGTAATCTGGTCAGTGGAATGCTAGGACAGTTCAGAGTGTCAGGACGGTCAGTTTAAACTATCCTGGTCACCCGGTTAAATTGAAAATCGAATAAAAAAAAACTGTAAAAGAAAAAGGAAATTGGTAAAAGATAAGGTGAATGCAATCTGTTTCACATCACAATAATACTGTCAAGAACTTTAGGATCCAAAACAACAAAGCAAGATTACAATGTGTGCTCTCAAAGTTTCAGACCCTTCCAACAACAACAAGACTTTACAACTAAAACAAGTGCACATTTATCACTGGTCACAAGGACCCAATCTCTAAATAGAGTGATGAAGCGAGTTAGAAATCAACACCAAACATAAACAAACGAGTTCACAACAGTTCAAACGTATCCAGTGCCTCTAGTCTTGCCACGTTTCCCAGTAGTCCTTGTTCCAGTAGCCGTTGTTCCAGTAGTCGTGGTCCCAGTTTGAGTGAATGTTCCAGTCGTCGTGCCGTTGTACGGGGCCTTCTTGACGTTTTTTTTCTTCTTGCACCACATGAAGATCACAGACAAGATGATGGCCACCAGGAATCCTCCAGCGGCCCCTCCGATGGTGTGAGCGACGGGGAATGGAGCGGCGGTGGTTGGTGGAGCAAGAGTGGTGGTAGTGGTGGTTGTTGGAAGGATAAGTTGTCCTTTGAAAGTATCACACGGCGTGAAATTAATCACCTGTTTGCACATAATCGCAAACCCATTATCCACTCTCTGCTTGCATGTCTCTTGTGAAAGTTTCCACTGCTCCGTACAGTACTTCATCCGTGCCTTGTGTTGATCATCGAAACATGTTTGTTTCTTGCCATCTTCAATGAAAGCGCATTCCCAAATAGTCCGAGCGGCAATGCTGGATCTACTGAGTTCGTCATCATTATAATATATATTATGTATCGTCGCCGGCATGTCGTCCCAGCAGCGTCCAAGTCGAACTGAATGTCCTCTCCCTTGATCCTCTCCTCTTTTATAGCAACCAGTAACCAGGGTACTCGGTAATCTGGACATTGGAATGCTAGGACAGTTCAGAGTGTCAGGACGATAAGTTTAAACTATCCTGGTCACCCGGTCAAGTTGAAAAACGGAATGGAAAAATGATTTGCGAAGGAATTACAACCTAACTAAAAACTCCAAACAACAAAGCAAAACCATTTCGGGTACCAGAAAAGTTCAAGAAAACTTGGAAAACGAATTGGAAAAACAACAGGCAAAGAAAACTAGGTTGTGATGAGGTAAGCTGCGGTACATTGAAGGGTTACATGGTTTTCTCCTAGTGTCAAAAAATGGCTCAAAATACCGGTAAGAAACCAGGTTTTTCAAGTTCAAATTCATTCCCAAAAAGCTCACCTGCCAGAACTGCGACTGGATCTCGCGGATCTCATCAAGTACTCCATATCCGACAGGGCAATCGCTGCAAAACTTCCTTCTAGACCTCCCCAACAATTTCCGCCTACCAATCATGGGTTCCGGTGCGTTAATCTGTTGTTGCTGCTGAGTTTGTTGTTGTTGCAATTGCATTCTCCCTGTGGTTCTTCCAGGAGTTAGACGAGCAGTTCCAAAGGGACGCATTGCTGAAGAACTGGAGGAGGCCATAGAGGAGGCACGGATGTCTTTGAAGTTCTGGAAAACGTTGAAATGAGGGTGGAAGAGGGGAGGGGGTGCCGATGACACTTCTATGGAAACGTCACATTTCGTTTATGGGGGTTTTGGCTCGGAGCTTTCGTTCTCAGAGCAACCAGAGCAAATCTAGGTCAATGAGGCTTGCAAAATTAGTACAACGCTTCAAAACAACCCCTAAAATCTATAGAAAGTCCAGAAAACCCGACTCCAAAACTCATAAGAAAAATGAAGTCGTTTCTTCTCTGCCCTTGAGGACAATTTTCTTTGGAGCCGGGGCTCCAAGGCTCTTGGAGCATTTTCCGAATACGACGCAGAAATATGTTCTCCGGAAATTGCTGGCGGCAAGGCGTTTTGTATTTCGTTGGAGAAAAATGGGAAAACGAGGAAAAGAGGGGGAAGGGAAAATGTGGGGGTGGTGGAGGTCAATTAAAGGGGGAAAAGGGGGATTGATTGGGCCTTGGAAAGCATTGGGAGAAGGGGATTAAAGTTTTGAAATAATGTTTCAGATGTTTTAAGATAGACTCTCTGAAATTCCTCAACAACGTTATGCACAGGAGCCGAAAGTATTTTTGATCGGGCTGATATTTTGCATAGGGGTAGTATAGGGGACTGTAAGTCCAACAAAGATACTTTTGGAATTTTTGCTCACGGGCTCGCGGAGCTGGAGCCAAAAAACGGATTTTTAAAAAAGTTGGAATTATGTTCTGGTTTTTTGCGTACGGGGGTTTTTTTATTACGTAGAACACGAATATCATAATGAAAAATCTTGAAAAAATTTTCTAAGATAGGCTGTAGTACAAATTTTTTGAATTTTTGCATTTTTCGAGGTGATGATCAACTAAGTTCACACAAACGGAGGTTATTTTCGTGTCCTACACACAAAATTACATCTATAAAACAAAAAAAATCAAAAATTAAAGGAGCAATATTTGGCCGTTTACCACTTTTTAGGTTTTTTTAGTACTGAAATGCTCTTTTTTCGACACTTTTTTAAGTTTACTGAAAAATTTTCAACTGAAGTCACAAAAACGGACTTTAGATTCAGAAACTACAGCCAAAAACACGTAGAATGAACCTAAAAAATCAAAAATTGCCGGGGCAATATTTGGCCAAACTGCCCGATTTGTGTTCATCAAAGTGGTTATCACAAATTGGTCATTTTCGGGTACTGGTTCAACTGAACTATTTTTTGTTCTAAACGTGGCTCTATATTGGGGATTCATACCTATCATTTGAGCACAAGAACTAGTCTCC
>LR538322.1:1078271-1155101 GCA_900883565.2 Caenorhabditis panamensis | reverse complement strand
GAAATCAGTGCGAAAATCAAGCAAAAATGACCAAAATTGGCCCCCTTCTCAAAATTCGGAAACGCGTTGTAAAAATCCAAACTAAAATGTAATCATGTATTGGCTGTACGCGTAATTGATTCCACTAAACAGAAAAAATCTAGCTGCTCTGATGATTTTTTTACAGTTTTGACCCCTAAAATTGACGCGACGTTCAGAATTTTATCTCGGCGAAAAATGAGAGTTGTGGGTTGCCATTTGGCCAAAGATGTTTTTTAGGGTTGATCGAATTATGTGCAAAATTTCAGATTTTTAGCTCAACTCATCATTGAGAAACGACCAACTGCGCGAAACTTATGAACCAACCTAATACAATTTCAAAAACTGTCAAAACTTGTTCTAGTTTGTTTTCTAAATTTTTGAAAAAAATTTGAACAAAAAAAATTTTTTTCGATTTTTTTCAAAATTTTCAAAAAATCAAAAAAAAAATTCCCAGAGCTTTTACAATTTTTGCAATGAATCTTATACGTTTTGAAAAAATTTTAGATTTTTTTGTAGTCCGTATTCAAATTTTTTGGAACTCAATTTTTTTCAGAAAAAAATTTGAAAATTTTTTTTCAATTTTTGTCAAGTTTTTCAAAAAAATCTTTTAAAAATTCTGAAACTTTCAAAAATCATCAGAGCTTTTTTTGATCTATTTTCTAAATTTTTTGAGGGGTTTTCACTAAAAACAGACTACTTTTCCTACGTGAGCTATTCCTATTTTTTCGACTCAAAATAAATTTCAAAGCGAAAATAAATAATTCAAAATTTGTTTTTCCAGTCTGTTACCTCCCCCTCCAACTACTAATGGATCACCCCACCCAAACAACCGCCTTTTTTTCTTTTCAATTCCATTTTTTTTATTGAAAAACAACAAGGGAAAAATCGAAAAACAAGAAAAAAAATCGACCTGATTTTTTTTAGTTGGCTCATCACATTGAGACTGAGAAACGAGAGAAATGTCTCTCATCTCGTTCAAAGTGATAAAGTCACCACAAACGAGTCGCCAATCGTCTCGTTTTTCCGTGTTTCTCTAGTGGTCCCCAGGGGAGTTTTATTTTATCACGAGACACAATTTCATAGAGAACATTGGGTTCGGAATTGCGAAAAGTTTGCGGGTTTGGGAAAAATTGAAAGTGGGGTTTAAAAATAGGAAAAATATACCGTTTTATAGCAAATTTTGTGTAAATCATTTTGTTAGTTAACAGTTTTTTGATATCTTTCATTAAAAAATTAGAAAAAATCAAAAACTCGGCGCCACATGTCAGGGCGCCCAGTGCTGAAGATTGCGGGCAAAAGTTTGCGCGTTTAGGAAAAATTGAAAGCGTTAGTTAAAAAATAAGAAAACTATACCATTTGATAGAAAATTTTGCGTAGATTATTTTGTTAGTTGACAACTTTTTGAAATCTTTTACCGAAACTTCAGAAAAATTGAAAATTGAGCGCCACCACCTGTCAGGTGGCGCCCCGAAGATATAGGTAAACTTTGACCCCTTATATCTCAAAAATGATAACAGATATCAAAAAGTTGTTAACTATCAAAATGTAGAGCTTTTTAAACTCTATAAGAAAACAATAATTTTAAGTTTTAAAAAAAATTTGAACAGGTTTCTCAAAACTTTTTAAAAACTGCATTTTTGAAAAATTGATCCTTGGCTTTTGGCTCTTGATTGACCAATTTCCTCAAGAACTTCAAAAATTCAAGAACATTTTTTGAATTCCAAGGATCTCTCTAAAACGGAAAAACCCAATTTCCGACAACCCTTGAAAAACCCGAAAATTGAGAAAAAAAGAGAAAAAGCATCAAAGACCATGTGAAGTTTCCACCCCATTTACGTAGTTTTCGCTCTTCCGGAGAGCAGGAGAGCACCAAAAAGAGTAGGATGATTGGTTAGAATACGTAAAAAAACTAGGAATAATTGGATTCACGTCAGGGAATTTTTTGAAAAATTTGAAAAAAAATTTTTTTTTGAATTTTTTTTAAATTTTTTCCTACCTTTGCCAACATCCTGAGTCGATGTTCAGTTCTTGAAGGACGATTTTGAGTGGATGGATGAGAGAATAAGTTGTTATCCTCATCAATATTATGTATTGGGCAGTTGGTTATGTCTTCTAGAGCCATTTGATCAGCCATTTTTGAGGATTGAAAATTCTGAAATTTTTTAGAAAATTTTTGAAATGAGTGAGATAAAAAGGGGTATAACTCGATGGGGGTAAGAGATAGAAAAAAGTTGTCAACTACAAAAATAAAGCTGAATATTAGGGTTATAATTTTGTAGTTGACAACTTTTTGCTATCTTCTATAGTTTTTGAGATAAAAAATTTCAAAAAATCACTAAATTATGATTTTTTGCTCTTTTTTCTTCCTTATAAACTGCCTTGGAAACTGATAAATAATACATTCGAAAAATCCAAAAAATGATTTCAAATTCAATTTCCTCTTTTTTTCCTCATTTTTGAATAAAAAATCAGTGCAAAAGTCAAATTTCTATTTTTTACAATAGAAACAAAAGATGCTCTACACACTTCACTGATTTTCTCATAAATTTCAAGGTCAAAATTATTCATTGAAAAAATAAGAAAAAAATTGTATAATCTGAAAGAAAGATGATACGAGCTTCTAGTCATGAAAAACGAGAGCAAAAATCATTTTTCTCTGTGAAGAAAAAGAAAGAAGAGCATTTTTCAAGGAGCAAGGGATACTGGTCAAGAAGAGGAAAAAACCTAATCTGATTGAAAATATGGGTTCTAGTGGTCGGTTAGATGGTGATTGAGGTGTAATGGGACAAAAATACGAGCTTCATTTTTTCAAAAATCGTATAGTTTTGTTCCAAGAATTTGTACGAATTTTCGAAAATTTCGGGAAACTTGTTTTGGACCGCCCATGTCATAATTAGATGAGTTGGTGTTTGATTGCCTAGTTTCTATTCTTGTTTTCTTTTTCCAATTGTAAATTGTAACTTTTCAATTGGAAAATTGAAAACAAGATTAGAGGAAATTTTTGGAGGCAAAGGCAAAATTTCCCGACTTTGCAAAATTTTTGTTGTCAACAAACAAATTTCGTAAGATTAGGATTAGGATTATCCATTGTGGGAAAAAATGAGGGCGTACAAGCTTTTCAAAAATAGAAAATTCTAGTATTATCATTGGAGCGCACTTACCAAAAATGCGGACTTGGGTCTCGTCACGAAATCGGTTTTTTTCTGGTTTTGAAAGGATTTTCTCTAATTTTTGTGTAAAAAACTGATAGGAATAGAAGTACAACGTTTGAAAATACTCAAGTTTCATTGGTTTTCCTCTGTTTTTCAGAAAAAATTGAAAAATATTTTTTCAAGAAAAATTTGAAAAAAAAATTTTCAAAAAAATCCAAGTTTAAAAAAATTTTTCGAAAAAATGAGAGAAAATCAACTTCAAATTGATTCCCAAGTCCCTTATTTTACCAGTTGTTATTGAAAATGCAAAAAAAAACGATGAAAAAAAAATTTCGTGCCGAGACCCACCAACTGCAGATTTTTTGACTTTTGTAATTTTTTTTTGGAAATTATAAAAAATTGGAAGATCGCTCTAATGCTAATTTCCTGTTTTGATAAATCAAAAATAAACAAGCAACTTTAAAAAAAAATCAAAAAAAAAATTCAAATTTTCAATTTTTTTGCCAAGTTCCAAAAATCAAAAAATAAATTCTGCTAATTTTTAAAAAATCCCAAAGTCCCAAAAAATCGAGAAAAAAAACAAGCGAAAATTACCATAAATCCCAATTCCCTCAAAAATCTCCCAAAAGTCCCAAATCACCATCCGAAACATTCTGCTCCTCCCCTTATTTCTCCTAAACCTCCCAAATCTGCATGCCCAAAAAAGACGAAGACGAATGTTTATCCGGGGAAGTGTTGTCAGATCGAATCCCCAGATATGCCTCGTCCATGAATATTACAAGACCCTTTTTGGTCCAAGAAGGGGGCGCAAACTTTCCACACATCATTCGTCATCTCGCCAAACGACCGCAGGGAGCACTGACCACTTTGAAATATGGGGGAAAAGTTTTGGAAAATCTCTAAAAAAAACGCCTACGAGACTCCGGGGAGTCGTTTTAAAAGTACTGCTATCTTCGGGAAATTGTTGTTCGAAACAAAGAGAAACTTCTAGAAAACAATGGGAACAATCGGCTAACTACTATAACAAGCGAAATCCGTGAAAAAACTATGAGAAATCGGTCAATTAAGATCCAACTCGTCGAGTTTGTCCTGTCTCGTCGGTTTCTGCGGGTAGCGTTTCCACGTGAACGACTTGTCCGTTTTGTAGGAATGTTCGACGTGCGACGGCTCGTTTAGAATTAGACCTTCGGCTTCGAGGGCGCGGAAGAAGTGGGTTTGCTGGAAAAAAGCATGGTGAAAATGAAGATTTTATGATTTTTTTATTATGCCATTTTTAATTTGAGAAATTGGCGATTTGCCGAGCTTTTTGGTTAGATGTTTGGTAGATTTTCCGCTGTTTTTGGTGGTTTTCAATGAGAAATAGTCGAATTTGGAAAAATAGAAAGTGAAAATTTTTTTTTGAAAATTTTCAGATTGGCTTTTCAACTATCTATGCATTAGGAATTTTTAAAAAATTATTCGGAACATTCCTCGTTTTTTTTCTAATTTTTATCAATACAGAATTGAAAGAAAATTGGAAAATTTTTTTTCAAATTTCTTTAAAAAATCAAAAATTTAAGAAAAAAATTAAAATTGCCACTAAATCGGTTTTTCGATTTTTTTGTTGATAAAATTAGATATAACAAGAAATTTGAAATTTATTGATAGTCAATTTTATCACATTTATTCAGTTTTTCATTTTTAAATTTTTTTTTTTATTTTCTTTTTAATTCGAAATCAAAAAATTTTTTTTTTCGAAAAATTGAAAAATTTTGTTGAAGTTGACTCTTGATCAGTTTCAAATTTTCTGTTCAATACGATTTTGTCAAAAAATTTGAAAAAATCGGTTCATAACCAAAAAACAGCAAAAAAAATCTTGGCGAATTTCTGGACGACTGCCAATTTTTCCGGTAATTTTTTTTTGTTCGAAATTTTTTGAAAAATGAACTTAAGCGCAATTTCTGGTTTTTCAAAGTCATATTCAAGTCCAATACATTGTCAATTATTAAAAAATCAGAAAAAAAAAATTCAAAATTCGAAAAAAAAATTTTAAAAATGAGACCAATTTGTTTCCAAAATGTTTAAAAATCAACTCACATGCTGACTATTCTGAATGGCCTCTTTTGTCGACGCCGGCATGGCAAAATGAATTCCGGATTGAAGACATCTAAGCGCAAGAACTCTTCCAATGTTCAGAGCCGCCGAGGTGTCCGTTTTGCTGTACAACTGATTGGCGATGGCTGGTTCTCGAGTCGAGGCACTGATGACGACGCCGTCGCGGTAGTGGAGTAGACGGCCTTCCTGATGCGATTTTCCTTCCACTAGTTCGACTCTGAAAAAATTTTATAAGTTTCAGTGAAAAAAAAACGATTTTGCGAAAAATCTGCCGAAAATTCAGATTTTCTTCAAATTTTATTAAAGTTTTGCAAGTTTCAAATTATTTTCACGCTTTTCTCGTTATTTTTAATTGGTTTACTGCAAAAAACAACTGAAAACTCACTTATAAATGAAACTCCTCGCCGCTCGATCCTTCTCAAACTGATATCCAGTGTTCGGCGCCTGTCGACCCAACAATTCGTTGTTCCGCGGGTTTCGGTTTACAAAGTTTTTGACGAATCGGGTGGCCATTCTGAAAAAAAAAATGATGAGGAGAGGAGGAATTCTGCGAGAAACAGCAAAGAAAGAACATTTTCAGAAAACGACCTGTTTTTGCGAATTTTTGTGCAAAGTCACGAGAGATTTTGATTTTTATGAAACTTTACACATTTGCGCATTACTTTTTCATCAAATTATTACAAAAAACCCGACAAAACATAGAGAAAACAGGTAAAAAACCGTAAAAACCGGCAAAAAATTAATTGAAAAAATAGCGATGGCCTAGAATTCCAACTTGCAAAACTTCGGCCATGCGCCGTGTAGTCCTCGTGGAGCACGGGAGAAGCGTCAATGAGTGTACAGAAAACAGAGTCAATCTCAGGAATTCGACATGGGATCTTGGAAAATCTTTTTAGAATAGGAAAGAGGAGACAATTGCAGATTTTTTGAGTGGTCGATCGATTTTTTTGGTGGAAAATTGGCGGAGCAAGGTTCTGTTGAAGATTGGTCAAATTTGGATATCCAGAAATGGGAATAACTTGCTTCAAACCTGATAAAACAACAAATGATTAACTACAAAATTGTTGAAAATTTTATTTTCTACAGAATACTGCAATTGGGCAATCAAAACAGATCGAATCTCGCTCTGGAGCAATGTCTGAATGAAAGTGTACTTTGAAGCTCAACAGAAAATTTAATTTTAGCTTTTATAAAATGATAAACACATATATAGGTAGATAATTGTATTTTCTACAACTTTGTAGTTGACCATTTTTTTTAATCTTTCCTGGTTCTCGAGATCTGCCTTAAAACGTGACAGGCGAGAGATAGCACGACGAGGAGACGACAGCTGCGAAGGGGGTCTTTGCGCGTTTCTGGTGCTGGGCAGCGGGTATTGAACATTTCCCATCTGATTTTTGTTTTTCTCACCCTTTCCACTCATATTCTCATTGATTTTCCCAATTTTTCCCATCAAAATTTCAAAAAAATTCATCGATTTTCCAGTGAACATGCGGTCCCGGAGTGGTTCCGGAGTCCGATTGGACCGAATTTTGTTCATGGTTGAGCAGACGATTTGCAGTCATCAGAACCCGATTACAGCGCTTTTTGCAAATCAGAAGGACTTTCCAGGTGGGGAAAAATCGATTTTTGAGAAAAAAAATTTTTTTTTCCTAATTTTTGAATTTTTTAGGCCACGCTTGGGTTAGAGACAATGTGTACATCGCCCAAGCCTTATGGGCGCTTTATCGGGCTTATATGAAGTGTGCAGATTTTGATGAGGACCTTACAAAAGCTAAGGAGTTGGGATTCACATGGTAGGATTTTTTGAAATTGAGAAATTTTTTTTTTGAAAATCAAAAAAAATTTTGAAAAATTTTCAATTTTTTTTTGGAAAAGTGACCTTACAAATTTTTTGAAGGTGTTGCAAATAAGTTACAAAAAAGCTCTAAATTTTAAAAAAATCTCTTGGATTTTTTTTTGATTTTTTAGTCTTAAAAAAAATGAAAAAATTGAAAAAAAAATTTGAAAATTTTTTCAACTTTTTTGAATAAATTCAAAAAAATTGAAGTGAGTCCCATTGCATTTTCGAGTTTTTTGAATTTATTTAAAAATGATCTGTTTTTTTTCTATTTTTTCTCAATTCAAAATTTTGAAAAAAAATTTTGAAAAATTTTTTTTTTCTTTTTTTGAAAATTTTCAAAATTTCAAAAAATAAAAATCTTATTATTTTTTCAATTTTTTAAAGTGAAAACCATGCAATTCTAAATTAAAAAAATTTTTCTGATTTTTTAGAGAGGATTTTGATTTTTTTTTTGAATCGCAAAACAAGTTTTCGAAAAAAAAAATTTTTTTGTTGAAAAATTTTCAAAATTCCAAAGAATAAAAATCTTATTATTTTTTCAATTTTTTAAAGTGAAAACCATGCAATTCTAAATCAAAAAAATTTTTCTGATTTTTTAGAGAGGATTTTGATTTTTTTTTAATCAAAAAAATTGAAAAAAAAAAAAAATTTTTAATTCAATTTTTTTCTAAAATTTCAAAAAACTCTAAATTTTCAGCGTAAAAATGATGCAATCAATCCTAGAATGCATGATGCGTCAAGCCGACAAAGTAGAGCTCTTCAAAAAATTCCAACGTCCTCTAGACGCCCTGCACTCCAAATACGCAGTGGACACCAAAGGAACAGTTTGTGGAGATGCTGATTGGGGACACCTCCAAATGGATGCAATCTCCTTATACCTTCTAACCCTGGCCCAAATCACTGCTTCCGGCCTTCAAGTCGTCCGGAATTTCGATGAAGTCGCGTTTATTCAAAACCTCGTTTATTACATTGAGACCGGGTACAGAACTCCGGATTATGGAGTCTGGGAAAGAGGAGACAAAACGAATCAGGGAATTCGAGAACTCAATGCAACTTCGATTGGAATGGTGAAAGCGGCACTTCAAGCGTTGAATGATGTTGGAGATTTGTTTGTGGATGGTTCTAGAGGATCTGTAGTCCATGTTTTGCCGGATGAAATTGAACAGTGTTCTGCTGTTTTGTCTAGCATGTTGCCAAGGGAGTCGTTTAGTAAGGTGGGTTTTAGAAAAAATTGACAAAAAAATTTCAGAATGTTTTCTGGATTTTTTAGAATTTTTTTTGATTTTTCTAAAGTTTTTTTTCTAAAAATTCCATGTTTCAGAATTTTTTAAAAAATATTTTGAAGTGCTAGAAAAAAAAGAAAAATTTTTGAAAAAATTTGAAAATTTTGAAAAATTAGAACTGCTTCTGGATTTTTTCTGGAAGTTTTAGAATTTTTCTAGAATTTTTTCGGCATTTTTTTGAAAATTTCACAAGCTCCTAAATGTTTTTAAAACGTTTTGAACTGCTGAAAAACCCAAGAAAAGGAGAAGAAAATCAGAAAAATTTTGAAAAAAAATCAGAACTTTTTTTCAGAATTTTTTCCAAAAATTCAAAATTTTCTAGAACGTTCTAGAGGTTTTTTTCTGGATGTTCCACGTTTTTTTGAATCATTTGTAAACATTAGAAATTACTGAAAAAAATTCCACAAAAAACAAAAAAAAATTTCAAAAAAAAACTGAAAAATTGTCGAAAATCGGAATTGCTTCTGGATTTTTTTTTGAATTAAAAAAAAATTCCAGAAACAATTTCACATTTTTTGTTGTTTTTTCTGAACGTTCTAATTTGCTAGAAAAAATCCTGGAAGCACAGAAAAAATTTTAAAAAATTTAGAAAAAAAATCTGAAAAAATCCCCAAAAATCCAATTTGCTCCCAAATTTTTTTTCCTGAATTTTCTTACCTGTCTAAATTTTTCTAGAACCCTTTTTCCTAATTTTTTCAGCTTCCTAATAATTTTTAACTTCCAGGAAACCGACGCAGCTCTTCTCGGCATTATCAGCTACCCGGCATTTTGTGTCGAGGACCCTGAACTCGTTACCCAGACTCGAGAAACCATTACCCAGCAGTTATTGGGTAAATATGGATGCAGAAGATTCATGAGAGATGGTTACAAGACTGTCCTAGAGGTTGGTGATTTTTTGAAAAATAAAAAAAAATTGAAGAAAAAATTTTTTTTTTTTGCAAAAAATTTTTAATTTTTTTTAAATTTCAGGACGCCTCCCGCCTCTACTACAACAAATCAGAGCTTCAACAATTTGAAGATATTGAGTGTGAATGGCCAATTTTCTTCTGTTTCCTGATACTCGACGCAATGTATTCAAAAAACGACGACGCTGTAGAGCACTACTGGCAACAACTCGAAAAAGTGCTGGTTCTCAGTGAAAAAGGCTTCCGATTGGTTCCAGAGTTGTATGTGGTCATGAGAGAACATGTTGGAGCTGAGAAAGCGCATCCTGGGACTCAGGTTAGGGTTCCGGGAGGAGCTACGTGAGTTTTTGAATTTTTGAGGAATGGTGAAAAATTTTTTTAAAAATTAGAAATTTTTTTTGAAATTTTTAAGGGGTTCTGGATATTTTGAATGTTGAAAAAACAGTAAAAATTGCGTTGTAGCCCATCAAACTGTTCTGAATTTTTTTGAAAAAACTTTTTAAAAAAATTTCAGTTGGGTCTCAACACGAAAAACTAATTTTTGAAATTTTTGAATTTTTTCAGAGTTTTTACAATCATTTTCCAAACATTTTCGAAGTTATAACAATGAGAAAAATTGCAAAATCCAGTCAGAAATTATTGGTTTTCATTTAAAAATGTTTTTTCTAAATTATCAAAATTACGAAAACCAGATTTTTCGAAAAAAAAAATTTTTTTTCTGAATTTTTTGTTTTGAAATTCCAGTTTTTCGAGATTTTTTATGAGTGAAATAACATTGAAAACCGACCTAAATGCTGCAAAATCGTTAAAAAAAATTCCCTACAAAAAAAAAATTCCAGAAAAAATTCGACAGGGTTCCATTCCATTTTTCGATTTTTTTTTCAATTTTTCTAAATTTAAAAAAAAAATTTTAAATTTTTGTGATCTGTATAATTTGAAAAAAAAACTCTCTAAAGCTATTCAAAATTTGTTTGTTTTCGGAAAAAAAATCCTGAAAAATTGAAAATTTGAAAAAATTCCTGAACCCAAATTTTTCAATTCTCAATTTTTTCAAAAATTCTAAAAAAATTTCAGAGTGAAAAAAAAACAATTTTTTCAGACCCTACCTCTGGGCGCAATCCCTCTACGTCATCATTTGCCTCCTCTATGAAGGATTTTTATCCCCCGCTGAACTGGACCCCCTTTCTCGCCGTTTATCCGTCTACGAAAAACGTCCTCCCTGCGAGGTACAAGTCACAGTTCTCGCTGAGTCTGCAGATGTTCAAAAGGAGCTTTTAGCTCATGATATTCATGTGCAAAGGGTCGATGAAATTGACCCAGTTTTCACTATTCTTCCTGCAAGTGCCCTTGGTCATTTATTGGCCAAAATTGGAGAGTCCAAAAAACTAAATCTTTCCGGAAGACCCCTAGACCGACCTATAGGTCTTTTAAGCACAAGTCGCCTTTATCAAATCGGAAACAAATTCGTAATCTTTACCCCGCAATTCATGGATTCTAGAAGGTCCCATTTAATGTATGACATTCGAATTTTAACGGATGAATGGAGCAGTGAACTACAGTACATCTACGCGTCATGGAACAGTGTTAGTATTAGTGGAAGACCATTGGTTGTTCTCGTGATAACGCAAGGAATGTTGTCGACAGAAGGACTCTCACATTTCTCGAATATCCATCTCAATCGACACATGAAGTCTACTGTTATTGGAGCGATTAAAAAAATTAATACTGGATATCTAAGTGGTGCTAGAGTGGTTATGAAGGATCTTTCGGACTTTTTCCGTACTACTGCAGTCAGTAAAATGGAGTTTCGGGACAAGTCCGCGGAGGAGATGTTGAGAAGTGTGACGGCTGAGAAAGTCCAGTTTACATTGCTGACGGAGGATGCTACTGAAGCGAAGAGTGAGTTTTTTGGTTTTGAAAATTTTAAAAAATTTCACGACAAAAAAATTCCCGGGACAGTGCAATTTTTTTTCCTCAATTTTTGAAAAGCATTGGAAAATTGAAAAAAAAATCCACAAGAGATCTGGTTCCTGAAAAAAAAATTTTTTTTGGGTAACTGTAATTTTGAATTTTTTTTTTGAAAAAAGCTACAGTAATCCAAACCTTTTTTTGAAAGCTGATTTTTTTTTACCTAATCCACAGTAATTTTGAAATGCATTCTTTGATTCCAGTGATTCCACAAAATTTAAAAAAAAAAAAACAAAAGTAGGACCAGAATATTTTTTTTTCAAAAAATACAGTAACCCGGGAATTTTTTTTTAAAACTATAATAGGAAACTTTTACCCGAAAAATCAGCCTGTTGCGATTCTGAAATACTATATTTTGGTCCAATTAACTCCAAAAAAATTTGAAAAAAGAACTACAGTATTTCCAGATTTTTTTTCCAAAAATTACAGTTGCCCTGAAAAAAATTAGAAACACGAAATTTTTTTTTCAAAAATTGACAGTAACTCCAAATTTAAAAAAAATACAAAAGCACAAAAATTTTGTTTTGTCAATTTTTCAGTTATCCCAATTTTCGAAAAAAAAATACAGTAATCCCAAAAAAAAATTTCTGAAATTTTGAAAATTTTTACACCGAAAAAATTTAAAGTTATCCTGAATCGCTAATTTTTATTTTCATTCCAATAAATTGAAAAAATCAAAAACATGGGTACAGTAACGCCAAATTTTTTTTTTCAATTTTACAAGTTTCCCTATTTTTCCAAACAACTACAGTAATTCAAGAAAATTTAAATAAATTAGATCAATTCCAGAATTTTTTTTAAATTACTGTAACCCTGGAATTTTTTTGAAAATAAAAAAGCAGTATTAAAATTACTAGCGAAAATAATGAAAATTCAGTATTTTTTTAATTTTCAATTTTTCAGACGAAAAAATCGCCTCACCGCGTGGAAGTTCCCGAACCCTGCGTCGTGGGGAATCCGTGAAAGACCGTTCTGCCTATTCCCTAGTCCACAAAGCCTCAATGAGACATCGATCTATCGCCTTGGATTCCAATGATGCAGACCTTATGAAACTTCGTCTGGCCTATAAATCGAGACCCAGGGATCTTCAAGAGACTACAGAATCCCCTAGAGCATCTCCACCGCTTTCTCGTCCATTGGGACTTGTTCGGG
Source organism: Caenorhabditis panamensis (assembly GCA_900883565.2). NCBI lineage: Eukaryota > Metazoa > Nematoda > Chromadorea > Rhabditida > Rhabditidae > Caenorhabditis > Caenorhabditis panamensis. Next base: position 1,142,683 of record LR538322.1, on the reverse strand, counting down.
AGCATAGTAGTGGAGAATTGAGGCAGCAATTACTGAAAACAACTAGAAAGGGAGCTGATAATGAAACGGCTATTCGGGATTTGAAGGCGGAACAAATGCATGAAATGAAGGCGGATGATTTGTTGGATTTGCTCAATGAAACTACAGTTTTAGAGGAACAAATTTCCATCGTGCATTGCCTTTGGATGAAGTTGTGAGTTTTTCAAAAAAAAAATCTGAAAAAAATGGAAATTTTTTTTCAAAAAAAAAAATTTTTTTTGAAATTTTTTTCTGTTCAAAAAAACTTGAAAATACATTTTTTCAAATGCAGATTTTTTCTCAATTTTTAGAAATTTGAAAATTGGTTTTTAAATTAATTCCAGTAACCCTGAAAATTGAAAAAAAAAATTTCAAAAAAATGTGAAAAAAATTTTTTTTTTTCTGTTCAAAAAAACTTGAAAATATATTTTTTCAAATGCAGATTTTTTCTCAATTTTTAAAAATTTGAAAATTGGTTTTTAAATCAATTACAGTAACCCTGAACATTGAAAAAAAAATTTCAAAAAAATCTGAAAAAAATGGAAATTTTTTTTCAAAAAAAAAAATTTTTTTGAAATTTTTTTTTCGTTCAAAGATTGTAGTATCCTTGCAAATTTTTTTTGATTTTTAGTAATTTGAAAATTAGTTTTAAAAATAATTACAGTAACTGAAAATTGGAAAAAATATGCCAAAAAATATTGAAATTTTTTTTTCAAGCCGCAGTATTTTTTTATCATTTTTTTTACTGGATTTTTGAAAAATTGATAACAAGACAGTACAAAAAAGATAAAATCGTAGATTTTTTGAAAAAAAAATTTATTTTGGGAAAAAAAATTTTTGCAGAAAAAAAAATTTTTTTTTGCTCAAAAAATTTTTCAAAATTTTAGCGGTCCCGACTACGACACAGAACTCGGTTGCCAGCACATTACAGTCCGTATGCTAATGGAAGAAGTCCACACAAAGGCCTGTGAAGCTAGAGAATGGGCTTTGGTCCGATTGACTGCTGGACTTCTCAAGAAACAGTTGGAAGAGTTGAGCAAGGCAGTTACACATTTGTTGGTTAGACAAAAGCAGATTACGGTGGGTTTTTATGATTGGAAAAATTGCTAGAGCAATTGCAAAAAAATTTCAAAAAAAAAATTTTTTTTTGAAATTTTTTTTTTTCAAGTTACAGTAATTTTTTCTTCATTTTTTTTACTTTTTGCTAGATTTCACAATCAGAATTTCCTTTCCAAAATCTACAGTAATTCCAGAAACTCAAAAAAATTGTTGTAGCTCCAAAAAAAAAATTCAAGAAATACAGTAACCCAAAAAAATTTCACTTCACATTTTTTTTGCAAATTTTGTTTTCCAGCGCTTCAAAAAAAATTCTGAAAATAACTACAGTGAATCTAAATGTTTCAAAAAACCTACAGTAACCCTAGAAAATTAGAAAAAACTACAGTAGTTACCAGAAAAAAATTTCGAAAAAAACAGTAACCCAAAAAAAATTCCTTTTTTTTCTTTGGGACTTTTTTTCATTCCATTAATTTTTAAAAATTTCAAAAAACAACTACAGTAACCCTAGACGTTTTGAAAAAAATACAGTAACTCCAAGAATTCAAAAAAAAAATTTACTGTAGAACCTATAATAGAAAAAAAAATCAAAAAATACAGTAACCCAAATTTTTTTCAAAAATGTTCAGTTCTTCAAAAATTTTCAAAAAATAACTACAGTAACCGCCAAAAATTGAGAAAAAAAACTGCAAAAAAAAACTTATTTTCTAATTTCCCGTGCTTTCAAAAAAAATTAAAAAATCCCTACAGTAACCCTACAATTTTTTTGAAAAATCCTAACAAACTCAAAACCCCCTTTTCCAGGTCGGAATGGCCTCAAAAAAAGAAGAAGTAATAACCTGTCCAAAAACGAACGAAGAACTCGAGAAGATCATGAACCGAGCCTATGGGGACGACGCGAATTCTTTCACGCTAGCCCAGGAAATCATTGTTTATCTCGGATCTTTAGTTCGCACTGAACCGAAATTGTTTTTGGAGATGTTCCGCTTACGAATCGGGCTTATCATTCAAGTGTTAGCTTCAGAATTAGCCCGTCTTCGAAATATCTCGGGGGCCGAGGCTGGAGACACGCTACTCACCGTTTCACCATTTGAACTCAAGTCCATGATATTTTCTCTCTTATCCGGAAGGCTTCTGGAAGAGTACGCAGAAGACGGTTTCCATTCAAATGAAGCTGCAAGAGACACAAGAACTGGAATTGGGTCGTTTAGACGACAAATCGAAGAAAGAAAGTCACTGCGGAAATCAACAAGGTCTATGGGTGGAATGGAGATTCCAAAGGAGGAAGATGAAGATCTAGATCCCGACGAAGACGATTTCCAATTTGGAATCTGGCTAAGACACCGAAGAATCGATGGAGCGCTTAATAGAGTGCCAAATGGATTTTATGCCATTTTATGGGACACTGTGCATAAAATGCCGCATGGAGTGAAAATTAATGATACAATTTTGCATTGGGGATTGACTCAGGAGATGACAAGAAAGGAGATCAAATTTGCACTTGAAGTCGAGGAAGCTTTGAATCGCATCGCTGAACCGGAATATCGAGAAATTGTCGTTGAAACTTTATGGTTACTTGGGAGGATTGAAAAATTGATTTTGATGGAAGCACCCAATGTTCCAAAGGATAGACCATTGGATATTGATGCGATTCTTCATGTGGCTAATGGCATTTTTGTGCAGCATAATGTAGGTTGAAAAATTTTGAGATTGAAAAAAATTTTAAATTTTTTTTTTGAATCTAGAATTTTTTTCTATTTTTCATTTAAAAACGAAGAAAAAATGAAAAATAAATTAGGGCTATCGGCGATTCAAAAAATTTGGAAAATTTTGAAAAATCGAAAAAAAAATTTTTTTTTTGCTTCAAAAAAATTCTGAATTTTTTTTCAATTCCCGGATTCATGCTATTATAATTATTGATTGTTTATTCGCAATTTTTTCTTGTTCAAAAACAAAAAAAACCAAAAATTAATAAAAGCTACTGGCAATTCGAAAAAACATTTGAAAATTTTGAAAAATCAACAAAAAATTTTTTTTGATCCAAAATTTTTTTCATTTTTCAAAAAAAATTGGTATCCAAAAATTAGCGAATTTCTTGTTTTTTTAGATTAAAAACTGTTCCATTTTTTTCTCTAAACCCTTATTTTTCTCAGAAAAACTCAAAACCCAATTTTTACAAAAATCTCAAAAAAAAAAAATTTTTGATCCAAAATTTTTTTCATTTTTGAAAAAAATCACAGGAATCAAAAAATCAGCAATTCCTTGATTTCTTTACATTAAAATTTTTCTCGAATCCTTATGTAAACCCATTTTTTTCAAAAACAGAAACAAATTTTCAGACAATTTGAAAAAAAAATTTCAAAAAAAAATGTTTTTTTTTTTAATTTTGAAAAATTTCCGGTTTTTTGAGGATATTATGACAAAAGGTGCTTTGTTTTACTGGATTTTAATTTTTTCAAGTTAAAACTGTAAATTTAAATCCAGGAATTTCCAAAAAAAAGTCAAAAATTTTCAAAAAAATTTTTTTTTTCAATTTAAGAAAAAAAAAATTTTTTTCAAAAATTTTCAATTTTTTAGAAACAACTCGAAACTACTGTCCTTGAATGTTGTGCATCTGCCCAACCTAACAACACTCGCTGCGACGGAGCCCGTGGCATTTGCAAGCACTTTTACGACTCGGCTCCAGCCGGGGAGTACGGTACCAGTCACTACATTATTCGTGCTTTTATGCAGCTTTTTTCTTGATTTTTCTTGATTTACAAAGGAAAAATTTCAGTTTTCAAAAACTGCATAATTTTTACAGTAATCCCCGATTTTTTCTGATTTTTTCTGAATTTTTCTGATTTTTTTCGTGTAATTTTTCTCTGATTTTTGCTCAATTTTTTTCAATTTTTTTTTCAATTTTTAGGACGCATTTTGTATGTTGCCATAAACCAAATGGTCTAGTCTTTTTCTTGCCATAAATTGTATTTTTCACTGTTTTGTATGAAGTTTTTTTTTAATTTGAAGTTTTTTTTTCAATCGATTTTTTGCATTTTTTTTCGAGAGATGTGTCATATTTTTTAGAAAAGGGAAAATTCCCAAATATTATCAAACAAAAAAGTACAGAGCGCTAAAGAGACAACAGAGAAAACCATGAGAAACGTACATTTTTTGTTTTTTTTTCAAAAAAAAAACGACAGAATCGGAAAAGCTTCCTCTCTCCATTCGTACTGTTTGGCGTCCTGACGGACGCCGTTTTTTTTCGATTTTTCTGTGTTTTCAATGGATTTTTGAAGTATTTTTAAGCTGAATTTAGATGGAAAATGGACTAGAAATGTATTATCAAGTTAGTTGAATTTTTTGGAATTTTTTAAAAATTTTTCAAAAAAAATTTTTGTTTCTAATTTTTTGAAGTTCAGGTTAAATACGCCGTAACTTGAAAGAATATTAGTGGGACTCGTCAGTTTTCTGTTCAAAAATTGGAGAAGCATTTAAAAATAGAGGACAAGGTGAGAAAAAAAATTTCGTAAAACAAAAATTTGAAATTTTCTAAATTTTCAGATATGTGGTCTACATCATTCTACGGATCATCTAATTTTTTTGAATGTTTTTTTTTTAAATTTAAAGAATACATGACAGAGGAAGAACTAAATGAATGAACAAAATGAAGGTCAGTAAAATTTGTAAAAATTAAAAAAAAAAAACAAAAAAATTTTTTTCAAAAAATTTCAAATTTCAGATTTTCAACCTCATTCTCATTGCTCTCATTTGCGTCAATTTTGACAAGTGTTTTACTTCTGACGGCTTTTGTATAATTTATAGTTCCAGCCAATGTATTCTTCCACTTATGAATAAAAAAATTGAAAAAAACATCGCAAAATTGTAAAATTTTTTTTGAACAGCTGATAGATTTTTTGTTGTAACTCGAGAACCATAAAAGAAATCAAAAAGTTGTCAACTACAAAAATAAAGAGCATAAAACGGGCTACAATTTTGTAGTTGACAACTTTTTGATATCTCTTATGGATCTTGAGTTATAGCCGTTTTTCCTATCACTAAAATTGAGAAATTTTTTTTGTGATTTTTTTTAACTGTGTTTTTCAGTTGGAACCTCCTTTTGATTTTTTATTATTCAAAAACTAACCATAAAAATCGTAAAAAAAATATGTATTGGTATGAAAAACAAGAAATAAGGGCGAAAAATTTGAACATAATTTTTTTGAATTTTTGAATTTTTCAAAAATTCCAACAAAAAATTTTTAAAAATTCAGACACAAATTTAAAAATCTATTATTTTTTCTTGATTTTTAGAGGTCTATTAGACTGATAAAAAATGCTTATGAAATTTTTTAGAAAATCAATTTTTTTCAATTTCTGATTTTTTTGGTCATTTTTTTCTTGATCCCTCAATTTTTCCTCCTTTTTTCTGCCTTCAAATATGCATGAAACCGACGAGGAAATTGGGGAAAAGAGCCCTAAAGTGCATTTTCTGCGTCTCTCCGACTTTCCCAATATTTTTCCTCGGCTGTGCACGTCCCCTCCATCAATGTTCTCTGCATCTCTTGGCACCCCACACTCTTTTTTGATGAATACGAAAGACCATCTGGCACTGAAGAGACCTTTCTCTGTGTCTCTATACCAGTTCCTTGTCTCTCGAAACGTCGTTGAAGCTGCTGGACGCCTCAAAACCCGACTCATTTCTCTATATTTTTTGGGCGACCCGATGGACGCCGCTTTACGAATTGATTTTTCTGAAGTTCAAAGTATTTTTTTAAAATTACTTTTTATATTATAAATTCTTAATTTTTGCAATAAGGATGGAAAATATCATCATGAAAAAAATCAGGTAAGATTAAAAAAATTTCTTCATTTTTTTTTTGAATTTTCCAATTTTTTCAGTAAGTTCCGTTCGGATTTATCCTTTCTTGGATAATATGGAAGTGTCTTCTTTTGATAAAGTAGATTTCAATGCCACATACATGGTCATGTGGACAACAACAGGGAGATCTGACAGAATTGAAGAGGTTTTGTCATGGAAGGTAAATAATTTAAAAAAAAAAAAAATTTTTTTCCAAAAAAATTTTTTAAAATTGCATAATTTCAGAATTGTTGAAATTGATGACCTCACTACCAATTTTAAAAGTGGTGTGATATCTTTCGATCTACCGAGAACTGAAGATAAAAGCCTTCGAATCATTAAAAGACTTTGGTGAGGAGGTAAATTTTTCACAAGAAAAAATGTAAAAAAAATTAAATTTCATTTTTTTCAGATGAAAGATGTTCGTACTAGTCACCACCGATGCTTACTTCGAGTAGCATGGCCCAATTCCAATAAAATTTTTTAAAAATATTTTTTTATAAACGACCCACGGTCTCTATTGTAATAAATGATTTTTGAAAAATTCCAAAAAAATCAGTTTTTGAACCCAATTTTTCACAAACTATACCATTGAATAGGAAATTTTCTCTAGTTTATTTCATTAGTTGACCTTTTTTCAATATCTCTTACCGTAATCCCAGGAAAATTCAAAACGTCACCGCCACTGTGAAAAATTGGCGCCGCGCCACAGTGATTTTCCCGATTTTTAAAAAATTCCAAAAAAATTAGTTTTTGCTCTAAATTTTCATAAATTATATTATAAAATAGTAAATTTTCTCTAGTTTATTTTATCAGTTGACAATTTTTTGATATCTCCTACCGTAATCCCAGAAAAATTCAAAACGTCACCACCACTGTAAAAAAATGGGCGCCGCGTCACAGTGATTTTCCTGATTTTCAAAAAATTCTAAAAAAATTAGTTTTAAACCCAATTTTTCACAAACTATACCATTGAATAGGAAATTTTCTTTAGTTCATTTTACTAGTTGACAACTTTTTGTTATCTTCTACCGTAATCCCAGAAAGATTCAAAAACTGGGCGCCCCTTCTAAAAATAGGCATTGCGGCGCCACGGCGTCCGAGTGGGTGTTACAGTAGTCTTCTTTCTCATCGTCAATGCATGAAAACGACGAGGAAATAAGGAAATTGGAGCCCTAAAGTGCATTTTCTGCGTCTCTCCGACTTCCACAATATTTTTCCTCGGCTGTGCACGTCCCCTCCATCAATCTTCTCTGCATCTCTTGGCGCCCCACACTCTTTTTTGATGGAGACGAAAGACCATCTGGCACTGAAGAGACCTTTCTCTGTGTCTCTATACCAGTTCCTCATCTCTCGAAACATCGTTGAAGCAGCCGGACGCCGCAAAACCCGACTCATTTCTCTTTTTTTTTGGGCATCCCGATGGACGCCGCTATACGATTCGATTTTTTTTGAATTTACAAGTATTTTTCTAATATTTTTTATAAATTTTTGATTGCTGTGATAAAAATGGATCTGGGATCTCGCAAATCAAGTAAGAAAATGTTCCTCTATTTTTTGATAGTTCAAATTTTTTCAGTACGAAGTAGATTGTAATTTCCATTTTTTATGAGGATGGAAAAATCCGGGTAATTATTTTTATTTATTTAAAAAAAAAGAATTCAGAAAAATCCATATTTTATTCAAAATTTTTGAAAAGCCTCAGAAAATTTGAAATTTTCTCTATTTTATTTTTATCTTTCAATTTCAGAACCACAAAGCTACACTAACTGCAGAGAGGTTGCGATATCGATTTTTTAATGAATGTAATTTTTTTAAAACAGAAATTTTTTCAAACTTTTTCAGAAATTAAAAAAAAATTATCAGAAAAAAAATTATTTTTTTCCAAATTTGCAGCCAGGATCTTTCAAAACCAAGTTTCCATGATCATCACGGATCTTACATTGAACTTGGAAGAGACTGCACTAACTGCAGAGAGGTTGCGACATGGATGTTTTTAAGGATGAAAAGTTTGAGAGAAAAATACGACGATAACGACAGGACAGAAAGGTAATTTTATAATTGATTTTGAGAATTTTATTTTTTTTGAGTTAGAAAATTTTTCATAAATCAGAAAAAAAATTCATTTTTTTAAATCGAATTTTTAAAAAAACGTCCCACTGAATAGAATTTTTTCAGATTGCCTTGAATCCTTTCTGAGCGACAGAGTCACTTCTAGCCATTTTAGCAGCATCAATAACCAGGTAAATAATTTTTCATATTTTTTTCAAATAATCAGTTGCATAATTTCAGAATTATTGAGATGGATGTTTTCGACAGGAATTTTGGAACAGTGGGCAGAATTGAGGAATAAATTTGTTCTACAAACAACAAACCTTTTTTTATAATTGATTGTTTTATGAAATGAAAATTTTTTTTGGAAAAATGAAAAAATGATTTTGCTCACAGAATGTTTTCAGAGACTTTCTCGTTTTTTTCTTACGATTCGAGAAAAATAAGAGATATCAAAGAGCTGTCAAGAATGATTCTCATAAAAAATGATCCTCAAAAAAACAAAAATGATCCTCAATTTTCAAAAAATTCCAAAAAAATCAGTTTTGACTTCAAATTCTTATTGAACACACCATTGAATAGGGAATTGTCTCTACTTTATTTCATTAGTTAACCTCTTCTTGATATCTCTTACCGTAATCCCAAAAAAATTCAAAATGTCACCACCACTGTGGAAAAATGGGCGCCGCGCCACAGTGATTTTCCCAATTTTTCAAAAATTCTTTAAAAATCAGTTTTGAACCAAAATTTACACAAGTTACATCATAAAATAGGAAATTTTCTCTAGTTTATTTCATTAGTTGACAACTTTTTTGTATCTTTTACCGTAATTCCAGAAAAATTCAAAACATGGGCGCCATTTTTAAAAATAGGCATTGCGGCGCCGCGGCGTCCGAGTGGGTGTTACAGTAGTCTTCTCTCTCTCATTTTCGATGCATGAAAATACGAGGAAACTGGGAAAAGAGCCCTAAAGTGCATTTTCTGCGTCTCTCCGACTTCCACAATATTTTTCCTCGGCTGTGCACGTCCCCTCCATCAATCTTCTCTGCATCTCTTGGCGCCCCACACTCTTTTTTGATGGAGACGAAAGACCATCTGGCACTGAAGAGACCTTTCTCTGTGTCTCTATACCAGTTCCCCATCTCTCGAAACATCGTTGAAGCAGCCGGACGCCGCAAAACCCGAGCCATTTCTCTTTTTTTTTGGGCATCCCGATGGACGCCGCTGTCCGTTTTTATTTTTCTGAATTTACAAGTGTTTTTGCTATGCTATTCTATTTTTATAAACTTCTGATTATTGTAAATACTATGCAGTTTTTGATTTTGATTAGTTAGTGATGCTGAGAGTATTACCAAGGTAAGCGGGTTAATTTAAAAAAATATTTTTGAAAAAAAAAATCCTAAAAAATCCTTCATATTTTCTAAAATTTTTTTGAAAACTTTTTTGGATAGGAAATTTTCTCTAGTTTGTTTTATCAATTGACAATTTTTTGATATCTCTAACAGTAATCCCAGAAAAATTCAAAACGTCACCACCACTTTTTGAGAAATGGGCGTCGCGCCAGAGTGCCTAATTTAAAAAAATCCTTTAAAATTTGACATTTTTTCTAAAAATTTTTTGAAAACCTTTTTGGATAGGAAATTTTCTCTAGTTTATTTTTTCAGTTGACTACTTTTTGATATCTTTAACCGTAATCCCAGAAAAAATCAAAACGTCACCACCACTGTTGAAAAAATGGGCGCCGCGCCACAATTTTGTGCCTAATTTTGAAAAATTTGAAAAATTTCAGTTTTGACTTTAATTTTTTGAAATTAGACCATCAAATAGGAAATTTTTTCTAGTTTAATGTATCAATTTACCAGTTTCCAGTTTTAACGGAAAATTAAAAAAAAATTAAAAAAATGTCAAGCAAAAAAAATTTTTTTTTCAAAATTTCAGAAAAAAAAATTATTGTGGACTCTGGAAATTTTCTCATTATGAGCACAATGAATGACGAAGGAATAAATTGGTTTTGCTAAGCAGGTCTACATGTTTCTTCAAGATCTGACCCGGAACACGATAATCGGAGTAGTGTGCTCTGTTGAAGGCATAACTTGGATCGGAACCTTTGGGATCATAACTAACCAAAGACTAGAAGACCACAAATGAAATTAGATGGAGAGTTCATTCACATCATCAAATTGTGGAAAATCGAAGGTACGGTAATTTTCAAAAAAAAATTTGAAAAAAAAAATATTTTTTGAAATTTTTTTTTTCTAATTTTTATTTTCAATTTTAGGCTCGTAACTAACGGTCGGTTTCTGGATCACAAATAATAATAACCAAACGACGTCAAAAAAGTCTCAAGATTTGGAAAGTAGAAGGTAATTTTTCAAAAAAAAAAAATTCAAAAAAACATTTTTTTTTGAAATTTTTTTTTCTAATTTTTTTTTTTTCAGAATACACCCGAGATTTTCACATCCATGAGAGTCATCATTTTCAAATCTAAATTGATTCATGACAGGTGAAAAAATTGAAAATTTTATTGTATCGATTCCAAAAATTTTTTTAAAATTTTTTCAAAAAAATTTTTTTTTTATTTTTTCAAAAAAAAAATTTTTTTCAGAAATGACCCCAATATGGTAGAAAACGTGGTTGAAGCATTCAAGGTTAAAAGAAGAATAAAATTTTTTGGATTCCAAATGATTGTGCTAGAAGAAGCGAAATAGAGTGTTTAGAGTGAGTTTTGAAATTTTTTTTTTTAATTTTTAAATTTTTAAAATTTTTTTTTCAGTGAAAACCAAAAATAACTGTAGTCGTTGTGAGCAATGACAATGGTAAAATGATTAAAAAAAGGTATCAAAAAAATTAAAAAAATTTTTTTTTTTATTTTTTGAATTTTTTCAGATCGTAATCAGCGCCGACTCTCCAGACAAAAAATAGAAATAGATGAGAAGCTCACTCACCGTTTCGATTTTTAGATTGTGAATACCTGAAGTCCCGCTAAATAAATGTTTATAATTTTTAAAAATTTTTTTGAATTTTTTTTTACTCCATCAACAATGTCTTGGTGGGTTTAGAACAAAGGTGTCATTTATCTTGATCAACATTTTCTGCGTTTCCTAACCCTCTACATCATTCCTCAACATTGCAACACAACAAATACGTTTGTGGGAAAGTGTGAAACCTGAAAATACATCAGATAACACCCAAAACGGTCGTTGTTATACCACACCACCTCACTCTTCCCATTTGGACCTACAAAGAATGGTCGGTTTTTGGATTTCTCCGAATTTTTCACTGTTTTATTTGTTATGGATTTTTGATTGATGTGATTCGGATGGATTTGGACAATCAATGTTGACAAGGTAAACAGGAAAAAAATTTTAGAGAAAAAAGTGAATTTCAAAAATTTTTGAAATTTTTGAAATTTTTTGAAAAATTAGAAAAAAAATCAGTTTTGACACTAAATTTTCATGAATTGCACCATAAAATAGGAAATTTCCTTTAGTTTATTTTGTTAGTTGATTACTTTTTGTTATCTTCTACCGTAATCCCAGAAAAATTCAAAACATCACCCACCACCACTGTGAAGAAATGAGCGCCACGCAGAGTCAATTTTCAAAAATTCCAAAAATGTCATATTTGACCCTAAATTTTTTTGAACTACACTATGAAATAGGAAATTTTCTTTAATTTATTCTATCAGTTGATTACTTTCTGCTATCTTTTACCGTAATCCCAGGAAAATTCAAAACATCACCCACCACCACTGTGAAAAAATGGGCGCCGCACCACAGTGCCTAATTTTGCAAAAATCTAAAAACATCAGTTTTGACACTAAATTTTCATGAATTACACCATAAAATAGGAAATTTTCTCAATTTTTTTCTGCTAGTTGACTATTTTTTGCTATCTCCTACCGTAATCCCAGAAAAATTCAAAACGTCACCACCACAGTGGAAAAAATGGGCGCCGCGCCATAATCCTAATTTTGGAAAATTTCAAAAATGTCAGTTTTGACTCTAATTTTTTATGAATTACACCATAAAATAGGAAATTTTTTCTAGTTTATTTCATTAGTTGACTGTTTTTTGATATCTTGAACCACAATCCCAGAAAAATTCAAAACGTCACCACCACTGTGAAAAAATGGGCGCCGCGCCACATCCGACTTTTGAAAAATTCCAAAAAATTCAGTTTTTTTAGCTAAGTTTTTATGAATTACACTATGAAATTGGGAATTTCTTCTAGTTTATTTCATTAGTTGACTGTTTTTTGATATCTTCAACCATTATCTCAGGAAAATTGAAAAAGTCGCTACCACAGAGAAAAATTTTCAAAATTTTTTTAAATGTCATTTTTTCAGGTAATTTGAAGATTTGCGCAATGCTCCTTCACTTTGAACCAATACGTGAATGCTCGACTCTCCCTCTCGGTTCACTACGCATCAAATTCCAACACAGAGAAGGGGACGTTGTGGAAACGCCACAGATTATTCTCATCGATGGTTTTGGTTCAAAAAGTCTTTGTATAAAATGATTTGTTTGTGTCGATCTCGGATCGCACGAAGTGGTAGTTCCATCAGTTCTAAAACTGAACATTTTTTTGAATAAAATTAATTGTATCGAATAAAAGTTAATCCTATGTATAGCAAAATACATAAACATTAAAGAACTGCATGAAAAATACGAAAAAAATTCAAAAATCTTTTTGTAATTTTTTTAGATCTTTTCCACACTCTCACAATGCATTGAAGGGCTTTAGAAAAATGGTGTCATTTTTTTTCATAAACATTTTCTGCGTCTCCTGACCCTCTACCACCCTCCACACCCCTACAACACAACCAATCGATGTATGCACAGACCCCATCAAAACAACACCTGCACTTCCTAGAGACTGTGTGACCTCAAGAGACGACAGAAAACACGCAACAGGGTCTCTGCCATCCCACACCACCTCACTCTTCCCCTTTGGACCTACAAAGAATGGTCGGTTTTTTTATGTCTCCGAGTTTCTAACTATTTTATTTGAAATATATTTTTGATTAATGTATTTCGAATATATTTGAAAAATCAATGTTCACAAGGTGAGTGAGAAAATTTTTTTTTTTAAATCTGAATTTCGAAATTTTTAGAAATTTTGAAACTTTTTGAAAATTTTTAAAAATTTCAGTTTTGACTCAAAATTTTTACAAACTAGACCACAAATTAGGAAATTTTCAAAAAAAAATTTACTTACTTCAGAAGTCTCGATCTTTGTCTTCCTACAAAGCTCCACGCAGAAAGTCGCAGACTGTTTGGGATGAGATCTCTTCTAAACGGCCGTCATCTAGTCAACTTGCAAATCAACTCCGGACTACGAGAATTCAATCCACTCCAAAACCAGTTCAAAAAGTTAGTGTTCCGTCGAAAGTTGAAAAGGTAAGCAGAAAAAATTTAAAAAAAAAGCGAATTTCAAAATTTTCCTCAAATTTTGAAATTTTTTGAAAAATTCCAAAAAAATCTGTTTTGACTCTAATTTTTTATGAATTACACCATAAAATAGGAAATATTCTCTAGTTTATTTAAATAGTTAACCATTTTTTATATCTTTCACCGTGATCCCAAAAAAATTCAAAACGTTGCCACCACTAGAAAAAAAATGGGTGCCGCGCCACAGAGCCTAATTTCAAAAAATTCCAGAAAAATCAGTTTCGACTCTAATTTTTTATGAATTACACCATAAAATAGGAAATTTCCTCTAGTTTATTTTGTTAGTTGAAAACTTTATGTTATCTTTTACCCTACTCTCAGAAAAATTCAAAACGTTAACACCACTGTAAAAAAATGGGCCCGCGCCGCAGAGAAAAATTTTGAAAAATCCTTTTTAAAAATTCAGTTTCGACTCTAATTTTTTATGAATAACACCGTAAAAGAGCAAATCTCCTCTAGTTTATTTTGTTTGTTGACTGTTTTTCAAAATCTCTAACTATAATCCCAGAAAAATTCAAAACGTCACCACCAGTAAGGAAAAAATGGGCGCCTCGCTACACAGAAAAATTTTGAAAACTTTTTTTAACAAGTTTTTGGTTTCAGAATAATTGGAGTGTCCATCGGTTCTAAACGACCACAGTTGTTCGTTTGCCATTGTTGGAAAGCCGTTCATCGTCGACAGAAGACCAGTTCCCGAAGTGACCAGTGACTTGGCTTCCCGCAACAAGATTGAAAAGAAGTAAGCATCACAGATTCGTGGACCAGCTGGAAAAAACCTTCAATGCCTTACCAATCGGGATTCAGGAACAGATGTGAGTTTAAAAAAACATTTTTAAAAACTGTTTTTAAATTTTTTGTTCTTTCCAGCATGACTACGTGAGGATGTCCATCGAGAACGGAGAGGAAAACTGATTCGGATTTTTTAATTGCAATACCTTTCCTATTTATTTTTTTTATTAATCTCTCGTCACTGAAATAATTTTTTTAAATAAAACAGTATTACTCTAACTTTTTTAAAATTTTTTTCAATCCCCCACCCAAAAAAATTCAAAAAAAGTTTTTGAATTTTTTTAATTTTTCCTGCTCAAATTTCTACCTTTTTGACGTCAAAAAAGCACCGTCGACTCAATAAACATCTTCTGCGTCTTTCTTCTGATCACACTCTCTCTTTTTTTTACTGATAAAATTTTTTGAAAAAATTTAAAAATTTTCGGAAAAAAAATGATAAGAAAATTAGAGAGTATAGGCGCTAAAGAGAGGGTAAAGAAAACATTTAGGACGACAGTTTTTCACTGATACGAAGCCTCATTCTCTATTTTTTGGGCGCCCCGATGGACGCCGGTTTTTTATTTTTCTGAAGTGAAAAAAAAAATCTGAATTTTTAAAAAATTTTGAAAGATGAGAGCTGTGATTTGGGTCATGGGTAAAGTGAGTTTTTTTTGTTGTTAAGAAATAAAATTTGAGAAAAATCGATGTATAGTTTTAAATTTCAACAGGGAATTTGAATTTAATTTCGAAAAAAAATTATTTAAAAAAATTTCAAAAAAATTTTTTTTTCATTTGAATTTTTCAGCAAAATTGTTGCTTCACCTTTTTTCCCAAGTTGTGTGTTGTATATCTAGAAAAAAAAGTGGAAATATCGTAATTTTTACGTCCTTTTTGATTACTGCGAGTCGACGCACACCGGGTGAGTTATATTTTTTAAATCTCAAAAAAAACTTTAAAAAATAAAAATATAATTCAGAAAATTTGGTGAAAGAGAAGATCATCAGCTCAATCGAATAATCAAAAATATCAGCTGATTGTTTTTCAAATATTTTTTTCATCATTTTAAGGAAAATTTGAAAAAATGAGAACTGTGATTGGTCTTGGATAAAGTGAGTTTTGTTTTTTTTTCAAATAAATTAGAAAAAATCAAAGTCTGATTTTAAATTTCAACTAGAAATTTGAATTTAAAATATGTTTTTTTAATTTAATTTTTTTTTTTTGAAATTTTTTTTCCATAAATTCTAATTTTTCAGAGGAATTGTTGGGTCATCTTTTTTTCCAAGTTTTTTATCTGCTAAAAAGTTTTTTTTTCAAATTTCACCATCTGCTATTGCAAAAGCCTATATACACTGTGTGAGTTCTTTTTTTTTAAATGAAAAAATAAAAAACTTTTACAATTATTTTTTCAGAGACCTTGGAAACGGAGAGGAAAATCAACTGGAATGATCAATTGTTCCGGAAGACAATTTTTTTAAATTTTTTTTTTCTAATTACAATAAAAATTTCAAAAATTATATAATAATTTTTTTCAAATTTTTCTTTCTTTATTCACATCCGTAACTTCAGCCCGAATTTCTAGCTTTAAAATCAAGGTAAAATCAAGGTTTTTTTTTTTTTTTTTTAATTTAAAATTTAAAAATCAAACATTTTTGCGTCTCCTGACCCTCTACAGCCCTCCTCAACACTGCAACACAACCAATCGATGTATGCACATACCCCATCAAAACAACACCTGCACTTTCATAGAGACTGTGTGACCTCGAGAGACGACAGAAAACACGCAACAGGGTCTCTGCCATCCCACACCACCTCACTCTTCCCCTTTGGACCTACAAAGAATGGTCGGTTTTTTTATGTCTCCGAGTTTCTAATTTTTTATTTGAAATAGACTTTTGATTAATGTATTTCAAATACATTTTAAAAATCAGTGTTCATAAGGTGAGTGAGAAAAAAAAATTTTTTTTGGAAAATTCCAAAAAAATCAGTTTTGACTCTAATTTTTTATGAATTACACCATGAAATAGGAAATTTTCTCTAGTTTACTTGTTAGTTGACTACTTTTTGATATCTATAACCGTAATCCCAGAAAAATTCGAAACGTCACCAACACTGTGAAAAAATGGACGCCGCGTCACAGAGCCTAATTTCAAAAAATTCCAAAAGAAACAGTTTTGATGATTGTTCTTTCTCCCAAAAATCTGTTTTTCCGTTTTCATTTCGAATTTTTCAGAATCCGAACAACAATGTCTCAAAACGACAAAGCCAAGAAAGGACCCATCAAGAAGCCAACCAGAGAGCAGTGTTTGGATCAGATGAGAAGGCGTTTGAACGGTGACAACGAGGCAGAGAAGTGAGTAATGCTTTTTTTGAAAAATTAGAGTGAATTATTCGAAATTTTGATGGGATTTTCGAGTTCTGAAATTCCAAGTCATTTTTTTCTGTAGTTGAAATGATCAATTTTTGCAGAAGCATGTGCAACGATCAACCGTATAATTGGCAAAATGATTTCAATGATCTGAAACGTTTGATGAAGGAGCGAGAGAAAATGGAGAATTTGACGATGTTCCCGACGAGTCTGATCACGAACAACCTAGTGGACCAGAAAAGTAAGGCTTGCTTTTTTTGAAAAAAAAACAAAGAGCAAATCTCCGTATTTCCTCTAACAACAAGATACCCAAAAAAAACTGTTTGGAGCTCTGAAAAAACTCAAAATACAGTATCGAATTTATGTGTGTATCCCTTTGTTCAAACAGCCATAACTTGGCTCAAAGTGGTCTGTTTGAGTTCATCTTTTGATATGTTTCAGTTGAATAATTTGGAAATAAATTCCAGTTTTTCTAAAATATTACCTCAAAAATCAGGTGAGTGACGTTGTCTGAAAGTCGGCACAACTCAAAGTCCAAAATTCAAGTTTTTTGTCCAATTTTATTTCTTATAAACTGAATCAAAAAATAGTGAATTTCCTCTAGTTTATTTTGTTCGTTGATTACTTTCTGATATTTTCTGCCGTAATCCCAGAAAAATTCAAAACGTAACACTCCACTATGAAAAAAAAATGGGCGCGCCACAGAAAAAATTTTTGAAAAGTTCTAAAAATATCAGTTTTGACTCTAATTTTTTATGAGTTACACGATAGAATAGGAAATTTTCTCTAGTTTATTTTATTAGTTGATTGTTTTTTGATATCTTCAACCGTAATCCCAGGAAAATTCAAAACGTCTCCACCACTGTGAAAAAATGGACGCCGCACCACTGTGTCTAATTTTGAAAAATTCTAGAAATTTCAGTTTGGACTCTAATTTTTTATAAGTTACACGATAGAATAGGAAATTTCTTCTAGTTTATTTTGTTAGTTGACAACTTTTTGATATCTCTAACGATAATCCCAGAAAAATTCAAAACATCACCACCACTGTGAAAAAATGGACGCCGCACCACTGTGTCTAATTTTGAAAAATTCTAGAAATTTCAGTTTTGACTCTAATTTTTTACAAATGTTACCATAAAATAGAAAATTTTCTCTAGTTTTTTTCGTTAATTGACTACTTTTTGATATCTCTAACGAAAATCCCAGAAAAAAAATCAAAACGTCACCACCACTGTGAAAAAAATGGACGCTGCGCCGCAGAGAAAATTTTGAAAAATTCTAAAAATTTCAGTTTTGACTCTAATTTTTTATGAATTACACCATGAAATAGGAAATTTTCTCTAGTTTATTTCATCAGTTATCTACTTTTTAATATTTTCTACCGTAATCCCAAAAAAAAATTCAAAAGATCACCACCAATGTGAAAAAAATAGGCGCAGCGCCGCAGAAAAAATTTTTGAAAAATTTAAAAAAAAATTTTCAGTTTTCAGTGTGCAATCGGGTTTTCCTTGTGTCGGTGAACGTGCACAAACAAGCAAGGAATCCAATCGATTGGAGCCGCTCATTAGTTCCTTTTGAAGAACTGTCCGAAGCAACCCGGCGGGACTTCCGTACGACCTTCACTTTGGATATCGAAGTCAGCGAGCGTCAGCACTTCGATTTCCTGGCGGTCCAGATAGCTGAGTTCAGCTACAAATAGAAGATTCCCGTTTGATTGCTCCGTCTATGCTCTTGTCCTTTCCTACGTTCTCCCAGATTCCCTGATTCCGTGGCCCCTATCCCTCCCACTCTACTTTTCCTCTCTTCTTTGTATTGAGTGATCCATCTCAATTCAATTGTGGTTCCATTTGATTAATGCCTTTTTAATCTTGTAAAAATACTAAACTGGTTCGAAAAAAGAAGGTCACCATTTTTTTTAAAATTAATTTTGCTTCTATTATTTTTTTTTTCAAAAAATAAATTTTTGTACTATTGGAAATGTCTCAAAAAGCAATAAAAAATCCCTCTTTTTTCACACACACTCTCTCACTTTACAAAAATCACAAAAAATTGCAGAAAACTGCAAAAAAATCCCATGACTCACAAAAAGTGTCTCTGTGTCTCTTGAATGACTCATGCTCTCTCGTGCTTCATTTCCCCCGTTCCGCCGTCACCAACAACCTTCATTCGACACCTTGGGCTTTCCGAAGAAAGCCGGTTTTTCTATTTTATTGAAAGTTTTACTGTATTTTTGAAAAAAAATTTTTTTTTGAAAAATGGAAATTGTTGTTGAATATTTTTCAAAGAAAAATTTCAACTTCTGTGAGTTTTTTTTTGATTAGATACATATTTTAAAAAAATGATTTTTAGTCCAATTCATGAAATCGATAAAAAAAGAAATTATTATGTATAACGATCACTGAAGAACTCGGAGGAAAAGTGAGTAAAAAAATTTCATGTAAATTTTTATTTAATTTTAGAATTTTTTCCTGACTTTTTCTAGATCTTTTAGAAACTTTTTCAAAAATTTTCTAAATTTTTGAAAAACTTTCTATGATTTTTCTCAATTTTTCTAGACCATTTAGAAAATTTTCAAAATTTTTGCAATTCTTTTTTTATTTTTCGATGCAATTTTTCAGATGGTTTGCTGAAAAAGAAAACCGAATGGATTTAGACAGGGAAGTCGAGTTCAATGAAAAAAAAAATTAATTTACCAGGTACTGTAGAAAAAAAAATTTTTTTCGAAATTTGATTGATTTTTTTCAGAATTTTATTTTCAGTTTTTAAATCAGTCATTACAAGAAGTGTGAATGGGAACAAATGTTTGATACGAATGCAAAAAACCTGGCGTATTTTGATTGTGAGTTTTTTCTGTCAAAAAATTGAAAAAATTGATTTTAAAAATTTTTTTTTTGAATTTCAGAAAAAAAAATTTGTTTTTTTGTCAGTTACCAATCTCTCCGAAGAAAACTTCAAATGAGTAAGAATTTTTTTCAAAATTACAAAAAAAAACTGAATTTAATTTTCAGAATCAAAATTTGCACTGAAATTCATTTTTTTTTGGAATTTTTTTTTGATTTGCAAAAATTTCTATTCAACGGTAAGTTTATTTTGGAAAAAAAAATTTTATTTCAAATTTCAGACCCTGTTCCGCTCAAATAATGAAGCTCAAGAAGCCAAAGATCTAAATTTTTGGAAACTGATGAAAGTGAGTTTTTCCAAAATTGAAATTTAATAAAAATTTCAATTTTGAAAAAAAAATTAATTTTTTTTTAAATTTCAGGCAGGAAAAAATATGTTAAAAATTTTGTAAAATTTGCATGGAAGAAATGGCTGTTGGGTAATTTTTTCTATTTTTTTAAATTTTTAATTTCAATTTTCAACAGAACAATCGACGCCGCACAGGGCATGGATGGAATTTGCACGGAAGGAGTCAATTTTTTTAAAATAAATTTTAAAACTTTTTTTTCTATTTGAATAAATTTTCCACAATTTTAAGTAAACAGGTTTAAAAAATTAAGTTGAATTTCAGCGAATTTCCAGAAAAAAAATCCTGGAAAAAAAAAATTTTTCACGTGAAAAAAAAATTTTCCAAATTTTCCCGTGAAGCTCCAATAACTTCCCCCATATTTTTTCCACGTCATATCCTCCAACTGTCCCTTTTACCAATCAGTTTCGCCCCTCAAATCCAATCATTGTCTCCAATGACAACAATGCGAGGAACACTTTTCCTCCTCTTGGGTCTCCAACTCTGTTTCTCATGGAAACTGACAGATGATGAGAATATTCGACGAATGGGCGAATGCGGAAGATGGCCTAGTGGTGAGTTTGGGGAAATCAGAAGGGAAAATCAAAAATTTTGATTTTTCTCCAAAATTTCGAATTTTTTAACACTACCCGGGGCGCCGCGGCAAGTCCGCGCGGCGGCCGAATTCGCCGCGGATATGTACGACTTCCGCGCCTTCGGCTGAAAGTGCCGCCGTGGCGCAGTGGATAACGCGCTCGCTCTCCAAGTTTGCCCTCCCGGGTTCGAACCCCCACCACTTCTAATCTTTTTTTCTTTGCTGTTTATCAATGTTCTAACAATTTTTTCTCTTTTAGGTCAAACCGAAGACCATTCTCCGTGGCACGTCACCATCCACAACAACCTCACCGGCTTCAACACGGGCGGATCCCTCATCTCGGAGCGACACGTCCTCTCCGCCTCCGACGCCATTCTCGCTTTCGCCAAAAGAAACGCTTCAAATGACGCGGATTTTGAAATGGGAATGGGAATGGGAAACCAAATGGTGAACCAGTGCCAGGATAGGTTAGTGAGGAAAAAAGGGAAAAATGAAAAAAAAATTTTTGGGAGGGGGGTTGGGATTTTTTCAATTTTTTCAAAAAATGAAAACTTGGCTCAAAATTTTTTGGGTAAGTCAAAATTTTGTCAAAACAGAGTCAAAGATTGTATGAACACGTGCAAAAAATTTCAAAAGTCTAAAAAATGTTCTAAATAAGTTACGGCATCTCAAATTGAACACCACCTAGAGGACCCTAAAGCCAATGGAGCCTTGGCGGTTTTTGAGCATAACTTGGCTCAAAATGTTTCAAATGAGCTGAAATTTTGTCCGAAAACAGTCAAAAGTCTTACAAATAAGTTCACAAATTTTCAAAAGTGTAAAAAATTTTCTAAGTGAGTTACGGTATTTCAAATTTGGGCTCAGTTAGTGAGATTTGACCTAATGAAGACTTGGAGGTTTCAGAGCAGAACTTTGCTCGAAAATTTTCAAACATGCTGAAATTTTGTCAAAATGTAGGCGAAGATCTTGCAAAAACGTATACAAAATTTAAAAACATTAAAAAATTTTTTGAAATGAGTTACGTCACCTCAAAGTTGACCCAAATGTCAAGCTCCTTCAACTTGGAGCTTCAACCAACTCACTATTTTTTCCTCAATTTTTCCAATTTTTTTTCAAATTTTGTTTTATTTTACAGACAAATGTCCATGCCCTACTCCCTTACTCAACTCTTCTCTGTAAACGGTCAAAGAGTCGTCAAAGCCTGGTTCCTCGGCGACTGTGCCACATTCTACGGTATGGCGCTTCTGGAAGTGGAGGAAGGATTCGCGGGAAAAGTGCCGATTTGTACGGCGGATGAAGGTATTTCAAGGCTATGCATAACAAAGGAGGGTTGATAATGTTACAGTGACTTCTGTGGATGTCGGAGAGACGTTGCAAGCGTATTCTGGAACCAAGGGATTGAGCGTCAATGCAAGATGGTGGGGTCATGGACAGACAAAGGTTGCTGAATGCCCAGAAGAATCCAAACCGGAGCTCTCCATCTGCGCTGAAAGCGGATTCCTGGATTCTCGAGACGTTGGAGGCGCCCTTGCCACTTTGACTGAGAATGAGCAGGAGACTGTTGTTGGTGTGATTTGGTCTTGTAAGTTGACAAAGTTTGAATTGTTCATTGATTTGTTGATGATTTACAGTTGGAAATGGACAAGAAGGTGTGCGGAAACATGTCTCGGTTCGTAGCTTCACGGAGAGGATTTGCGACTTGTCGGGAGTCTGTCTGCTTATTGATGTGCCCACTCCAAATGGATCTGAAAACCCAGTGGGTACTACCAACTATCCACAGGAGACGTTTGAAACCGAGGAACCGACGGACTATACAGATGTCACTGACTATCCGGGAAGAACCGATACACCAGTCTATCCAACTGACGGAACCGATGGAACGGACTACACAGATGTCACTGACCATCCGGAAAAGACCGAGGGACCATACACTTATGAGACCGAGGGAACATACACCTATGGAACTGAAGGACCAGTCTATCCAACTGAAGGACCTGGTGGAACAGACTATTCAGAGTCTACGTACCATCCGGAAAGAACCGAAGGCCCCTACACCTATGAGACCGAGGTACCCGTGGACTACACAGATGCCACAGACTATCCGGAAAAAACTGAGGGACCATACACTTATGAGACCGAGGGACCAGTCTATCCAACAGAAGAAACCGAGGGACCATATACTTATGGAACTGAAGGACCAGTCTATCCACCAGTAGGAACCGATGGAATTGACTATCCAGAGTCTACTTATTATCCTGAAGCCACCACCAACTATCCTGAGGAGACCTATCCAACGGAAGGACCAGTCTATCCAACTGAAGAAACCGAAAGACCATACACCTATGAAACGGAAGGACCCACAGGACAACCCGGAGGACCCAATGGAATCCCTGTTTGGCCAACATTTGGAACCGACGAGTCTGTTGAGCCATCGACGACCGAAGATTCATACACCTATGAAACCGAAGGACCCACTAATCCACAAGAGACCTATCCAACTGAGGAGCCGACTTCTGAAGACCCCTACACCACATCCAATCCAGAAGAGACTTATCCAACCGAGGAGCCAAGTACTGAGGAGTACACCTATGGAACCGAGGACCCTGTGGAACCATCTACGACCGAAGATTCGTACACTTATGGAACCGAGGAACCTTCTACCAATGGACCCTGGGGAACGAAGGGACCATGGAATGACGGAACCACTACCACCTTCAATCCAGAAGAGACCTATCCAACCGAGGAGCCAAGTACCGAGGAATACACCTATGGAACCGAGGGACCTGTGGAGCCAGCGTCGACTTCTGAGAATCCGTACACCTATGGAACCGATGAGCCAGAAACCGAGGGACCTGTATGGACTGAGGAAACCGACTACACAGACGGATCTGAGCCAGAAACCACTCCAGAAGGAACCGACTACTACACAGATTCCACTGATTATCCAGAAGACACTACAACTGACGGAGATGTCATTGAATCTTCTGAGGAAACCGAGAATCCTGTTGAACCAACAAACGAGATCTATCCAACTGAAGAGCCGAGTACTGAGGAACCTGTATGGACTGAGGAAACCGACTACACAGACGGAACTGAGCCAGAAACCACTCCAGAAGGAACCGACTACTACACAGATGCAACTGAAGTCACTGACTATCCGGAACCTACCACGACCAACGAAGATATCATTGAATCTTCTGAGGAAACCGAGGAACCTGTTGCAACGACGGATGGATCCCAGGAAGTCACTACTCCCGAGGAAATTGAAATTCCATCCTGGATCACCACCGGCCTCAACAAACTCTCATGGGAAGAGAACAAGAAACGCTTCATAAAATGTGGAAAGTGGTCCATGCAGGAGTTCAACCATGCGGAATCGGAGAGAAATCACTTGCCAGCTATTGCCAAGGTTAGTTCCTCAAAAAGTTGCAACACAAGATCATCTGATTTTCAGGTCGCTTATGATTGGAACTTATCCACAATTGCTAATGGGTTTTACATTACTAACCGTCATATTTTGACAGTTGGGGATGTGATGTTCCCAGCTGGAGATCTAGGGTTTTTGCACGATCCTGAGGACCCAGCTTGCTACAATGGGTGAGTGGAATTTTGTGAGACCTTGGTTTTTGGACCATAACTCAAGATATAAAACTGATAGCAAAAAGTTGTCAACTACAAAGTTTTAGCGTATAAAAAGAGCTATATTTCATCAGTTGACAACTTTTTTAATTGGAAATATGGCTGTAAAGTTATAGTCACTTTTGTGCACCCCACTTTTGAACGCCGCCTACCGGCCGCCGCGCCCAAACTTTGAGATACGTCTTGGGAAACGAGCTATAACTCAAAAAAGAAAATTGATATTAAGAAGTTGTTAACTACAAAATTGTAGCCCACAATTAGAGCTACAATTTTTTAATTGACAACTTTTTAAATAAAAATCTAGCTGCAAAGTTATAGTCAATCTTGTACACCTCACTTTTGAGCGTCGCCGACCGGCCGCCGCTCCTAAACATTGAGACACGTTTTGAGAAAACGGCCATAACTCAAAAACTAAAACAGAATGCAAAAAGTTGTTAACTGCAAAGTTATAGTTTGTTTTAAGGGCTACAATTGTTTAGTTGACAACTTTTTGATTGAAAATCTGGCTACAAAGTTATAGTCAATCTTGTACACCCCACCCCGGCCGCCGCGCCCAAACTTTGAGACACGTTTTGGAAAAACGGCAATAACTCAAGAATTAAAACAGATATCAAAAAGTTGTCAATTGCAAAAATTCAGCTCATAATTAGGGCTACAATTTGATAGTTGACAACTTTTTGATATCTTTCATCACTAATGAGTTATAGTCGTTTTCCGCGACATGCCCTAAAGTTAAAGCGCGGCGGAGCTCAAAAGTGAGGTGTGCAAAACTGACAACATCTTTACAACCATATTTTTGAACAAAAAACTGTCAACTGCAAAGTTGTAGCCTATAAATAGGACTACAATTCATTAGTTGACAACTTTTCAACATCTCTTATCACTAAAAAGTTATCACCCTTCAAACTTTGACTTTTTTCCACTTTCAGAATGATCCAAGCCCCACGCGACGTGCTCTCGGAGACTCAAATCGATGATAAGTACAAAGTTGTCAGTGGTGCATACATTGGTTATTGTAATATGAAGGACAATAAGGCGTACGGAATGACACTTTTGGAAATTGAAGAAGCGGGTGTGGTGGACACGCCGAAGAGGACTCCTTTCTGTGTTCCAGGTGAGAAGTTGTCAAACTTTGAGCGGTGATATCTCAAAAACTATGATAGGTATCAAAAAGTTGTCAATTGCAATAATATAGAAAATTTTAGGAGCTACAACATTGTAGTGAACAGTTTTTTGATATCTGTTACGGTTCTTGAGTTATAGCCATTTTCCCAAGGCGCACTCAAAGTTTGGGTGCGGCGGCCGCCAGTCGCAGTGAGCTCTATAAGACCGGCTATAACTTTGCAGCCAAATTTTCAATTTTAAAACAGCAAATTGCAACTTGTAGAGAATTTCAAGAGCTACAATTTGATATTTTTCATTTTTTAATATCTGTTTTCCTTCTCAAGTTACAACCGTTTTTCCAGAACACGACATAATGGAGAACAGCGACGAACTGATTCTCATGTCGATGGCCAGTCCGTTTGCCCGTCATGAACCATTCCGCCAGAACACTACACCAGTGATTTTGCACTCAACCAATTGCTCTCCATTTGGACTTTGTGTGACTTCAAACTACAACAAGGAGGAAAATTGGGGAGGAGCCTTGGCCAAACTTGTTGGCAATCGTGAATATGCAGTGGGAATGGTGTTGAAGGGTGAGTTTTGACACTGAACTTTGGAGAGGGATAACTTTTTGGGGAGGGGAGATATTAACAAAATGTTAATTGCATGTTGTAGAGAATTTTAAGAGCTACATTTTATTAGTTGACAACTTTTTGATAGCTTTTGTGGTTTTTGAGTTATAGCTGTTTTTCCGAGACGTGTCCCAAAGTTTGGGCGCGGCGGCCGGTTATAGTGGGGTATACAAAAGTAACGACATCTTTGCAGCCATGTTTTTAAATTGACAACGGTTAACTACAAAATTGTAGCCCTAATTATGAGCTACATTTTGCTAGTTAACAACTTTTTAATACCTGTTTTGCTTCTTGAGTTATAGCTGTTTTTCCAAGATGTGCCCTGAATGTTGGGCGCGGCGGCCGGTTATAGTGGGGTGTGCAAAACAGACTATAACTTTGCAGCCATTTTTTCAAATCAAAAACTGTTAACTACAAACTTGTAGCCCTATTTATAAGCTACATTTTATTAGTTGACAACTTTTTCATAGCTTTTAAGGTTTTTGAGTTATACCCGTTTTCCAGACGTGCCCTGAATGTTGGGCGCGGCGGCCGGTCATAGTGGGGTGCGCAAAACTGATCATAACTTTGCAGTCATAGTTTCAAATAAAAAACTGTTCACTACAAACTTGTAGCCCTATTTTAGAGCTACAACTTATTAGTTGACAATTTTTAAATATCTCTAACGGCCTTTGAGTTATAGCCCAAAAACCAACTATCTCACTTTCTCAAACTTGGCATTTTCAGAAGACTCCATTCTTGGAAATTTCAAAATCGACCGGTTCTACAAACAAATTTGCCAACTCACTGGTGCTTGTGCAATGACTCCTGATCCAGATATGCCTTCGACAACTCAAAATCCCAACAGGAGTCAGGAAACCATCGGACCAGTGAATCCTGTGATTGAAGTGTCATCAGAAGGACCCCAGGAAACTGAGGAAACCACCACAGAGCTTTCCACAGAGCCACCAACAACTCCTCAATACTCTACTAAGTCTCCTACCACCCAAAGACCCCTCATAACCACCCAGGACTCGGATTCGGAGCTTCTCTCCATTGGAGCCACCATCCAAAAGTTGTGTCAGCAGTGGAAGGACTTTTTGGCTCGCAAGTTTTTCCCGGTTGAGGAGGAGAATTAATTAGAGTTTGATAAGCAATCAGAGCAGTGTGTTTATTGTAATTTTTGTAGGAGGAAAATAAAGTGAATTTAAAAAAAAAATTTTTTTTTTGAATTTTTTGATTTTTGATTTTTGACTCCAACTTTGAGGTTATGTGGTTTTTTTGGTTTATCATCTAAAATTTTGAAATTTCACCCATAGATACAATAGATCTTTGGCTATGTACTGGCAAAATTTCAACTTAAACAAGCCATTTTTAGCCGAGTTACACTCAAAAATCCAAAGATACCCCTGACCCCTCCACAGCCAAACCTCGAAGAACCTGTCCAAAACACAAAAAACATTTCCCGCTTCTAGAATGTGGTGTAATTGGAGAACGAATGTGTCATCTTAAAGGACAGTGTGTAGTTTCATCACCACCGGACACACAAAGCTTTTTGTCAGTGGGTTTTGGGGGTGACGTCGGGTCCAAAAGTACTGTAGGATTTTTGGGAATTTTTTTGCAAAATTTAAAAAAAATTTAAGAAAATTCCTAACACTCTGAAATTTGACTCACGTAATTTTGAAGTTTTTTCTTTTTATTTTTCAGTAAATTCCAGCGCAATTAATCAAGGATTACTGTAGTTACAGTACTCCAAAACTCTTGCTCCACTACGAAATTCCTAGCGAAAATGCCAAAATTTTTGAAAATTTCTAGAAAAATCCAGAAAAATCCTGGCTATTTGAAAATTGACCCACAATATTTTGAAACCTTTTTCTAGTTACTGACAAAATTGTAGCGCGATTAGTCACGGATTACTGTAGCTACAGTACCCCAAACTTCACTGACCCTGACAGTGCCGAGACCTCTCGAAAAGATCAAAATTTGCGTTTTCCTCTGGATTATTAGCCCAAAAAGATACAAATAGACCTTCTGACAAGTCAAGCACTTCTTCAACAAGCAAATTGCCACTCCACGTAGTCTGATCCCTATTTGAAACCTGCCATCCTTGAACTCTCCTCCACCCCAAAACATCCCGTTGGCAAGACCCAATTGGAGGGAAATGCAGACGGTCAGTAGTCACAAACCGGTTCCATGAATCCTAGAAGGGGAATGTTGCATTGCATGTCGTTTTCCGCGCAATTTTCCGAAGATGCAATGGGAATATGGGATGCGTCGCCAATGCCATTAGGCGTTGTTTCCCCTCTCTTCCGCAAAACAACATTTTGTTTAAACTGGGTTAAACCTCTGGAAATTGCCTGTCTGACTGTGTTCCTTGAGTTTTTAGTGTTTTTCTAGGATTTTTGACGATTTTTTGAAGTTTTTCTAGTTTTTCGAAGTTTTTCAATTTTTTTAACACACACTCTGTCGGTCGGCCGATCGGCCGGCAAACGCCGGCGGCAGCGTGCACCTCTACGGCCTAGGCGCCCGCTTGACTCGCTGCTTCCGTAGCGCAGTAGGCAGCGCGTCAGTCTCATAATCTGAAGGTCGTGAGTTCGAGCCTCACCGGGAGCAATCTTTTTTGCTTCCTTTTTTCTTCCTTCTTATTTGTTCTAGAAGATTTCTGATCAGCATAACATTGCATTACTAGTTCCCCGCGCCGAAAACAACTGCAAACAACATCCCCATCCATCCATATTCGTCACAGTTCCTCTTGATATTATCTCTATCCCCCTTTTCTTTATGATGAAATGAAATCATCTACTACCAAAAGGAAGACCTGATTATTCATTCACCTTTGTTGTTTCCCCACCTGCGTATGTTCTCTCTTCTCACCGTCTTTGTCTGTTTCTGTTTCGCGACGAAAAAAACCGAATTGGCGGTCACTTTCTGGCCATTTCCCCTATCCCTCACAAGCTATTCATCAAACGGTCTTAGCCAATTTCCAAAGGCTTTTGATTAGCTGTATGGGTTACTGTAGGCTTTTTTTTGTGATGGGAATGGAACCGTTGTCTCTTGGTTTGTAATTTGAATCGATTTGAAATAGCCTTGTTCACTTTTTGACCTTCATTTTCTTGGTTGGTTTAGCCTTGCAAAAAAAGTGACCTTATGTTTGCACTTTTTGGCCTATAACTCAAGAACCATCAACAGTAGCAAAAAGTTGTCAACTAATAAAATGTAGCCCTTAAAATTCTCTACAAGTTTGTAGTTGACAACTTTTAAAAACCTCTTTTGGTTTTCAAGATACACACTACTAAAGTTGACCTACTTTTTTCTTCCCTCATTCTCGTCTTCCTCCTCATCCTTTGATCCTTTTCCTAACTCGCATAAATTCTCCGCACCTCATAAACCATTCGCAGTAAATGGCTGTGATTGCATCAACATCAGACGACTTTTATTCAAATTACGCGTTCCAATCGACAGATCGAAGGAATAATGCGATAAGGGTAAGATTACTAGTCTAGAAAACTGGAAGCCTAACTTTTAGCAAAATGACACTTTTAGGTCCCTAAAACAGCAGAAGAAAACCGTCGGTTAAAATATGGACACGCTGAAGAGGATAATTCAGATATTGCCTATCTAAACTTCCCCATTATCATTCCATCAGGGCTTTTTACAGTGATATCGGTGGTTTGCTTTATAGGTGAGTAGAAAAACAGCTGTATCTTAGGAATGGTGAGAGATAGCAAAAAGTTGTTAACTACAAAGTTGTAGCCCTGTTTAAGAGCTACAATTTTGTAATTGACTATTTTTTGACATCTGTTATGGTTTTTGAGTTATAGCCGTTTTTCCAAAACGCACCCTTTGGTGCGGCGGCCTGCAACGGAGCTTGAAAGTGGGGCGTGCAAAATTGACTATAACTTTGGAGCCAAATTTTTAATTTGAAAACAGTCCACCACAATAATGTAGCCCTAGTTAAGAGCTACAAGTTAATAGTTAACAACTTTTTAATATCTCTTTTCCCTGAAAAGTTATCAACCTCCAAAGTTCATCTACAGAGACCACCGGGTGCAGAAAGGTGTCCGTTTAGTTTTTGATTTTTTCTAATTTTTAAAAAAAAGATATCAAAAAGGTGTTAACTAACAAATTGTAGCCCTGAAAATTTTCAATCAAATGATAGACATCATTTAATTTCAAAAAATTTTCTAGGAGCCATAATATCCTCCTTAAAAACCGACTACATCCCAGATGAGCGGGAACTGTTACGCGGCTTCATAGTAAAGTATGGGAGCTCCAGGTTTCGGTGTAACGTGAGTTTTCTTTTGGATTTTGTTGATTTTAACCTTAATTCAACAGTTTTCAAGTTAAATTTTGTTTTTTCAGTCCACAATCCCATTCCCAACTGATGGCCTTCCATCAGTGCTAAACCTGTTCGAGTTGAATGTCATCGGAAATGTGCTTTTCCGTTATGCAACGTGTATTCCTATTGTTATACGGATATTTCATGCGTTGACAGTAAGGTAAATTTTTTTTTCGTAAAAAAAAATTTAAAAAAAAATTTTGAAAAAAAAATTTCCAAAAAAAATTTTTTTTTTGGAAATTTTTTTTTTGTTTCAAGTTGTTTTTCAAATCAATTTCATTTATTTTTGTTTTAGAAACTTGTTGCGCCATGAATACTCCACTAAATACTCCAATTTACACAAAGTTATGGCAGATTCCATGCCAGTTTTCACATGTCTCGAAACTTTCATGTTGGCTCTGTTCAGTATTGTAACTGTCCACGAGGACTTTCCAGGTTAGATATTATGATTTTTGAATTTAGCTTGCTTTTCTGAAAATTTTGATACCCAACATGACCTATTTTGAGGAATTTTGATTTTTCGATTTTGTACCTTTTTGTACCCTTTTTTCGAAAATTTCAAAATTGAAGAAAATAAGTCATTATGGGTGTTAAAATTTTCAGAATAACATGTAAAAATTAAATTTGTTAGCCAAAAAATCTGATTTCTAATCTAAAAAATTTTAGAACAAAAAATTTGAAATTTTGAAAAAAAATATTTTTTTCGAATTTCTGGAAAAAAATTTTTTCTAAATTTTTTTTTCAGAAGCCAACAGATTTTTCAAAATTGTTTTTGCCATGGCGTCAGTAGTAAATATGCTTGCTACAACCATAGTCATGTTCCATTTTTCCTCGGATACCGGGAGTGTAAGTCATTTTTTGATCGCAAAAATTTTTTTTAAACATAAAAAAAATTCATTTTCAGATGCTTGACACGATTTCTATCAGTGTGAAAGTGTTTTGTTTGTTTATTTATGTGTATTTCATGCCGCAATATATACAATTTCATCAGAGTTCTATAACATTTCCGATTTGCCATTCTTACAGTGAGTTTTTGGAAATGTTGGATTTTTAAACAGCTGTATCTTTGGAATGATAAAAGATATAGAAAAGTTGTCAACTAATAAATTGTAGCCCTGTTTAAAAGCTATAATTTTGTAGTTGACAATTTTTTAATATCTGTTATGGTTCTTGAGTTATAGCCGTTTTTCCAAACCACACCTAATTTTTGGGAGCGGCGGCCGGAGCTGGAAAGTGGGGTGTGCGAAATTGACTATAACTTTGCAGCCAGATTTTTAATCAAAAAACAGTCAACTACAATATTGTAGCCCTAATCAAAAGCTACAATTTTGTAGTTGACAACTTTTTAATACCTCTTTTCATTCTCAAGTTATACCAAGATTTCTACATACCACTTTTCAAGAAAAAACAATTTTTTTAAAAAAATTTTTTAAAACTTTTTTTTCAGTGCCCCAACTCTTCGCACTAATGGAATACACCATAATTATAGCCTATGGATTGTTCCATTTGTCATTTTTGATAGATCTTCGTCATATTTCCTTTGTTTGCTTCCCTAGAAGTTCCAGTGGAGAATGCGAGCCGGTGGATCCGGCGAATTATAAGAAAGGCGGCAAATATGAGCATTGTAGAGCTTTTGAATACAATCAAAGACGGATTATGAGTTTGTGAAGACCAAATTTTGTGTGTGATTATTGATTTTTTTTTTTTGAAAAATAAAAAAAAAATTTTGAAAAAATTTGAATTTTTTTCATGTTCAAAAAAAATTTTTTTTCATATTTTTTCTTTAAAAAAATTAGGAAAAACAACAATAAAACTTTTCATTAGGTGGATCCAAATGTCTCTCACGAAGAAACGACGCTTCAAATGTTTTCAACCCGTCGTGATATGAATTGACCATTCGAATGTAGATCAGCGGTTTGCCACTTTCTATGGCGGTTTTCCAGCCATTTTTAGGGGTTTTTTGGGGAAATGTGGCTATTAGTTGTTCAATGTATGTTTCCATGTAGTCCAGATCATAGTTTCCTTCTCCTAAAAATTTTATTTTTTTAAAGAAAATTTTTGGAAAAATTGAAAAAAAATTGAAAGTTCTCTCAGCGTTTTGAATTTTCCTGGGATTACTGTAAGTCGTATTTGAAAACTGTCAACTAACAAAATGAACTAGAGAAAATGTTCTATTCAAAAATTTTACGTTAAAAAAATTTGGCGGCAAAATAAGTTTTTGACGAATTTTTCAAAATTTTGAAAGAAATTAGGAGTTCCGCCCATTTTTTGAATTTTTTTGGGATTACTGTAAGTCGTATTTAAAAACTGTCAACTAACAAAATAAACTAGAGAAAATTTTTAATTCAAAAATTTTACGTTAAAAAAATTTGGCGGCAAAATAAATTTTTCACGAATTTTTCAAAAATTCAAAAAAAAAAATGGAAGCCCCGCCCACTTTTTTGAATTTTTCTGAGATTACTGTAATTTGTATCAAAAAGTTCTTAACTAACAAAATAAACTAGAAAAAAAGTACTATTTGAAAATTTTACGTTAAAAAAATTTGGCGGCAAAATAAATTTTTGACGAATTTTTCAAAAATTCAAAAAAAAACTGGAAGCCCCGCCCACTTATTGAATTTTCCTGGGATTACTGTGAAACGTATCAAAAAGTTTTCAACTAACAAAATAAACTAGAGAAAAAGTACTATTCAAAAATTTTAAGTTTGAAAAATTTGGCAGCGAGATAAATTTTTAATGAATTTTTCAAATTTTCGAAAAAAAATTTTTTAAGCTTTGCCATTTTTGAAATTTTTTTAGGTGAGTTTTTAGGTGAAACAATATTAACAAAAAATTCCTTACAAGTGGATTTACCTTTAAACAGCAATGCAATTCTTTGAATGCCTTTTCCAACAGCAATTCGGAAAAATTGAGCAGCCCAAAATGTGTCAAATTCTTGATTTTCTCGATTTTCAATCTCCCCAATAACACTGTCAAAAAGACTGATTTGGAGGGTATTTTTTGTTATTATTATGTCAATTATATCAGTTGGCAGCAGGTATTGCTCCAAAATAGCCAGCATCAGGTGGGGATTTTTTCGAACTTTTTCTGGAAGCAATAGTTCAGAATCTGAAAAAATTGAACATTTTTAACTTTTATATAAATTAATTTCTTAAATTCACCGATAAGACTGCTTCTTCGAAAACTTCTTTCATTGATGAATTGAAAGTATTTTGATTTTTCTGAAATTTTCTGGAATTTTTTTTTTTGAAAAAAAGGGGACCTTACTTTTGAAAATCAGAAAAAAAGTGAATTTTTCTGTTTTTTCACCCATTATTTTTTGTAAGGCTAAAACTTGAAGGCTTTCTAGTTTTGCAATTTTTTCAAATTGCAAAAAAATATCAAAAACAATTTTTTGCATTTTTGCAACTGGAAAACAAATTCGAACGCTGTGATCTATTAGTGCTTGCATTTTTACGTTGGCTGAAAAAACTTTTTTTTAAAGTGTTGTAGTTTTTTTAGTTTTTGCTCAAAAAATATGAATAGCATATCGATCAATAGAAAATTTCCTGTTCTACAACATTGTAGTTAACAACTTTTTGATAGCATTTTTGGTTTTTGAAATAAAATGTTAGTTTTAATAACAGTCACCGAAAAAACGGAAATTTAGTGAAATTAGTAGTAGAAAATTTTTTGTTTTCATTCAACTTTTTATATTTTCCAATTTTATTCATTTTTCAAATCAAATAAAACAATAAACCATACAATAAAACAGATTTAAACCTGTTTTTCACAAAAAAATCCAAAAAAAATGAAACGAGTAGAAGCTGCAAAATGGGGAAGAAGCACACCAGGAGGATCATTGAAAAAAAGCATTAGAGGTTAGTAGGACAAGAGTACTCGTACTAAAAGACAACTACACGTGTCTCAAGACCCAGAAGAGACAAGAAATTTAGCTTGAAAATTTGGAAAAAAATTTTGAAAAAAAAAATTTTTTTTTTTGGAAATTTTTTTTTTCAATTTTTTTTTTGAATTTTTAAAAAATCACAATAATCTTTGAAATCACAATTTTCAATCAATAATCTTCACTATCCGACAAATCCTCATAAACCAGTGCGGTTTGACCGTTCGACTTGTACAGTTCAATGGATATCGGCTCATTTGTGAGTTTTTCCTCGTCAAATTCGAATACAGGGCATTGGATAAGGCCCAGGGCACGGAAATCGATAATTGATAAGAGTTGCTTGCTGTCTGAAAATTCAAAAATTTTAATTTGAAAAAAAAAATTTTTTTCAAAAAAAAAAAATTTTTTTTTTGAAAATTTTTTCAAAATTTTTGGAAAGTCATCATATAATTTTTGGTTGAGGGAGTAATAAAAAATATTAAAAAATTAAATTTCACGTAAAATTTGGAGCATTTCCATATTAAGTATGACCTACTTTAGTGAAAAAAAAAATTTTTTTGAAAAAATTCGAAAAAAAATTCTAATTTTTTTTTCCAATTTTTGGAAAGTCGTCATGTAATATTTGTTGAGGTAGTAAATTGAAGTTTTGAAAATTATATTTAGAATTTAAAACATTTTTGATAATAAATAAATATTACCTAGTTTGGCAAAAAAAAATTGAAAAATTGAAAAAATTTAAAATTTGAAAAAAAAAATTTTTCAAAATTTTTGAAATTTTTTTTGGAAAGTCATCATATATTTTTTTTGAGGGAGCTACTAAAATATTCAAAAATCAAATTTGACGTAAAATTTGGAGCATTTCCATACAAGTATAACCTACTTTGATGAAAAAAAAATTTTGAAAAAATTTGAACAAAAAAGTTCAAGTTTTTCTTTAAATTTTTGAGAGAGTAAATAGAAATTTTTAAAATTAAATTCAAGATTTGAAGCATTTTTGTTAATAATTATAACCTAGTTTGACAAAAAAATTCGAAAAAATTGAAAAAAAATTTTTTTTTTGAAAAATTAAAAATTACCTTTTCCAGGTGGCAGCCGATTTTTTGCAACAACTCCATTACTCTCATCATCATCCGAAGACAAATCTCCAATAGATCTCGGGCCTGAACTTCCAGCTCCAATCGAAAGTGTCTGAACCCCTGGAACCGAAACACAATTCGGTGAAGACGTTTGAACAGCGACGCTTGGAGACTGTTGGGGACTCTGTGGAGGTACTCCGGATAGTCCAGAAGGTCCTGGAATTGCAGTAGAGTGAGGTGGAGCCATGGAGGTCACGGGTTTTGGAAAATGGGCAAAGGGACTGCTGGTCGTGGCGATTGGACGGGGGAGAGGGCGCTGGAAATTGAGAAAATGGGTTTGATATTATTATTTTTGAAATGAGCGTAAAATTTGCTACATTTTGATACCAAAAAAACCTGTTTTGGTGAAAAAAAATTTTTTTCGAAAAATTCGAAAAAAAAAATTTTTTTCAAGAATTCTTTTTTTCAATTTTTCAGAAAATGATAAGATAACGTGGTAAAATTGTCAATACTAAGTTTAGCGCATTTTTCTGATTGTTTAGACACCCATCATGACCCACTTTTGTCAAATTTCAAAAATTTCACAACATTGGCCAGACCACTTTCTGGAACCTGTTACAACTTTAAAAAAACTGGGTCACGGTTGTTGTTTAAAATTTTAAAATTGCTTGTTAAATGTGGATGCAAAAATTTGCAACATTTTGATACCAGATAACCCTGTTTTAGTGATAAAAAAATTTTTGAAAAAATTCGAAAAAAAAATTTTTTTTCAAGAATTTTTTCCAAAATTTTTTCAATTTTTGGAAAAATGATAAGATAACGTTCTCAGCTTATCAAATTCATGTTCAGCACGTTTTTCCAATTGTTTAGACACCCATCATGACCTATTTTGACCAAGTTTGAGATTTTTCAAAAAAAGGGGACAAGGGGTAAAACCAGAAATGATGGGATTTCAAAATCACTCAAAATAGGTCATGTTGGGTGTCAAACTTTTCAGAATTGCATGTTGAGTTCAAATTTAACAATGAAAACGCTTGAAAACCTCTCACAACTGAATTCGAATTCAAAACCAAAATACTCACCAACAACTGGAACTTTTCATAATTATCCGCCGGTTTCGACTGTGTTGGCTGGGTTTGTGGGGTTTGCTGAGGTTGCGCTTGCGCCTGTTGAGCTTTCTGAGCCTGTGCTTGAGCCTGAGCCTGTTCCTGAAGCATTTTAGCATGTTGCTGTTGATGTTGTTGGAAGACTGCAGCGATTTGTGGCATCAATTGTTCGTGGATCACTTTATCCGAGACACCCGCAGCTTTTTGTTCTTGGATATAGTTGACAATTTGTTGTGATTGCATGTAGGCTTGCATTTCGGGAGACTGAAAAAATTTTTTAATTTGAAAAAAATTGAAAAAAAATTTTTTTTTGAAAGTTTTTCCTAATTGCTATTTGTAGCGTTTCATTGTTAAATTTGAATTTAACACGTAATTCTGAAAATTTAGACACCCATCATGACCTATTTTGCTCAATTTTTGTTTTTGGTACCAGAAAGGGACAAGCCTTGGTCAGTACAAGAAAATTTTTGAAAATCGACCAAAATATGTCATGTTGGGTGTCAAAATTATTGAAAAAGAGTGCTGAGTTTAAATTTTGCAATGATACGCTGTCAAAAATACAATTTTCCAATTTTTGAAAAATTGAAAAAAAAAATTTAAAAAAAAATGTTTTCAAATTTTTTTTCCTGCTAGTTTTTATACTGTAATTTTATGAAATT
The DNA here is from genome assembly GCA_900883565.2 of Caenorhabditis panamensis. NCBI lineage: Eukaryota > Metazoa > Nematoda > Chromadorea > Rhabditida > Rhabditidae > Caenorhabditis > Caenorhabditis panamensis. The sequence continues at coordinate 1,105,891 of LR538322.1, read as the reverse complement.
TGAATTTAACACGTTTTTCTGATTGTTTAGACACCCATCATGACCCAGTTTGCTCAACTTTTGTGTTCGGGTCCAGAAAGGGATCAACCATGGTCACTACCTAAATTTTTTTCAAAATTGATGAAAGTAGGTCATGATGGGTGTCTAAACTATCGGAAAAACATGCTGAATCTAAATTTCACAAGATTACGGTGTTAAAATTCAAAGTTCTCAATTTCTAAAAAAAAGTTGAAAAAAAATTTCAGAAAAAAAAATTTTCAAATTTTTTTTCCTGCTAGTTTTCATACCGTAATTTTATGAAATTTGAATTTAACACGTCATTTTAAAAATTTAGACACCCATCATGACCTATTTTGCTCAATTTTTGTGTTTGGTACCAGAAAGGGACAAGCCATGGTCAGTACCAGAAAATTTTCGAAAATTGAACAAAATAGGTCATGATGGGTGTCTAAACTATCGGAAAAACGTGCTGAATCTAAATTTCTCATTATTACGGTGTCAAAATTCATTGCTCTCAATTTTTGAAAAAAAAATTGGAAAAAAAATTTTGCAAAAAAAAAAAATTTTTTTGAATTTTTTTCAACTCACAAAGCAACTCTGCACAAAACTCCTAGCCCCGGGAATCTGATCAAACTGCGCCAACATCGCTTTCTGCTTCTCTTTCTCCGCTTCCTCCTTGATCCTCTTCAACCTCGCCTCATCCTTTTTCCTCACTATCGGATACAATTCCAGGTACGGAAAAGTCGTCTGTCCACCTCCATTCGCCTCTTCCCACTCTTTCACCGTACTCTGCACGCTTTTATCCGCAAAACAGTAATTCTTCTCCTCGTTCAGCATTCTTCTCATACAATCTGCAGCCTCCTCGGCGGTAGTGACGTCTGGCATTTGAGAAGTACGCGGGTTTTCGGAATCGATTAGAGCTTGGAATCGACGACCGATTTCTGTCTTAGGTGGGTCCAATGTTTCCGTTAATTTCGGTCTTGAAACTGGTTTTGAAGCAGGTTTTTGACCGGCTGCTTTTGCATCATAGACAATTTCCAAGTCATCAGAACTTGCAGGGGATGCCGCGTTTTGAGGAGTCGCTGTGCACGATTTGGCTTGTTGGATTTGAGGATGAAGACTGGGTTTGTTGATCTGGTTCATCACATCTGACATTTCTTTGCTAAACTCGGTTGGATGGCCCGAGGTTCCTGCGGTGATGGAGCGAGCTGGGGTGGACTGGAAAATGGATTGTAAAAAATAGGGTTTTGGTTGGAAAAATTGGGTGGGAATTTGAATAGATAGAGGAAAATGTGTTCTTTAATTTGTTAGTTGACATTTTTTCGATATCTCTTCTAGTTTTCTAGAGAAAACTGAGAAAAAAATGTTGAAATTTTTTTTGTGTTTCATTTTTTTCAATTTTTTTTTCAAAAACCAAAGACGATTTGAAAAGGTTGTCAACTAGTAAACTGTAAAACTAACATTTTTATATTAAATAAAACTTTAATCGTACAAATCAAAAAAAACTACTGATTTTTAAAAAAATTTTGAAAAATTGACTAAAAAATTGCATTTTTATTTTTTAGCGTTTTTTTTTGAAAAATTGTAGAAAATTCAGTTTTTGCCCAAATGTAATAAAATAAAATTTTCCTAATAGAACATTTTATGTGCTACAACTTTGTAATTGACAATTTTCTGATAGCTGCTTTGGTTTTTGAGAAAAAAAAATTTTCAAAGTTGACTCAAAAAATGCATGTTTATTTTTTAGCTTTTTTTTTAAAAAATCATAGAAAATTCAGTTTTTGTTTGAATGTAATAAATTTAAATTGATCTAATAGAAAATTTTATGAGCTACAATTTTGTAGTTAACAACTTTTTGTTAGCTTCTTTGGTTTTTGAGAAAAAAAATGTTTTTCAAAATGCCAAAAAAAATTAATCAAATTTCAATTTTTTTTGATTTTTTTCTCAAAAACCAAGAATCACAGCAAAAAGTTGCCAACTAATAAAATGTAGCCCTTTAAATGTTCTATCGATTGCTATATTTTTCAATTTTTTCCCATCAAAACTGACAAAGTTTCGACTAAAAAACACACACCGCCTAACTTAGCAGCTGGACTCAATTTAGCCAATTTTTAGAAAAATCATAAAAATTCAAATTTTGTTTGTATTTCATAAATGAATGTTGTATCATTTTGTAGTAAATTTTGAGCTCTACAACTTGGTTTTAACAGATTTTAGATATCTTTTTTAGTTTTTAAGAAAAACGGAGAAACAAATGTTCCACTCACCGCCTGACTAGTCCTCGAAGTCGCCGGACTAACACCTCTCATTCTGGCCGATGGCCCAGCCAATTGGACATGTCGATTTGGCGCCGCAGTCTGCATACTTGTAATACTCTCAATTCCAGATTTCCTCTTCGATTTTTGCTCTTGAGCATGAGCTTGAGCATGTGCCTGTTGGGACTGGATGAGTTGTGCCTGTTGAGCCATCACAGAAGCTTGCATCATTGCGGTGTAGTGTTGTAGCAGGTTTTGTTGGTGTTTTTCATTCTCTGCTATTGCTTGGGCGGCCTAAATTTTTTTTAGAAATTAAAAAAATTCCGAAAAAAAAATTTTTTTTTTTTTGAAAAAAAATTTTTCAAATTTTTTTTTCAAATTTTCAAAAAAATTTTAAAATTTTTAGGACACAAAAACCACTTTGAAACATGCATTTCTAACCCTTACCCGTTGCTGTTGAATCATCGCAACACTTTGTGGATTGATACCAATCGGATTCTGATGATGACCGACTGGAGTTGAGGATCCAGCTGGTGAAGCTTGGGCACTGGCCGAAGATGAAGCATTGCCACGTTTTGAAATCGATGGAGCCATTTTCCGTTTCTGACCGGCTGCCGAGGTGCTGGGGAGGGTGACTCCGGGGTACTGTAATAACGGAACAGAGGTGAAGGGAAATAGGTACACTGCAGGCAGTGGAGGGATCGGGGGAGGGCATGCTACATTGGAAGTATGATATTTGAATTCAGCTCGTTGTGCTGAAAATTTTGACACCCATATTGACTTGCTTTGAGTAAGTTTGAAATTTTTCGAAAATGGGTCCAAAGGGGTAAAACCAGAAATGGTCAAAACTCAAAGTTACTCTAAACAGGTCATGTTGGATACCAAAACTCTTGAAATGACATGTTAAATTCAAATTTTGCTATGAAAAATCACGAACTACAAAGGAAAAAATTTTCAAAAAAAACTTTGGAAATTTTTTTTTCTAAATTTTTGAATTTTTTCCGATTTTTTGAAATTGATGGGTTTCAAGCGTTCTACTTATGAAATTTGGATTTATCTTGTTATTCTAAAAATTTTGACACCCATATTGACCCATTTTGATCAACTTTGAAATTTTTCGAAAAACGGTCCAAGGGGGGTAAAACTAGAAATGGTCAGATTTCAAAATCACTCAAAACAGGTCAATATGGGTATCAAAACTCTTCAAATTACTTGCTGAATCCAGATTTGCTAGTCTTACCTGATTAGGATGCTTAATTCCAATGGGTTGAGCTCCTCTTCCCATCTGCATTATTGCTTGCATATTCTGCTGCATGGTTTGCTGCATGGCTTGTTGCGCCTTTTGCATCTCAACTTGTTCTTGATTTTTTTGTGTTTGTCTTATCCTTGCAACAAATTCCGGTGTCTCGGTTATCGCTTTCATCATTACCATTTCATTGGCCTGAAATTTTTTTTTCAAATATTGATTTTTTTTTTTTTTTGAAAAACTCACATCCAGTTCATAAGTATAAAGTCCAGGCTTGTTGACAAGGATCATGCTCATACTGAAAACATGTTTTGTTAGATAGAAAAATGATTTAAAAAAAATTTCTCACCGATTAAGACATGTCTCCATGTTATTTTTCCACTCAGCTTTCGCCACATTCAGGTCATTTATTAATGTTTTATGCATATCTGCCGTATAACTAGGCGCGTAATGTGTTATACGAGCCTCTTCTAAGGTAATGTGCTTTTCCTTTTCGAGCAATGCAGTGTAAATTGCCATTTGCTGAAAGTTATTTGGTTTTTGGGGTACTGTAGAAAATTGGGTTTTGGGTTTAAAAATTTTAAATAAATTGGAATTGATAGAGAATTTTGTGCTCTACAGTTTATTAGTTGACAACTTTTTGATAGGTTTTTTGGTTTTTGAGAAAAAATTCAAAATCCAAAAAAGCTAGAAAAAAAAAGTTTTTTTCAAGCTTTTTTGGACTTTTTTCAAATTTTTTTTTAAAAATTCGATTTTTGACGAAAAATTCTGAAATAATTTGTATTTGATAGAGACTTTCATGCTCTACAGTTTATTAGTTGACAACTTTTTGAGAGCTTTTTTGGTTTTTTAGAAAAAAAAATTTTAAATTCCAAAAAAAACTGAAAAATTTTTTTTTGAATTTTTTTTTTAAATTTTCCAAAATTTGATTTCAAATGGAAAAATGAAAATTCAACTACTGTTTTGAAGAAAATTTTATGTTCTACAACTTTGTAGTTGACAACTTTTTGATAACTTTCATGGTTTTCGAGAAAAAATTCAATACAAAACTTGCAAAAATTGAAAAAAAATTTTTTTTGGTAAACATTTTTTTTCAGTTTTTTTCTCAAAAACCGAAATTCCTATCAAAAAGTTGTCAACTAACAAAATAAAGCCCTTTTTTTCCTCTATCAATTTTCATGTTCAAATCAATTTTAAACCATCTCCCAACTTCAAAAAACCTTAAAAAACCCACCTGTTTCATATGCAAATTCAACGCAGTTCCATCGGGTTGCGGTTGATGGACCAAAGTGTTTCCAATTGTTGTTGCAGCTCTAGGGCGATGAGACGGAGGGGTTGCACTTGTGGATGGTTCAGCTGAAGGTGTCAGGGACTTTTGATAGGCTGTATTGATGCCAATTGGCATTTGCATCGGAACATTTGCTGCGGAAATCCGGGCTTGGAGGGCGGCTGCTCGGGCTTGGGCTTGTTGTTGGGCTTGAGCCTGAGCTTCTTTAGCCTTTTGTTCAGCTTGTTGTTGAGCTAAAGCCTGTGCTTGTGCCTGAGCTGCTTGGGCCTGTTGAAGCACGAGAAGTGGATTCTGCTGCTGTTGCTGCTGTTGTTGCTGCATTTGAAGAAGCAAAAGACGGAGGAGTTCTGAAAAAAATGACCGTAAAACCGTAACGGAAATTTCCTTGGGAATCGGGTCATAAAATTTGTATGGTTTTGACGGAAAACCAATGGGAAAATAAAGAAAAAAATTGAAAAATTTGCGGGAATTTTTTCTCTTTTTTTCCTTTTCTTCTTGCGTCGTTTTTTTTAGCAAAACAATGAAACCATGAGTCATAATCAGAATCGATAAATTGGCTGTTTGAAGGGGTTCCCGACAGTCTACAAAAAATCTAAATAGTGATAAAAATAGATCTAAACCTGTTCTATCAATTCAAATAAAAATATAAAAAAAAATTTCGAAAAAAAATTTTTTTTTCAAATTTTTTATTTTCCAAAAATTTTTTTCTTTAGAATTTTTTAGAAATTTATCAGGATTGATAGAAAAAATGCAGCTTTAAATTTAACACTATTTAAATTTTAGAATCAGGGAACCCTTCAAAATTCAAAAAAAAATTTTTTTCAATTTTTCCAAATATTTCCAACTTTTGAAAAAAAAAATTTGAAAAAAAATTTTTTTTTTCTAGAATTTTATCAGGATTGACAGTAGAAATTTAGATCTATTTTAAACACTATTCAAAATTTCTAGAAACTATTGGGAACCTCTTCAAATTTCCGAAAAAAAATTCATTTTTTTCAAATTTTTTTCACACCAAAAAAAAATTTTTTTCTGGATTTTTCTCAGAATTCTATCAAGATTGATAGGGAAAATTTAGATCTAAATTTATCATTATTTGAATTTTCAGAAAACCACCGGGAACCCCTTCAAATTTCCGAAAAAAAAAATTTCATTTTTTTTTTCAAATTTTTCCAACCTTTGAAAAAAAATGTTGAAAAATTTTTTTTCTGAATTTTTCAGAAATTTATCAGCATTGATAGAAAAAGTTTAAATCTATTTTTAACACTATTTGGATCTTCTAAAAATCACCGAAAACCCCTTCAAATGAGACCTCAAACGTCTGATTTTGGGATTTTTCGACTTTTTTGTATTTTTGAACGGACCCAAAAAGTGTCTTTAGAAAGCGGTTTTAGCAAAAATAAAATATAGATTCAAAATCAGCGCGTCAATTTTTATCTAGTAACATTTTTTCTAAACTTCAAAAGGCTAGTCAAAAAATCCATCTTCCAAAATCCATCTTGAAAAAATTTTTTTTTTGTAAACCCGTTATTTTTTTTATCATTTTCTAGCTATGGGAATAGGGTCATAAATGTGTATGATTTTGTTCAAAAATTGCGGGAATTTTGTATGACTCATATTGATTTTTTCCCTTTTTTCAAAAAATTTTCTTTTTTTTCCAACTCACCCGGATTCTGTCCAATCTGTCCCAGCTGTCCCAATTGTCCAGTGGCCATTAAGCGCATCAAATTCTCCATCACCATTTGTTGTTGAGCCTGGGCAACCTGAGCCTGTGCGGCCTGTGCTTGAGCTACCTGTGCATTCTGTGCTTGAACTTGAACACTTTGTGCCGGTTGAAACGGCGTCCCCGACGTCAACGATCCTTGCTGTTGATACTGCATGAGTGCCGCCAATTGCTGGGCTTGTTGTGCTTGCATTTGTTGCGCCTTGTACATCGCAAGTGCAGCCGGATCCATGGCTCCCTGGGAAACCGAGGAAGGGGTGGATGCCGCGGTAGGTCGGACCGGGGTTGGGGTATGGATTTGGGGGGCGGGTGTCGAAGAGGCGGTGGGGTGTTGAGCGATGGGTTGGATGATGGTCGGGGCGAGAGGAGGGGGAGCCGGCGAAGCGGCCGGTATTGATTGTGGGGCGGCGACCACTACGGGTGTTGGCTGGGCTTGCTGTGGCTGTTGGGGCGGCGGTTGCGAAATGGGCGGAGCTTCCTCTTCAGGTGCAGCAACAATTGGAATTGAGGATTCTTGTTCTTGTATAGGGGCCACTACAGCAGGAGCAGGAACCGGCGACAACGAAGGTCTCTTCACCGGCGGCTCCTCATCTTCTTCCTCCTCCTCCCCCAAATCAATTTCCAACGGCTTCTCCTCATCATCATCCATTACTACAACTGGCGGCGGAGCCGCCCGGACAACGGGTACCACGGGAACCTCTTGAATGTCGTCATCGACGATGGCCAGCGGCGCTGGGCTGTTGCTAGCGCTGTCGTCGGCAAGGTCCACGATTTCTGGCGGCGGCTTGACTACGGAGGGCTTCTGGAAAATAGAAATAAAAATTGCTTGTTTTGAATAATAAAATTTTGGAGATGGACTATTGGACCCTAATAACAAATTTCGGAGAGAAAATTCCCTAGGGCACCCTGTTTTAGGAAAGTTAGTTTAGCCTATTTTTACTTTTACCGACGCTGTTTGATAGAAAATTTTTTGCTTCCAAAAAAATTTTTTTGGACTCTAAAAATCTCAAAAAAATCTCAAAATTGAAAGTTTGAGGACATATTTTGAAGGGGTTCCCGGTGGTTTTTAGAAGATCTAAATAGTGTTGAAAATAGATTTCAACTTTTTCTATCAATTTTGATACAAACCTAAAAACTTCCAAGGAAAAAAAAATTTTTCATAAAAAATTTTTGAAAAATGAAAAAAAAATTTCAAAATTTTTTTTTTTAATTTTCTAGAATTTCCTTATAGTAAAAAGTAAAAATTCAGACGTATTTCTAACACTGCTTGCATATTCTGAAAAATTCAAGAAAAAAAAATTTTTGAATTTTTTTCCGATTTTTAAAAAAAAAAATTCAAAAAAACTTTTTTCTCAAAATTTCTTAAAATTCTATCAGATTTTAAAACAGAAAATTAAAACTGTGCAAAATATAAATCTAAATTTTTTATCAACTCTGATAAGTTCAAAAAAAATTTCAAAAAAAATTTTTTTACCCGACATTTGAAAAAAATTTTTATGAAAATTTTTTTTTTCAAAATTTTTCAGATTTTTATCAGGTTTGTTAGTAAAAGTTTGAATCTATGTTTGACACTATCTGAATCTTTTGTAGACCATCGGGAACCCCTTCAAATGGGTCCTCAAACATTGAATTTTGGGCTTTTTCCCTAGTTATCTCAAAAATTCTCACCTGACTCCGAATAACCGAAAAACTTGGCGGTTGAATAAGAACCTTTGGTGACAACAACACAGGCTTCTCAATCAACGTTTTCGGCGACATTGGCTCATCAGTCGGCTCAATAACCGTCGGCATTTCCTCATCATCCTCATCTACCACTCCAGACGAATCATCCTCCGGATCCTGTTGTCCTTGAGGCGAACTGTCATTGTCACTCGGTCCCTTAGATCCACTTTTGCCTCCAGAAATACTAGTTTCTTCATCAATGTCTTCAATTTCTTCAAAATCCACGTTATTCCTTTTGGGTCCAGCTTGAGCACGGGTCACTGCACCGCCACGACGATTTGTGGTGTTTCGAGGGACTCGAGGGGTTTTTGGACTGCAAAAAGATAAAATTTAGCATTTTGTAAACTTTGTTTTCTTATTTTTCCTTATCTAGATTGAAAAAACCAGTCCCTAAACCTTGCTGCGCCAAAAAAGAAAAAAAAAGAGCTTGACTTTTTTTGCATTTTTTTAAGATTACGGTAGAAGATGGTAAAAAGTTGTGAACTAATAAATTGTAGCCCTTTTTATGGTTAACATTTTTGTAATTGACAACTTTTTGATATCTTTTTTGGTTCTTGAGTTATGAGTCAAAAATCAAGTGCCAACACCAAAGCGCGAGCACATTTGGGGCGGTGCCTAAGTTTTGCATTTTTCTGGGATTACGGCAAAAGATTATGAAAAATGGTCAACTAATAAAATAAACTAGAACACATTTCCTATTCAACCATGTTATTTTTACAATTTTCGAGCAAAAACTGATTTTTCTAAAAATTTTCAAAAATTGTGTCATTTTTCGAACAAATTTGGAAAGTGACGCACGCATTTTGAACTTTTCTAGAATTACCGTAAGCGATATTGAAAAACAATCAACCAACAAAACAAATTAGAAACAATTACCTATTTAAAAGTAGTATTTGTAAAAATTTTGAGAAGGAAATAAATTTTTCAGAATTTTTTGAAATTTTTTAGCAATTTTTCATTTTTTTTTTTAAAGTAGTGCCATTTTTTGAGGTTTTCTGGGATTACGGTAGAAGATATTAAAAAACGGTCAATTAATAAAATGAACTAGAGAAAATTTCCTATTCAACAGTCTAACTTGTCAAATTTTTGAACAAAAACTACATTTTTTAGGATTTTTCAAATTTTTCAAAAAAAAAATTTTTTTTTGAAAATTTTTTTTTCAACTCACGCTTTCTTAGCACTCCTCGCCAGTCCACTCCTCCTATTACTCGTCGCTGGTGTTTTCTCATTTGGAGGTGGAATTTCCGTAATCTCATCCACCACATCCACCCCATTATCATCATCATCAACATCTAACAACGAAGCAAGCTTGATTCCATTCATGGTTTCATACTTGACTCGACACTCGTTCGGTCTCCGATGCATTCCTTCAGATATCAGGTCCCAGTCGAGCATTGGAGACGCGTTTATGAGGGCAATTAGCTTTTCCTTTTCCTCTTCTGTCCATCCAACTTGACCTTCATAACGTGCCAGTTCTTCCAGGATTCCTGGCTCGTTGGCATTTATCTGCAAAAAAGCAATAAATAAAATCTCATTATTTGAATCCCTAAATCCTACTAAAAAGCTCTAGAAATTTTTTAATTAAAATTTAAAATTTTTTTCTTCAATTTCGAGAAGCTAGGGAAGTCCGTTTTTTTCCAATAATTTTTTTAAATTTTTGTTTCGATGTCAATAAATAAAAATTGATACGCTGATCACAAATTTTCAAATTATTTTTGCAAAAAACGCTTCCTAAAAAATATTTTTGGCTTCTCAAAATTTCAAAAAAATCCCAAAATCCAAAGTTTGAGGACCCATTTGAAGGGGTTCCCGGTGGTTTTCAGAAGATTCAAATAATGTTAAAAATATATCTAAATTTTTTCTATAAATCCTGATAAAAATTTGAAAGATTCCGAAAAAAATTTTTTTTTTGTCATAAATTTTTTTTCAAAATTTTTGAAAATTGAAAAAAAATATGAAAAAAAAATTTTTCTTCAATTTTTTTGAATTTTTTCAGGATTGGAAAATAGGTTCAAATGTAATTTTAACATTATCTAAATCTTCTAAAAACCACCAAAAACTTTTTCAAATTTCAGGAAAAATTTCAAATTTACAAATTTTTCAAAAATTTTGAAAAATTGAAAACAATTTCATGAAAAAATGTTTTTTTTTTATTTTTTGAATTTCATCAGGATTGGAAAACAAATTCAGATTTGATTTTGACATTGTTTGAATAATCTGGAAACCACCGGAGACCTCTTCAAATTTCAGGAAAAATTTCAAGTTTACAAATTTTTTGAAATTTTTGAAAAATTAAAAAAAAAATGAAAAAAATTGTCTTCAATTTTTTTTTAATTTTTTCAGGATTGATAGTAGCAATTTGGATCTAAGTTAAACACTATTTAGATCTTTGAAAAACCATCAAAAACCTTCTCAAATTTCCGAAAAACATTTTTTCAATTTTTCCCAAAATTTTGGAAAAAAAATTTTTTCTTCACAGTTTGAAAGATTTTTATTAGGGTCAATAGTAGGAATTTAGATCTAATTTTAACATTCATTGAATCTCCTGTAAACCACCAAAGCCCTTTTCAAATTTCCGGAAAAAATTTCAAATTGATTTTTGAAAAAAATTTTATGAATTTTTTTTCGTTTTGATTTTTTTAATTTTATCAAAATTGATGAAAGAAGTTCGAATCTATTTTTAACACTAACCCAAAAAAAAGTTCCAAAAAAAAAACAAAAAACCAAGAATTCGCATAACTCACATCCGCAACAATCTTATTCGCATAATTCCTGCAAGCCGCACAAAATTTTATCGCAGTCCTCGGCGCTTCACATTGATCCAGAACAAATGCTCGGGTCCTCAAAGACAAGTCGAAAAAATCCGGAGGAACCGATTTTTTCTGAACCACCTTCTTCTTGGCAGTACAACGACGTCCCATGCAGCGACTAAAAATTCATAATTTAATTTTGAGGATTTTTTGGTTTTTTAAGCTTACTTCTCTTTAAATCCTTTAATCATTTCATCTCTGCAACGCACACAAATCACATGATTGCCTTCCGGGGAAATTGCTGAAAAAAAATTTTTTTTTTTTTTTCATTTTTCAAAAAAAAAATTTTTTTTTCGAAAATTTTTTTTTGGTTAAAAAAAACTACCGTAATCCAATCTAATCCATTTTTTACACCCATAAATTTGTACTAGAATATATAATTTGTGAGTGTATACACAGCCATAAAGGTACAAATTATCATGTCGTTCAATTTTATGTGTTTGCACAAAATTGGCTTGGCCAAGGGGATTGGGCTCTGGCGAGCCAAGGTGGGGGTTTAAAAATAAAATAAAAAATGGATTAGATAGAAAATTTTAAGGGCTACAAATTTGTAGTTGACAACTTTTGATGGGGAATTTTGGTTTTTGAGATAAAATTCGAAACATAAAAAGCAACATAAAATTTTGAAAAAAAAAATTTTTTGGGTCACGTTTTTTTTCTTTTTTTCTAAAAAACAAAAAAGATAATGAAAAACGGTCAACTACAAACTCATAAAGCACAAATTTTTCTATCAAATGCAATGTGTTTGCTATTTTTCTGAACAAAAATAAATTTTCTACAAATTTTCAAAAATAAGTCATTTTTCCGTTTTTTTTTTCCAACTCACCCCAAACATCATAAGCCTCCGTCGGTAGTGGCATTCCTTTCAGCTCGGTTCCATCAATATTTTTACAGCAAAATGTGCAGATTAACACGTTTTCTGGGTATGCATAATAATCCAAAGGAGTTACAATCTTCAGGTAAGCGAGTTCCTCTTTGGAGGGGAAAGGGGCCACTTTGTATTTGGCGGCGCGTTTTCTGGCCTGTAAAAAAATTTATGAGTGGGTTTTAAAATATGAAATAAATTGCAATAGATAGAGGATGGTTTGGGCTATATTTTGTTAGTTGACAACTTTTTGCTAGCTGTTTTAGGTTTTGAGAAAAAATTAAAAAAAAAATTTGCAAAAAAAAATTTTTTTTTTGCAATTTTTGAATTTCAATTTTTTCTTGGAATCCAGAAAACTTTCAAAAAAATTGTCAACTATGAAATTAAAGCCAAATTTTCTATTCAATTTGAAATTTACTGATAGCTATTCCAGAATTTGAGGAAAAATTGAAAACAATTTTCAAAAAAAAAATTTTATTTTTTTTTGTAATTTTTGATTTTCAACTTTTTCTCAAAATTCAGCAATCCTATCAAAAAGCTGTCAATTACGACTTTGTAGCTCTTAAAATTTTCTATCAAACCCAGAAATCACTAATAGTTATTTCAAATTAAAAAAAAAAATTGAAAAAAAATTTTCAATTTTTTTCAAATTTTTAAATTGCAATTTTTTCTAAAAATCCAGAAAACCTATGAAAAAGCTGTCAACTACAAGTTTGTAGCGCTTAAAATTAGTAGTTCAATTTCAGTAATTACTAACAATTATTTCTAGTTTTTAGAAAAATTCAAAAAAAATTTTAATTTTTTTGTTGCAATTTTTGAATTTCAATTTTTTCTCAAAATCCAGAAAACCTATCAAAAAATTATTCAGTGCTAAACTGTAATTTTTTACATTTTCTATGCAATCTAGTATTTTCTAAAACTTCAAAATTTAAATTTTAAAATTTCAAAAAAAAAAATTTCAAAAAAAAAAAATCTTTTCCAAAATTTTTTTTCCTCCAATTTTGACTTCAAAAATTCGTTCAAAATCAAAAAAAAATTTTAAAAAAACAACAAACCTTGAAATCATTTTTATAATGATCCGTTTGCTTAGTAATATAATAGTGCATCACCAGATCCTTGGGTTTTTTATGCACAAAAAACTTGCTAATCCCATGAAAAATTTTCACATGTTCTGGAGCGCGGCTTTTGAACAGTTCATGTTCCTCATCGTTCCAATCGAGTGCTCCTTTTCGAAGAGAACGAATGTGGATCCTTTTAAGGTCCGTAATGATCGAATTGGGCCGTTCGACAAACTTGTCGCGTTTTCGTTCTTCCTCTGTGAGAAGTCTCGGAACATCTGCGACTCCATTTTTCACTTTTTCATCGAGTACTTTTCGTAAAATCATTGCCTTCTCATCTTCTCCACGCAGTCTCTCCGCACGATCACATCTTTCTCGGTCTTCACGGTCTTTTTTCGTTTCGGGGAACTCTGTTTCTGTCATGGTGCGCAGTTCCATGTAGGCGGCTCTGAAATTTGAATTAAAATTAAAAAATTAAAAAAAAAAATTTTTTTAGAAATTTTTTTTTTCTCAAAAAAAAATTTTTTTTTTAATTTTTTTTTTTTTTTTAATTTTCAGATTTTTTCAGGATTGAGCTAGAGGTCTACAAATTTATTCAAAACTCACTTTCTCTCATCGCTTTCTTCCCATTGTCTGAGCTCGTCTTCAAAAATATCAAAGCGATCATCGTACTCTCGCGCCAATTCCTTGTCCCTGAAAAAAAATGGAAAATTGAATTTTGAAAAATGAAATTTTTTTTTGAATGGTGGGGTTTTGAATTTTTAGAATAGAATGAGTATTTGAAAATTTTTAAAATAAGCCTAGACACATTTCGGAAATTTTGAGAAAAAATCAAAAAAAATAAATAAATAATTTTGAAAAAATTTTTTTTTTAATTTTTTTCTCAAAAACTAAAACAGCTAGCAAAAAAGTGTCAACTAACAAATTATAGCCCGTTTTTTTCTCTATCAAACCCACATTTTCCAATTTTTAAAATCCATTTTCAGAAAAAATCAAAAAAAACAAAATTTTTGAAAAAAAATTTTTTCAAACTAATTTTTCAAAATTTTTTTTCTCAAAAACTAAAACAGCTAGCAAAAAGTTGTCAACTAACAAATTTCACCTCATTTTCTTCTCTAACAAACCCACATTTTCCTATTTTTTAATTCCATTTTCAGAAAAAATCGAAAAAAAAATTTTTGAAATTTTTTTTTTTTCAAATTAATTTAAAAAAAAATTTTTTTTAATCTCAAATTCTAAAACAACTAGCAAAAAAAGGTCAACAAACAAATAACAGCCTATTTTCTTTGCTATCAAACCCACAGTTTTCTATTTTTAAATACATTTTCAGAAAAAATCGAAAAAAAATTGAAAAAAATTTTTTTTTTTTGAATTAATTTTTTTCAAATTTTTTTCTCAAAACCCAAAATAGCTAGCAAAATGTTGTTAACTTACAAATTATAACCCGTTTTTTCCTATCAAATTCACGTTTTATCCTATTTTCGAACTCTTTTTTAGAGAATTCCAAAAAAAATTTGAAAAAAAAAATTTTTGAAAATGTTTTTTTTTCAATTTTTTTCAAAATCTCAAACAGCTAGCAAAAAGTTGTCAACTAACAAATTATAGCCCATTTTCTTCTCTATCAAACCCACATTTTATTTTATTTTTAAACCCACCCACAAATTTTTTTACGGACTCACAAAAAATTCCTAAAAATTCTCACCTTTCCATGCTCTCCATTTTGACGCTTTTTGCTTCTCTCAAATTTTTGTTGTCTTCAGTGATAAATTCCGCTTTTTGGAGGTAATAGGGTTATTTGAAATAGGTGATAAAGTGATAATTGATTGAGGGTGATTATGTAGAATAGGGTATTTTGGACAGTGGGGAGGTAGGGTACCTGGAAATTTCAAAATTGGTGATAAAAAATTTTTAAAAATAGGAGAGATAAGAGAGATAATAAGAACAATTTAAAAAAATGAAATTCAGAGTAATAGGCCCCGCCCACAATTTTTAAAAAATTTTGAAAATTAGAAAAAAAAATTTTGCAAAAAAAAATTTTTTTTTTCAAGATCAAAAAAAAATTTTTTTTTTTCGTTCAAAAATTTTTTTAATATCCTCAAAATCAAAAACTCTTCCTTTTTCACCATCTTATTGACACATTTGCTGCTAAAAAAAGAGAAAAAGAGCAATGTTCTCCTTTTTCCGTGCGTCACCACCTTCCCTCTCAAACAACATCATCAGGACAGAAAAAGCAGAAGGCGAAGAAAATTTTTTGTCATGATACAAAGTGAAATAAGACAGAAACGAGTCAGAAACACCAAAAAATACGAGCGGAACACGAGAAAACCTAGAGAAAAAGTTAATTAACCGGAAGGACGGAACACTGATTTCGGTGACTATTTGGGTTGGTAAACACTGACAAAATGTGTTCTTAGAAAGCGGAAAATAGGTTAAACAAGCTTTAGATGTACTTTTTAAACGGGAAATTGCTAAAATGGAAGTACTTTGACCCTTCTAATGAGAACTGTGATCAATGGAAAAATGCAAAAATGCAAAAAAAATTTGAAATTTGGCTAAAGTTTGAAAATTTTTTAAAAATCAGCGTTTGATGGAATTAAAGTTTGGTAAATTGCATTTTGTAGGTTGTTTTCTGTTCAATAAGGTTGCAGTTGACAACTTTTTGATAGCGTTTCTGAGTTTTGAAAAAAAATTGTAAACAAATTTCAAAAAAAAAGTTTTTTTTTCTAAATTTTGGATTTTTTTGAAAATTTCTAAAAAATTGAAAATTGTTCTAAAAAACACAAAACACATAGCATTTGATAGAAAATTTTCTGCTCTACAACTTTGCAGTTAACAACTTTTTGCTATCTTTTCTAGATTTTGAGAAAAAAATTGAAAAACAAAATTCAAAAAAAAATGTTTTTTTAATTTTTGGTTTTTTTTTTTTGAATTTTCTAAAAAATTGAATTTTCACTGAAAAAACATGAAACACATAGTGATTTGTACTAAATTTTGTGTTTTACAATTTTGTAGTTGACAATTTTCTGCTATCTTTTCTATATTTCGAGAAAAAAATTCAAAAAAAATTTGAAAAAAACTTTTTTTTGAAATTTTTGCAAAATTTTTGAAAAATTGTAAAAAATTCAGTTTTTACCATAATTAGGCAAACTAAAAATTATCTAAAAGCAAATTTTCTGTTCTACAACTTTGTAGTTGACAACTTTTTGCTATCTTTTTTAGATTTTAAGATACACTCAAATTTCCAAGGTGCTAATTGAAAAAAAAATTATTTTTTTGCTTTTTTTGCAAAAATTTCCATTTTCTAACATCAGCCGCTAAAGTTATCAATTTCAATGACCAACCAACTCTATTTGATGTTAGAAACAGCAAAAAAAGCAGCCGCTCATGTATTTTCGCAATTTCCTCTTTTTCGTCTCACTAACATTTGCCTTTGCCCACATAACATGGGAAATGAGATATAAGGAGCTTATCAAATACATCACAGATTTAGACTTATCTAGGTCAATCTTAGAGCTACAAAAAATCTAATAACATTGATGGAATTTGGCCAAGTTTGGCAAAATTTGGTGAGATGTAAAAATAGGCTCCGCCCACTTTTTGCAGGTCGCTAGAAAAATTGCTAAAAAATTGTTGGAAAATCGCAAAAAGGGAAAATTTGATATTGACAACAAGATTAAGCCTATTTCCTTTCCAAGTACGCCCTCATTTTTCTAATAAATGGAAAAGCAAAGCAGAATCAAAGAGCAGCTGGACACGGCTGAGGCCAGTCGGAGAGGATAGAGCAAAAACGGAAAGCAGATGAAAAAGAGCAAAAAAAAAGGAAAATGGGGAAAAAGGATAGAAGAGGATTTGCAGAACACAAAGTGCATAAAAAACTTAAAAATTTCAAAAAAAAATATTTTCGAATTTTTGAAAAAAAAATTTCAAAAAAAATTTTTTTTTTCGGAAAAAATTTTTTTTTCTCCAGAATTTTTAAATTTTTATTAGGATTGATAAGAAAAGTTTAAATCTATTTTTAGCACTACTTGGATCTTCTGAAAACCACCGAAAACCCCGTCAAATGGTTCCTCAAACATTCAATTTTGGGATTTTTTTTACGACCGGAAATTAAAATTTGACATGAGTTTCCGGAAGTTTCCAACTTATTGGAAAAGTGTAAGGGGTCTAGACTAATGCCTAAAAGTTCCAAGAACTCAAATTTCTGATTCTAAAAATTCAAAACCCACCGTGACGTGGGAACACACACATCATCTGTTTGTAGTCTCTTGTAGAGACCCAGAGAAACAGGGAAAACACCAAGTTATCATGTAGAAAAATGAAAGTGAGTGTTTTTCATGTGTCTGATACATTGAAAAGTGACTAATAACCCCTTGATAGTGATTACTGATAATGGGGAATGGAAATAGAAAGGGGTTCAGAAAGTTTGAAATTTTTTGAAAAAGGCTAAGTTTGGAGACTTGTAGAAAATTTAGTTTGCCTGTTAAAATTGAGGTAAATATAGCGTTAAATAGATTAGTTTGTGCTCTATAAACTGTTAGTTGACAACTTTTTGATTGCTTTTTTGGTTTTTGAGAAAAAAAAAAGTTTGAAAAAATCCAACTTTTTTTCAAAATTTCAAAAAGTTTGAAAATAGGTCAAGTTTTGGAAATTTGTGAAAAATTGAGTTTTAAGTTTAAAATTGAAGTTTAAAATGAAATATGTAGCTTAGTTTGTGTTCTTTAAAACATTAGTTAACAACTTCTTTATAGCTTTCTTGGTTTTTGAGAAAAAAAATTTGAAAAAAATCCAATTTTTTCATAATTTAAAAAAAATTGATTTTTGACTCCAAATTTCAAATTTTAACTTTAGAACCTTTGAAGATAGCAGAACATAGTCAATTAACAAATTATAGCGCAAAAAACGCTCTATTTATTGCTATTATCATCTAATTTTTAGAGGCAAAACTAAATTTTCTACACCTTTCCAAACTTCACTTCAAAATGTGGTCAAATTATCATTTTCCGAAAGAGCAGTGTTCATTCTAACCACAAATTAGCATGTTACGTAGTAAAAAGAAGTGAAGAAGGAAGAAAACACATAGAAAAACAATAATTGCATAGTAACAAAACATATTATTGACCTTGAACGAGCTAGCGAAATGAGGGGGACAATGGGATTTATTGATTTTCTAAATTTATTTTCAATTTTTTTCTAGTCCCGGTTAGTTTTTGATCCCTATTCAACAAGTTCTATGTGTTAAAAGTATCAAAAGTTCCTTCTCGTCTCTCTTTTCCATCTCCTGCACACCACAACACTTCCCGGAGAGCGAGACGACGAGAGAGTGCGGCGAGGCGAGAGACGCAGACACCGCAGAGAACACAATTCATTGCGCAGCGGCGCGTTTCGTTTTGTGGCGTTTTTTGCGCAGAAATGGACTTGGATTTTGATCAGAGAGTTGGGGGAATTGAATTGATAACTATTTCATAACGTTTTGATACTTGGAAATGGAGCTAGAGGAGTCTGAAGGGGCCTGTGGTTTGGGGATGTTTTGAAGACGTTTAGAGGTGAAAAATTAAAACTTTTCAGGGTTTAGGGGATGCAGAAAGATTCAGAAAACGTCTAGACATGTAGTTCAAGTGTTCTAAACAAGTTTTGAAGGATTCAGAAGACATCAAAATTGACAATTGCGAAATCAAAGATCCAGACGACTTTCTAACGTTGAATTCTCGGATTCCTGGGATTCATATAACGTTCAGAGTTCCAAAACACATTTAAAATCCTAAAATAGAACATTCTAAACCCCCTAGACACTCCAAATATGCACAAACCCCTAATCACCCCCTTCCCCATTCAAAAACAAGCGCACCTCTAATCACCACTTTCCCTAGCCCCTGATTAGCTCTGATATCAAAAAGCCCCCTGAATGAGTTCCCCCATTAATAACCCCCAATTTAGTCAGAAAAACGCTTCCCCATGGGGGGGAAAAAGTGGGAGAGGGAGGGAGGGCGGTGAGAGAACACTACGGTGAGAGAGTGCCAGACGACGAGAGTGTCTGCGTCTCTCGCCAGATGTCCTTCTCGTTTTGGGGGGCCTTTGAAGCAAGGGGAGGGAACTTTTGTTCAGGTTTGGGGACTTTTAGGGCCTTTTATAGGCCTCTAAGCTTCAAGGGGATCATTATCAATAGAGCGCACTTGCAGAATGGAGGTCCAAAGGAATGGAGCTTGGAAGGCTTCAAATTCCTAGAAAACTCATTGAAATCGGAGGAAAATGACACTTCAGAACTCTCTAAAGATGTTTCTAACACTGAATTTGGTCAAAAACAATCAAAAACAGTAGAAATTTCACTTTAAAAAGTTTCGAAACTTTGGCTTTTTTCAGCGGGACTTTCCTAGACTGTTTCGGAATTCTAGAACTCAGAAAAACGGTTCAAAAACACCTCTAAAACCCCCTTTTTCACTCTTAGATCCCCCCAAATTCAAATGAGATCATCCAAACGCCGAAATAGCACACAAAACGCGGAGAGTGGTCGATGGCCTCCGCCGAGACGGCGAGAGAGTGCAGAGAAGGCTAGAGACGCAGAGACAATTTTTAAAAGATGGCTCGTTTTGCAGGGAAAAAGCTGGAGAATGAGAAACAGAATAGGTAGAGGGATTAGAAACTATGAAAACTTGATTTCAGGGAACCCAAAGTTCCCAGAGTCCATGGGGAAATCGAGAGAGGAAGAGAAGAAATCGGGAAAACAAAAGGTCAAGTAAATAGGAACTCGTGATGGGAGATAGAGGGTTTGAAGGGTTGAAAAGAGTTGTAAGAGATTCTGGATGATTTCATAATTCCATAAATTGTCAGAAACTTTATGAAAATGTTTAGAAAACACCAAATTTCAACATACCAGTTTTCTGTGGAAAACTGCTTTGAAACCACTCAATTTTCCCGTTTTTAGGCATTTTGAGAGTTCCAGAACACATTGAGAATGTTAAAATTTGAATTTAAGTTTGAAAACTGATAGAAAAACACTTCAAAAGTGTTAAAATCAACTCAAAATCACATGACAAGCAATCGTTTCAATGTTCAGATATCATCGAGAGAACGGATAGAAAACAGGGGAAAATCTAGGGAAATCCCATTTTGAAGAGTTCTACAGGATCAATTTGTGTTTTTCTAACGCAAAAGATAGAGAAAATCATTAGAAACAAGAGAAAAATCGAAAATCCAGCGATTCACAATGAAAAACAGCTCGAAAACAGTGAAAATTGGGTACCAAAATACTCGTCGTATGACGTCAAAATCGGTTTTTTGTGTTTCAAAACTGTAGACCATTTCTAGCCCTTCAAAACGAGCCCAAACACTTGCCTAGTCCCCATTCGTAACTCCCCAATCGGCCCGAAAGAGAGAGACGAGTAAACGCGCGCGCAGGCCGTCGTCTCTCGTCGAAGCGAGAGAGTACGCGAACTCGAGAGACGCAGAGAATGGCCTGCTGGTGGAGGAGAAGACTGGCCGGAGAGAATGGATGATGCGAAGGAAACGGGGGGAGACTGACTGGGTGCAATGTGCGTAACCTGCGTAACCTAACCAAGGGGCGAACAGGTGGGCCAAAGTGGTCGGGTGTTCTTTGATTTGACCTGCGGGATTTGGCGAAATTTCGCGTGAAAATAGGGAAATTCCGAGTGAAATGAGTTTTTGTAGATCAAAAATTGTTATTTCTTTTGTTTTTTATCAATTTACATCGAAAAATCGCTAGAAAATTGGTCTAAAACCGGCAAATTGGCGAGTCCAATTGTTTTGTAGATTGTAGTGGAAAATCTGCGAAAAAACCTGAAAATTCAAAGAAATTCTGAAGAAAATGAGTGTTTATAGATTTCAAATACGTATTTCTTTCGATTTTTAGCAGAAAAAATCGAGAAAATCCGTCCGAAACTCGAAAATTGGACCTGAAACACCAACATACAAATTTCGTGTCGAGACCCATTGTTTTGTAGTTTGTAGTGTTGGAATTAAAAAATTTTCAAGTTTTTTCAGGGTTTCGAGGTTCAGCTATTAATATATTCATCTAGTTACACTGAAAATTCAAAGAATTTCAAGTTTTCCAAGAGTTTTACCAGATTTTATCAATGGAGCGCACTTGCATTTTTCGAAATTTTTCAAAAAAATTTTTTTAAAAATTTTTTTCGAATTTTTTGCAACAAATTGTGTATTTTTTGTGCCATTTCAAATCGAACCTACTAACCGAGTCGCTCTCTTTTCAATACATCAACAGACGGACACTTTTGTGACGTCACTGTGTGTTCTTCTTAGCCGGGGGAAGAGAGACAGAAAAGAGGATAAAACGGATGGGGATGAATGGATTGGATTATATAGAGGATGCTGAAATAATGTAGATTCTGAAATTGCTGGAAGAAGAACATGAGGTGTGCTTTTTCGAAAAGAAAAATTTTTTTTTGGATTTTCAAATTTTTTTCGCAATTTTTTTTTCCTTTTTTCAAATTTTTGCTACGATTTTTGAACCGATTGGATTGGTTGAGGCTGAAACAATGTTGATCCTGAAAATGCTGGAAGAAAAAAATGGAGCGTGCAAAAAAAAAATTTTTTGAAAAAAATTTGGAAATTTTTTTTTTTCAATTTTTTCAATTTTTTTTTAGATTTTTAAAATATTTTCTCAATTTTATAGACCTTCCCGATTCTTTCCTTACTCTAAAAAACAGGCAGAACAATTGCGCTCAACTTCTTATTTTTTAAAAAGAAATTTTGATTTTCAAATTTTTTTTTCCAAAAAATTTCTGAAATTTTCTTCGCAAATTTTCGTAAATTTATCTGAATATCTCATTCCTTTAGAATCTGCAAAAAACAAGCACAAATCCTTATCTTGAACCCGGAACTTCCAAGAATTGAAGGATTTGGATCTAAAATACAAATCGCAAAATCACCTGAATGGCTGCGAATTCTCTAGAATCCGAAGAGGAAGTGAACTTTTTGTTTTTCCCATTTTCTATCTATTTTTTCCGGAAATTGGAGCATTCACTCAGCACGAGAACAAGGGATTTCTGATCAGCAAAACTTTCAGCTAAATGAATCATTTTTCGTTTCGAATATCTAATAAGCAGATGATTATCTCTGCATCGACGGCCTAGGCAACACAAGAGTTGCACGTATTTCGCTAGAAGGATCAAAGTTCTCGAGGAAGAGGAGCGAACAAGATGATGACTCAATGAGCAGTTTTGGACGACACGACACTTTGGAGTTCTGGCAACAGGTTTATAACAAACAATTTATAAACAAGAAAATCACGCCACAATCTCGAAGCGGAGAGGAGCGAGAAGTTCCGGAGTGTTGTCCTTGGTGGTGACGGTGTGAGCGGCTCTTGGGGCGACTGGAAGTCTCTTGAGCTGTGGCACTGGCTTTCCGGCGGTCTTGGCGGCCTTTCTCTGCTCGTCGTTGGACTTGACGCGGTTCAAGAAGTCGATTCTGCACTTGGACGGCTTGATGTGCTCGACACGGAGGTTGATTCTCTTTGGGAGGATGTTTCCGCTGAAAAATAGTGAATTCAAAATCGGAAATTCAAATTTTTAGTTTTGAGAGCAACAACGAGAAGAAAAATTAGCTCTTCGGAAATTTGGAGCGTGAGAATCGAAAAAATCCCCAATTGTTGCTCTAGAAGGGTAAAATACTCACCGGACTCTCTTGTTGACGATGATTCCGACGGCTCCGCGGGTGACGTTGAAGATTCTTCCGGTTCTTCCGTGGTAGGCCTTGAACGGCATTCCCTTCTGGAAGGCTCCATTGGTCTTGATGTCGACCAGATCTCCGCGCTTGTACTGGGTGTAGTAGGTGGAGAGGTGCTCAACTCCGTGCTTGCGGAAGTCGCGAGCGAACATGTAACGCGTTCCGCGTCTGAGACCCTTGGAGTTAGTCATATTTAACCCTGAAAGTACAGAAAAATTAGAAATAAGCAGAATTCGAGAAGGAATTGAAGAAAATAGGAGACGGAGAGCGGAAAATAACGAAAAATAGGAATTTCAAAAATTCAATGTTCAAAAATCGATTTTTCGAGCGATTTGGTCATATTTTTCACGGGAATTTCGATGCGCCGGTGTGAATCTCAGTCGGAACTTTAAATTTTTCATCAAAAAATCCAGAAAAACGGGCAGAAACACGCTAAAAAATCGAAAAAATAAGAAAAAACTTTAGGCCAAACGGGAAAGAAAGTTATTAAAGGCGCATGCGTACTACGGTTGCACTCGTTTCGACTGTGTGTTTGTCGTGGCGAGACCCGACCGTCTCGCTGTCTGCCGTCTCTTCAGCGCTGCGCATCTCTCGCTCGCCGTCCGTTTTTAGCTTTATTTTTCAGGATTTTCAGCGATTTTTTGTGATTTTTCGTGAAAAAACTGTTTCCCAATGTATTTATCAAAAAATTCCGCGTATTTTGAATGTAAAACGCTTGAAAATCGTCGATTTTCCTTTAACTTATGATTTTTTCTCAATTTTTCGAGTGGAAAAAAATTAAATTCAACTTTTGTTCGTTTCAGAATGTCGTTGGGTACTCTCGTCTACAACAATATCTCTCGTCGCTTCTCGACCATCCTCCTGGCGTCGGCCTTCGGAGCCTACGTCTTCAACTACACCCTCGAGGGAGCCACCAACTTCTACTGGGATACCGTGAGTATTTCTTGATTTTTAGCGGAAAATTAAAGAGGAAGAGTGTGGAAAATGAGGATCCCGAGGTGGAGATTGGTATTTTACAGTGAAATTCAGCTAAAAATCCAGGAAAAATGAATTTTTCGCCGAAACTGGTAAGCTTGCCTCGGAATCGTGTCTGGAGCATGAGTTTCAACATTTTCATCTCGAAATTTTGTGAAAAAGCACCAAATCATAATGAAGAAGCCGCGAAATCAACGCTTCGAACACAAAATCCAAAATTTATGGTCAATTTGATAAACTTTCACAAAGTTTTCGACGATTCGAGATTTTTGCCATCGGCTTTGGATTTTTCGTTTTTTTTCAAAATTTCAGTATAAATCATCGGCCCTGAAACGTTTTCATGCGCTCTAAAACTTTTTTGAACTAAAAAAGCGGCGAAATCCTTGATTTTCCATCATTTTTCCAGATTTCCCCATTCCCCCTCAAAACTCTCTCCAAACCCCTGAAAAACCCCATTTCTCTTGCAGAAGAACGCCAACAAGCAGTGGAAGGACGTGAAGAAGACATTGACGGCCGCCGAAGAATAGACATCGCCAGACGAATCAAGCGACTCACGATGATAATATGGCGTTTCTAGCAAAATCACCTCTTCTTTTTTAGAAATTTTTCTTGTCGAAATGAGATAAAATATCTTTCGGTTTTGCGGAAAGAAAATTAGCCGAAATTGGACAGGAATCCAATAAATTTAGTCTAGAATTTTTTAAAAAATTTAAAAATTTCCCCAAATCCTTCAAAATTCAAAAAAAAAAGTCTGAAAATCAAATTGAAAAATTCCAAAAACAAAAAAAAAATTGCAGAAAAAAATCGTGGTAACCTGAAAAAATGTATAATTTCCTCATCAAGTCCCCCTGACAATTTGCAGTTTGCAAACTCTTCCGCATTGGGCTTGGCCAAGTCAAAAAGAGGCCCGATATCGGAGCGCGCCATCGTCAAATATTTACCACCGGATAAAGAGTAAAGTAAAGGAACTCCGAAGGGTCAATTAGGCCGAAGAAATAGCTGTCGTCGGGGGTCAACTCGGCAAAGGACACGGACAAATAGAGGAATCGACGAAATACTATGAATTGAGCAGAGACGCAGAACATCGAGGATCCGACAGTTAATATTTGACAAGTGTCGGACCGTACCACGTACGGTCCATTGGGCAGATTTGAAGGGGTGGAGCTGGGTAACTGGCTCGGAAAAGCACCAGTTAGTTGGCATTTTTAGGTGGACTATCTAGCTAGATTGATGTTTAGAGGGCTTCTTCTTTTGTTAGGCTTCTTATTGATAAGAAATGATAACTTTGGGTCTATTTCAAGGCGAATGTTCTTGGGTTTTTGATGTGAAATCCGATTTTTGAAAAAAAAAATTTCTGAAAAAAAATTTTTTTTTGAAAATTTTTGGAAAATTCTTGATTTAAAATTTTTCAAATTTCCGCTGTAAGTCCTACATATTTTTATTGTTTCTTTCTTACAGCAAAAAATTTGATTGAATTTAGAAGCGTATTGGTAGAAATTTTCGCTTTGAGACTCGGTTTTGAAAAAAAAACTTCGAAAAAAATTTTTTTTTTCAAAAGTTTGGGATTTTTAATTTTTTAAATTTTTGCTGTAAGATATGTTACTACATGCTTGTATAGGTCTTGTAGCACTAAAAATTGGATAGAAAAAAGTCTAAAATTACGGAAATTTTCGCTCCGCAAGCCGATTTTCGAAAAAATTTTTTTTTTGAGAATTTTTCGAAAAATTCTGGTTTTAAAATTTTTTTTCACAATTTTTTGCTGCAATATGTATTTACTAGTACTATTTCCGGTCATGCAACCAAAAAAATTTCCAGCGAATTTATGTCTTCATGGGAAATTTTTGCCGCAAGACTCATGTTTTTTCAAAAAAAATTTTTTCTGAACCTGAAGTTTTTTTTTTATTTTTCGAAATTCACTGTAAGATCCAACTTTCTCAATTTCATAATTTCAAAAAAATTGTAGCAAGCCCCATATTCTGAAAAAAATTCGAAAATCACCGCAAAACTCAAAAAAAAAAATTTTTTTCAGAATTTCCAAAAATTTTCAAAAAAAATTCAAACCCCTCCATAACCCATTTATAGCTTTTTAGCTCAACTACAGTCTATTCCACGTGTCCTCTGTGTCCCCTCTCCTCCCATTTTCCCATCCAACCAGTCAACACTCTGCGTCTCTGTACACGTGTACCTCACCGGCCGGTCGGCCGGTGAGCTTGTGTGTATTCGGGCATTCCATTCACCAATTGACACAGTTCTACTCCTTATTATTCTTCTTTTATAGGGAAAATCGATCTGGCTAATAGCAGAAAGTGGTTAGAAACCGGCTTTTCTGTTTTGAACTTTTTGGCTATGTACTATTTTCAAAAAACTGTCGTAAAAAAATTATTTCTTTTCAGAAAAATATAGTTTTTAGAGCAATGGATAGACAATTTTGTGCTCTATAACTTTGTAGTTGACCACTTTTTAATACCTCGCACAGATTTTGAGATAAAAATCAGAAAAAATTATAACTCAAAAAATGAAAAAAAAAATCAATTTTTTCGGAAAATTGTAAAAAATTTATTTCTGATTAAAAAAATGTGGTGTTTATCGCAATCGATAGACAATTTTTTGCTCTATAAGTTTGTAGTTGTCAACTTTTTAATATCTTGCTTGGTTTTTGGGATAAAAATCAGAAAAATTATAACATGAAAAAATGAAAAAATTCAATTTTTTTGGAAAATTTTTAAAAATTTATTTCTGGACTAAAAATTAATGGTTTTACAGCAATAAATACTTCATTTTAAGCTCTACAAAAAAAATTAATTAACAATCTCTTGTTATCTATCTTGGTTTTTGAAAAAAATTCATCACAAAAAAACGAAAAAAAAATTTTTTTCAAAAAATTTTTTTTTTCAACATTCTGGATTTTTTTTTTCAAAAACCAGAATAGATATGAAAAGTGAATAACTACAAAGTTATAGACCATTTTTTCCTCTATCGATTGCTATATTCACCCTAATTTTGAAAGCAAAACCCGATTTTTCACACGTTTTTTCTCCCTCTCTCTTCAAAAAAATTCCCAAAATTTTTCCCCAAATTTCCAATTTTTTCCAGGGTTTCCAAATGGTCCTCCGACATCTTCCTTGGGCGTTTATCGCCATTCTCTGCCTTTTTTCCTCCATTTCTTGCTCCGAAGAGCCGGAAGATGAATTGCAATACGAGATGGATGAAGGAGTCGTTGTTCTTACCGACAAGAACTTTGACGCGTTTTTGAAAAAGAATCCGAGTGTTTTGGTCAAGTTTTATGCTCCTTGGTGAGTTCCTCACGCAAAGAGGCTCTTCGATTTTTTTTCAGATTTCGAAAAAAAATTTGTGAAAAAAATTTTTTTTTTTGAAAATTCGAAAAAATTTTTTCAAAAAATTCTAAAAGCTCCCAATTTGTTTTCTGTTTGTTTCAAAACAGCTTTTGGGTTTTCTAAAGTTTCTTTAAAAAATTTAGAGTGTTTTCTGAAAGATTACGGTAGCTACAGTACCCCCGGGTCTCGCCACGAAATCGGTTTTTTGTTTTTCGACCTATTTTTTTGAATTTTTTCTGATGAAAACAAATAGAAAAAAGAATTTGAAACCTAGAAATAGTTCATTCGACCAGAATTATTGAGTTTTTCATTGCGATTTACTCATTTTTGTAATTTTTCAGCCAAAAACACAAAATCTGAAAATTTTAGCTCAAAAACTGAACAGCTTTGGTCGAACTGACTATCAACCGGTTTCAAATTCTCTATTCCATCCAAATTCATTAGAAAAATTTGAAAAAATCTGTTCAAAATTGAGAAAACATCAAAAAACTGATTTCGTGGCGAGACCCTTGGGGTACTGTAGCTACCGTAATCTCACAGGAATCACTCTAATTTTTTTTAAAGATTTGAAACCCGTTTTATAGTTAAAACATAAAGAAAACAAATTTGGGAACTTTTCTAAATTTTCAAAAAAAAAATTTTTTTTTTGA
>LR538322.1:1041433-1078258 GCA_900883565.2 Caenorhabditis panamensis | reverse complement strand
TTGAAAAAAAAAATTTTTTTCTTGAAAATTCAAAAAAAAATTTTTTTTGAAAAAAATTTTTTTCTTGAAAAAAATTTCACAATTTTCTTTAGGTGCGGACACTGCAAACACCTGGCCCCCGAATACGAAAAAGCGTCTTCCAAAGTCTCGATCCCACTCGCCAAAGTCGACGCGACAATCGAAACAGAGCTCGGAAAACGGTTTGAAATTCAAGGATATCCCACTTTGAAATTCTGGAAGGACTCGCAAGGACCCACAGATTACGATGGAGGACGTGAAGAGGCCGGGATCATTGAGTGGGTCGAGTCTCGAACGAATCCGGATTGGAAACCACCACCAGAGGAGGTTGTTACTCTGACAACCGAGAACTTTGACGCCTTTATCTCGGAAAACGAATTGGTGCTTGTTGAGTTCTATGCACCATGGTGTGGACACTGCAAGAAACTTACTCCAGAGTACGAGAAAGCCGCCCAAAAGCTCAAATCTCAAGGATCCAAGGTAAAACTTGGTAAAGTGGATGCCACTGTTGAAAAGGAGCTCGGCACCAAATATGGTGTTAGTGGATATCCAACATTGAAAGTTATCCGAAATGGGAGGAGATTTGAGTATAACGGACCACGAGAGGCTCAAGGAATCGTAAAGTACATGACGGATCAAGCGAAACCAGCGGCTACCAAGCTCTCAAAATCGAAGGATATTGAACGCTTTATGTCCAAGGAGGATGTGACGATTGTTGGTTTCTTTGCTTCAGAGGATTCCTCTACTTTTGAAGCATACTCCGATGCTTCAGAGATGCTCAGAGAAGAATTTAAGACCATGGCCTACACCTCAGACCCGGCCGCTTTCAAAAAGTTCGACGCCAAACCAAATGACATTATCATTTTCTACCCGCCACTCTTCCATTCCAAGTTCGAACCCAAGTCTCGGACCTATAATAAGGGCGCAGCAACATCAGAGGATCTCCTTGCATTCTTCCGCGAACATTCCGCCCCGTTAGTTGGCAAAATGACCAAGAAAAATGCAGCGAATAGGTACAACAAAAAGCCCCTAGTTGTAGTCTACTACAATGCCGACTTCTCAGTTCAGTATCGCGAGGGAAGCGAGTATTGGAGACAAAAAGTTCTCCAAATTGCTCAAAAGTACCAGAAAAACAAGTACCGATTCGCGGTCGCCGATGAGGAAGAATTCGCCAAGGAGCTTCAGGAACTCGGACTTGGAGATTCAGGCCTCGAGCACAACGTGGTTGTCTTTGGGTATGATGGCAAGAAATATCCAATGAACCCGGACGAGTACGATGGAGATCTCGACGAAAATCTCGAGGCCTTTATGAAAGCGATTTCTTCCGGAAAAGCCAAGGCTCATGTCAAGACAGCACCACTACCCAAAAACGATAATGGACCGGTTAAAACAGTAGTCGGGGCTAATTTCGATAAGCTGGTGAACGACGAGACAAAGGACGTCCTCATTGAGTTTTATGCTCCATGGTGTGGACATTGCAAGTCTTTTGAACCGAAGTTTAAGGAATTGGCTCAAGAATTGAAAAAGACACAGCCGAATTTGGTGCTTGCTAAGATGGACGCCACTGTTAATGATGCTCCGAGCCAGTTTGCAGTTGAAGGATTCCCGACTATCTATTTTGCACCTGCTGGGAAAAAGGTATGGTAGTTTGACTAGTGAAATTGAAATTTTTTGAAAAAAAAAATTTTAGGAAAAAAAAATTTTTTTTATCAAAAATTCTGAAAAAAAAAATTTCTTGAAAAAAATTGTTTCAAAAAATTCTAGAAGCTTCCAACTAGTTTTTTTCTGTATATTTTGAAACAATTTCCAAATTGTTTTCATATATTTGATCTAATTTCAATTTTTTTGGAATTTTTGAAAAAAAAAATTTGAGAAAAATTTTTTTTTGAGAAAAATTTTTTTTTCTTAAAAAATTCGAAAAAATTCTAGAAATTTCCAAATTGTTTTCTCATGTTTTAGAACAGTTTCTCAATTTTTTCACGAAAAATTAGAATTTTTACTGTAAGATTACGGTAGCTACAGTACTCCCAAAGGGTCTCGCCACGAAATCAGTTTTTTTTTCTTTTTTCTCAATTTGGATCGATTTTTCTTACTTTTTTCGATCAAATATGACAGAAAAAAGGTTTGAAAACTTATTGATAGTTAATTTCACTCTAATTTTTTTGAAGTTTTTAATTGAAAATTTTGAAAAAAAAAATTTTTTTTGCCAAAAACACAAAATTTGAAAATTCGCTTTGAAAATCTCAGGAGTTCTAGTCAAATTTACTATTTTTAGACAATCCAAAAATTGTTCTGAAACATACAAGAAACCATTCAGAAGTTTCTAGAATTTTTCAGAATTTTTTTATAATTTCCAAAAAAAATTTTTTTTTTCAAAAATTCAAAAAAATTTCAAAATCAAATCTTCAAAAATTTTTTTCAGGACGAGCCCATCAAATACTCTGGAAACCGTGACCCAGAAGATTTGAAGAAGTTTATGGCGAAACACGGAGTGAAATCGTTCCAGAAGAAGGACGAACTCTAATTGTCAGTACCTCCCTCAGCATTTCCCTATTTTCCACTCATTTTCGGTTACGTGTATTTCGAATAGTTTTGTTGGCTGTTTCTGTGTATTTTCACTGCGAGGATGATGAATAAACAATGTGGTTTATCGCATTTGAAGCTCAAAGAGCAGATAGGTCAGGGGGGCTCTTTTCTGAAGAATCACTTGAGATTTACGAGAGTGTTTGTGTTGATTTGAACTTTTGGAAAGTGCGGTTTAGGCCAGAGCCTGAGATTAGGCTTCAAACTAGGCGTCTGGCCCTCAATTTCTTGTTTTCAGATTCTGGATTTCTAACCCTGTACTTTCCAGAAAAGCTCGATAGTCTATTTCATCGAAACTTTGCGATTTTGTGTTTTGCAAGGAAAATTTTAAAAAAAACTGAATGATTTTGAGGAAATTGACTATCAATTTGTTTCAAATTCTTTGTTTTTTCCTATTTTATCAAACAAAATTTAAGAAAATTGCAAAACTGATTTTTGGTGACTGTCATTTTTCCTGACGTTCAGGCCTTTTGCTTT
The DNA here is from genome assembly GCA_900883565.2 of Caenorhabditis panamensis. Taxonomy (NCBI): domain Eukaryota; kingdom Metazoa; phylum Nematoda; class Chromadorea; order Rhabditida; family Rhabditidae; genus Caenorhabditis; species Caenorhabditis panamensis. Next base: position 1,075,180 of record LR538322.1, on the reverse strand, counting down.
AGGATTTTGAACCTCTAGGCTTCCGATATTTACTATACAAACCAATATAAATATTACACAAAGCCCTCTTCGGGCGGCCTCCTAGAGGTTGAGCATTGGTCGTCTCGCAAAGTAACATGTGTGGATTGGTGTGGAATGGAACGTGACAGGTGGTGATTTATGTTTGGATTGGGATAACCTAAGTCTGAACGCCTAAATGGACACGTTTTATGCTCCAAACTGTTCAAAACTCTTCAGAAAAAGCTTCCTCCAAAGTCTCGATCCCACTTGCCAAAGTCGATGCGACAGTTGAAACAGAGCTGGGAAAACGGTTTGAAATTCAAGGATACCCGACTCTGAAATTCTGGAAGGACTCGCAAGGACCAACAGATTACGATGGAGGACGTGAAGAGGCCGGAATCATTGAGTGGGTCGAGTCTCGAACGAATCCGGATTGGAAGCCACCACCAGAGGAGGTTGTTACTCTGACAACCGAGAACTTTGACGCCTTTATCTCGGAAAACGAATTGGTTCTTGTTGAGTTCTATGCACCATGGTGTGGACACTGCAAGAAACTTACGCCAGAATACGAGAAAGCCGCCCAAAAGCTCAAATCTGAAGGATCCAAGGTAAAGCTTGGTAAAGTGGATGCAACAGTTGAAAAGGAGCTCGGCACCAAATATGGTGTTAGTGGATATCCAACCTTGAAAGTTATCCGAAATGGAAGAAGATTTGAGTATAACGGACCACGGGAAGCTCAAGGAATCGTGATTCAAAATCCCAGAAAACAGTGTAATAGTACAATCCCCTTTTCCCTCTTCTTCAGCATTTCCTACTCCCGTACAGTTTACAATCTCCTCTCCCCCTTTTCAAAGCTTCTCGAAGCTTCAAAAGCCTTCCCGTCTTGTCTCGATCAACAATATCCCTTCGTCTCTGCAAAATCCATTGTGTTTCCTCAGAATCTTCACATCCATCTATGAGACTCCGCCCCTTTTGCGGAGAGCCGCACAGTTTCTTCATTGTTATTTTGTTTCATTTTGTTTGTCTCTTCTCTTACGGGGCTCAGGGCTCCAGATCCAAGGCTCCAGAAGCTTCTATGCGGATTTTATGATACCCAGGGTCATCTAAAGCCCCTGGTCCTCCAAACCCTCAGAAACCTTCGGGCGAGGGAGGAGGCTAAAGTGCAGCATTGTAATGTGCCAACCTGCGCATATGTTTCCTCTTTACATTTTATACCACCCTAGATCTAGATCTCTTCAATTCGCTCGTGATATCATCGATTTTTCGAAAATTTCCAAACTTTTCGAAGTTTCAGAATGTCCGCCATCGAAGTCACCGCCGACGCCGCCTCCACCTGGGACTGGCCACTTCAGCACAATGACGGTGTTGTCAAGGTGAGAAAAACAGCTTTTTTTTTAAAGGAGCATGGACTTCTAGAATACTGTAGATTTGACAGAAAAGATCAAAAGACCATTAGAAGCCTAGCTAGATCACAAAAAGCACAAGAGCCCTAGAGCATTGAGCGTTTTGGAAATCGCAAATCGCAAATCCCCGAGATTTGTCTTTGTCAATAGAGCGCGCTTGAGATGGTTGTAAATAGAGCATTTTGAGAGCTTATTGTTAGAAAATTTTTTAGGAAATCTCACGTTATCAGAAAAGACTAGTAGAGTGCAGTGATATTAGGGTTTAGGGTCCTTGGGAATACATAAGGAGTCCTTCGGTTCTAGAGGTGTAACTCGAATTTCAGTTGCTGAAATGAGCTGACATTTGGCGTGGAGATACTCAAAGTTCTTAGAAACAAGTAAAACAACATTTAAAATTTTCAAAAAATTTCTGAAATGAGCTACGCTATCTGAAACTAGACCTCTTTTCAATGGATATCTGTTTCGGGACCCTTTGGGTTCTGTTAGTGTAACTTGGGTCCGAGGGGTCCAATTGAGTTTAGATTTTGCATAGAGATTTACAAGGGTGTAAAATTTAAGTAAAACAACATCAAAAACCAAAAAAAAATTGGTTAAAATAAGCTTCATCATCTCAAATTTATGCTTTTTTTTCTATGCGTCCAAGATTTGGGATCCCTTTGGTTCTCATGTTGTAACTTGGGTTCCAGGAGTTCAATTGATCTCAATTTTTTAAAAAGAAATACCAGAATGTCTTGAAAATATGCAAAAATTGTTCTAGAGTTCCAGAAAAATTTTTTAGACATGCTACGTCATCTGAAACTCGAACCTAATTTACAAGATTTTTAATCGTAGGACCCTTTGAGTTCTCATCGTATAACTTGGGACCAATTGAGCTCAAATTTTACCAGAATGCATCTGAGTTTCCTAAAAACACGTTAAAAACCAATTTTAATCCCTAGACAAAGATTCAGAAGATCCACGTTATCTGAAACTTTGACCTAATTTACTGGATCTAGAGTCCTGGGTTCATGAAGTTTAACTTTGGATAACTTTGGACGCATAAGTCCAATCGTGCTTAAATTTTGCCAACAAATACCTGAAAACCATAGAAAAATAAAAACAACAAATTCAAAATTTTATCCATCAATTCAAGATTTCCAGGTCCACAACACCAAAGACAAGTTCGAGGTCGGACTCGACGTCCAGTTCTTCACCCCAAAGGAGATCGAAGTCAAGGTTTCCGGACAGGACCTCCTCATCCACTGCCGCCACGAGACCCGTTCCGACTCCCACGGAACCGTGGCTCGCGAAATCAACCGCGCCTACAAACTTCCGGATGACGTCGATGTCGCCACTGTCAAGTCGCACCTTGGAACTCGTGGAGTTCTCACTATCACTGCCTCCAAGAAGGCTTAAATGATTGATTTAAGACTGTTTTTTGTATTCTCTAGTCGAGAAATATCCTATCTTCACTTATGTTTAATTTTCGCTGCTTTCAGAATTTTTTGGAAAAAAAAATTTTTTTTTGAATTTTTTTGATGAAAATGAATTTTTATTATCAGATTTAAAATTGCAACAATGAAATTTGCCTCGTTTTGATAATTTTAAAAGCCATTTTTCGATATTTTTTATAAACCAAAAAAGTGAATTTAAAAATAAAAAATCAAAAATTCAGACTGCTTCAAAAAAAAAATTTCAAATTTTTTGATGACAATAAAAAATTTTTCAATAAAAATTTAAAATTGCAACGATAAAATGAAAATTAGAGTCTTTTTTCAATTTTAAAAGCTATTTACCGCTATTTTTCATAAACCAAAAAACTGAATTTAAAAATAAAAAATCAAAAATTCAGACTGCTTCAAAAAAAAAATTTCAAATTTTTTGATGACAATAAAAAATTTTTCAATAAAAATTTAAAATTGCAACGATAAAATGAAAATTAGAGTCTTTTTTTCAATTTTAAAAGCTATTTACCGCTATTTTTCATAAACCAAAAGACTGAATTTAAAAATAAAAAATAAAAAATTCTGACTGCTTCAAAAAAAATTTTTTTTTTTTGAAATTTTTTGATGACAATAAATTTTTGTAAAAATCACAAAGATGAAATAAAAACAAGAGACCTTGTTTTTGGCTAAATTCTCTTCTTTTTAAAAATTTTAAAAGCCATTTTTCGATATTTTTCATAAACCAAAAGAGTGAAAAATCAAACATTCTGACTGCTTCAAAAAAAAAAATTTTTTTTCAAATTTTTTTCACCTGTTTCCTAAACTTATACTAATAGATTCTGAATTTTCCTATCAGTTTCCAATATTTTTCCAACTGCTATGAACCAAACCTGCCCTCCAATAATCCATGAAAATTTCCTAGCCTCTTCGGATTTTTTGGTCTTCACTTCCCATTGTATAACATTTTTTACACTGCCTGTTAACGTTTTCGCGGCTTATATTGTCGTTTTCCATACTCCAAATTCTATGAAATCCATGAAAATTGTGCTTTTGAACGCACAGTTTTGGAGTACGATTTGTGATTTTACAATTGGAACTTTGACGATTCCGTTTACTTTTTTTCCATTGGTTGCTGGGATTCCTTTTGGATTTTTAAAGGAATTTGGAGTTTCAACATTAATACAAACTTATGTAGCGTCTTGTTTGATATCTGGTAAGTCTAAAAAATTTCTAAAAATTGAAAAAAAATTTACCAAAAAAAAATTTTTTTTGCAAAGAATCGTTTTTTCAATGATAACTCGAGAACCATAAAAGATAACAAAAAGTTGTCAACTAACAAAATTATCCTTATTTTATAAGCTACAACTTTGCAGTTGACAACTTTTTGATACCTTTTCCAGTTTTCAAGATAAAAATTATTTTCTAATTTTCATTTTTTTTTCCTTTTTTCCAGAAGTCGGCGCAAGTCTCCTCCTTATCGTTGAAAGTCAACATTACACAATTTGCGATAAAAACGCAATAATTAGCAATAAATACCTTCAAAAAATTTTAACTTTTGTGAATTATTTCGCAACTTTTATATTTCTAGCGCCCGCCTACAAAAACGTGGAGGACATTGAAGCAGTGAAGGCAAGATTTTTGGAGGTGAGCTAAAAATTTTAATTTTGATTTTGAAAACAAGTGAAAATATGCATTGAATAGAGAATTTTTTGCTCTACAACTTTGTAGTTAAACACTTTTGCCTTGCTTTCTTGGATTTTAAGAAAAAATTAAACTTTGAAATTTTGAAAAAAAAATTTTTTTTCAAAATTTTTATTTTTTAATTTTTCTCAAAATCCAAAAAAGCTATCAAAAAGTTGTCAACTAGTAATTTGTAGCCCTTAAAATTCTCTATCTAACACACTTTATTTCAGATCATTCCCTGCCCCCATTCCCTCTTTTTCACCCCTTCCCTCTTCATAGCAAACGATTCCCTGGTTACTGTAGCACTGTGCTTCTCCACGTGCATTCTGTTTTTTGGATTTCAAGGATTTGCATGTGTAATTAGTTCCTGTTATCACTTATACGTCAGAACCTCGTTTTCCACTTCAAAAGCAACCAGAAAATCGCAAAGAAAATTTTTTATCGCTGTGGTTGCTCAAGTGTCATTGCCACTTTTTATCATTGGATTTCCAATTGGATATTTCATTTTTTCAATCATTACGGTGTATTATAATCAAGGTATGTATGTAAGATTTGAAGCTTTTAAAACCCGAAAAAATTAAATAAAAAATGAAAAAAAAAAATTTTTTTTGAAAAAGTCCGCAAACTTTCGTCATGGTGTTTGCGGACTTTTTCGTTTGCTACAGTAACCCAAAACTTTTAAAGCTCTAAACAACATAATGTTCCTGATTCTCTCCACGCACGGATTCTTCAACTCCATTGTCATCCTCCTCGTCTATGAAAAGTACCGAAAAAGAGCAATTCAAATTTTTTCGATCGATTCAACTTGAAAATAGGACTCCAGTTTTTATTTCTTCGTGATAAATTTTTATTAGTTATTTATTTATTATTTTCAATCATATGTATGTATTTTCTGGCACAAGAACGGTCAAACCTGACTAAAGTTATCACAGTGACTAGTAGTTGGCAAGTATTAGGTTGGTTCATAAGTTTCGCGCAGTTGGTCGTTTCTCAATGATGAGCTGAGCTAAAAATCTGAAATTTTGCACATAAATTGGTCAACCCTAAAAAACATCTTTGGCCAAATGGCAACTCATAACTCTCATTTTTGGCCGAGATAAAATTCTGAACGTCGCGTCAATTTTAGGGGTCAAATTCGTGAAAAATTCATCAGAGCAGCTAAATTTTTTCTGATTAGTGGAATCAATTGCACATACAGCCAACACATGATTGCAGTTTAGTTTGGATTTTTACAATGAGTTTTCGATTTTTTAGAATTTCAGGTCGATTTTTAAAAAAGTCGATATGGAGTTTCGCTTTTTGGTGCAAATGATGCAGAAATCATTTGTAATTTGCTTACTTTTTGATTTGGATTTTTAAAAAAAATTACAAGCTCAAAAAATCGAAATTAGTGAAAACAGTGCGAAAATCAAGCAAAAATGACCAAAATTGGCCCCCTTCCCAAAATTCGGAAACGCGTTCTAAAATTCCAAACTAAACTGCAATCATGTATTGGCTGTACGCGTATTTGATTCCACTAATCAGAAAAAATCTAGCTACTCTGATGAATTTTTTACAGTTTTGACCCTTAAAATTGACGCGACGTTCAGAATTTTATCTCGGCCAAAAATGAGAGTTATGAGTTGCCATTTGGCCAAAGATGTTTTTTAGGGTTGACCAATTTATGTGCAAAATTTCAGATTTTTAGCTCAACTCATAATTGAGAAACGACCAACTGCGCGAAACTTATGAACCAACCTAATAGATAAAGCCAAAAAAACAGGAAATTTGAAGAAAAAAAATCAGAAAAAAATCCAAAAATGTTTTAAAAATTTTGAATTACGGCTGCTCAACGATCTGAAAGCTTTTAGAAAGGCCAACAAGACAGTTTAGATGTTGAGCATAATATCCGAGACGATAAGTGCCGACTGGGATTCCGGAAAACTCGCAGGCCATGAATTTCTCGTCGTCGATGGTTTGTTCGAAGCAAGTTGCGTAGTAGATCCAGTTGGTCGTGGAGGTGCAATCGTCGATGGAGGCCTGGAAATGGGAGGGTTGGGATTTTTGCGATTTTTCAAAATTAAAAAAAATTTTTTGGAAAATTTTTCTAATTTTCTGAATTTCGTTTGGAATAAAAACAACAATAGCATTGAGTTTTTGAAGTTTTTACGGTCTTGATGCAAAATGTAAAAAAATTGGCTTTTCTGATTTTTTTTTCAAAAATTGATTTTTTTTTAATTTTTGAAAATTTCAAACTTTTTTCGAGTTTTTATCGTTTTTTTGTAAAGGTTCTGGCTTCCGAGTTTATGAATTCAGTTCTGTTTGTCAACTTTAATGTAATTAGTGCCAAAAGATTGGAAAAATTCTTCTGAAAAATTCTAAAAATTGCAACAAAAAAAAATTCTGAATTTTTTTTTTCAATTTTTAGAATTTTTTTTTCAATTTCCTTTGTTTTTTCGCCGGCATTTCTGGTTTAAAATATTTTAAATTTATATTTAATTGTCAATTATTGAAGTCCCTAAGCCCTTGACTTTTAAGAATTTTTCTGAAAATTTTGGAAAAATTGAAATTTTTTTTCGGATAAACTTTTTTTTTTGATTTCGATTTCAGAAATTCAAGTCGATGAAAATTTATAAATAACATTTGATTTTACAGAAATTTGCAGAAAAAATACAAAGCTTTTAAAAATTAAAAAAAAAAATCGGTTTTTTTAAATTTTGTTTTTTTTTTGGAAAAAATTTCAAAATTTGTAAAATTCAAATTTTGTTTGAAATCAACAATTGTTATATTTTTATCATTCAAAACCATCAAAAACCCACCGGAAAAACGCCAATCCAATCCCTATAGCTTCCATTTTCCCTGTAGAATTGGGGATCCACTTGGAAGCGTCCGACGAGTGGAACCGAGGTGTACCAGGTTGGAAGATGCTCGAAGACTACGCTCCATTGAGGTTTTGGGGCTACTGGGGCCTAAAATTTGAATAAAAAATAAAGAAAAAAAATTTCAAAAAAAAAATTTTTTTTTCAAAAATTTTGAAAAAAAAATTTTTTTTCAAAAAACTCACCGTAACCCGGAATTTCGCAATAACTGGTAAATGATCACTCGCAATCGCTTTCTTATTATTCGAATAGCTAATTCCCTGAATTCCATCGCCTTTAAAAAGAATCCTGTCAGTCCAAGAGGGAACTCTCTTTCCATCTGGCTCCGATGTCCCTACAGTAACCCGGTAGGTCGGTTCGAAGGTGATGGGTTGTTCTTGGAAGCCATGGAACGCGTCTCGTTCGATTAGAGCACGTTTGAGTTGCTCGCGACTGTCTGGAAAATTGAAAAAAATTGAATTTGAAAAAAAAATTTTGAAATTTTTTCGAAAAATTCCAAAAAAAAATCAAATGCGTTTTATTGCTAATTTCTTTTTTTTTGCTTTTCACATTTTTAAAAAATATAATTCTCACCCTAAAACTCAAAAAAAAAACTGCCATTTCAAAAAATAATATTCAAAAAAAAAAAAAATTTTTAATTTTTCAAAATAAAAAAAAAAACATTCCAAAGGCGCTCTTTTGCTAATTTCTTATATTTTACTGTGGCTAACATGTAAAAATTTGTTGTTTTTCTCATCCAAAAGCTTTAAAAACTGTCGTTTCAAAAATTAATTTTTAGGAAAAAAAACTTTTTTTCCGAATTTTTTGAAAACTTTTGAAAAAAAATTCAATAAAAAATTCTAATGCGCTCTGTTGCTAATTTCCTTCTCTCTTGTGATTTTTACGTATTTCCAAAATATGTTTCTCACCCAAAAGCTCCAAAAAACTGCCATTTTTGATCTTCCTTATCACTGTATCCATATCCTCTTCGACTCGAAAATTAAAGTCTCCAAACCAGAAAGCGGCTCTATAAAAACAAAAAAATTGTTTTTGACATAAGAAATAAAGTTATCAATTGTTCAGGTCTTTTCAAAAAAAAAATGAAAAATTGAAAAAAAAATTTTTTTTTTTGGAAAAAAATTTTTTTTTTTGAAAAAAAAATTTTCTCGATTTTTATTACCTCACACTTTTATCCTCTGGAAAACTGCATGTTCTATTTGTATGATACTGCTCAATTCTCTTCTTGTAATGCTCTGGTCCATGCATAAAATGGCTATCCACAAAAACTATCGAATAGGGAGATGTCAGTTGAAGACGGACTCCAATCGAGCCTTTGTGACCGGTTAGACCGCCCATGGTGTTGCGTTCAAAACGGTAGTCTATGCGTTTTATCTGGAAAATGGAGAAAAATGATTTGAAAAAGGATTTTTGATTTTTCTGAAATTTTTTTTTAAACTTTTTTTCGATTTTTTTTTTGATTTTTTGAAAATTCTAAGGGACAGATTTTCCGGTTTCAAAAGGTTTTGTGATGTTCTTGAATTTCTGAAATCAGAAATTCAATTCAGACTTTTTTTTCGAAAATAAAAAAAAATCTGCAAAGCTGGATTTAAAATTTTTTTTCCTTTATCCAGATTTTTTCTATCTTCAAAAATTGATTTCCGGTTTTCAAAACATTCTAGATCACAAAGTTTTGGATTTTCGCATGTTTTAGATTTTTTGAAAATTTTTTAGAGATTCAGAAATTCACATTTCGATTTTTTGAATTTTTGAAAAATTTATCGTTTTTTTTACAGATTTTGAAAAAAAAATTTCAAAATTTTAAAACCAAGATGCTTTTGTTGTTTTTTTTTTATCTTTAAAAAATTCCAAAAAAACTAAAATTTTCCAAATCTATTTTCTAAAAATTCTGAAATCTGATTTTTCATTTTTTTTTTTTGAATTTTGAATTTTTTCGAAAATTTCCGACGCCTAGATTTTTGAATTTTTGAAGTTTAGGAAATTTACGGATTTTCTAGATTTTTTTCTGGGTCCAAACATTTTTTTTATTTTTTTAAATTGCCAAAAAACTGGAATTTTTTTAAATCAATTTTAAAAAAAATTGATTTTTTTTCAGATTTTGAAAAAAAAATTCTGAAGCATAGATTTTCGAATTTTCGATGTTTATAATTTTTTTTTAAAATTCCCACCTGCCCAACAATCTGTTTCCTTGCAAAAACGAGTACTTGATTCGTCGCTTGCCAGTTCTTCGCCACCAACACCATGCGTCCCTTCTGATTCATCCACTCCTGAATTCCCATTGCCCACGTGATCATTGCTCCTCCAATTGTCTCTGCATGTGCCACTTCTTGCAGTCCGATCGCCACTAAATGCGTGTGTTCATCTACTTGGTTTTGGAGCAAATTCGCGATGGAATGGGGGTCCGAGGGCTTCATGGCGACGTTGTACGTGATTATCATTATTTTCCAATCCATTTTGGAGGTCTGGAAATGATAGGAAAAATTGTTTTTTTTTGCTGGAAAAATTGTTCAAAATCAAAAAATTTTACCTTTTCATTTTTTTTGTAAAATTAGAAAAATTAGAGCTCATTTTCCGACTTAAAATTTTACCTTTTTATTGGATTTGGGATCTTTAATTTTAGGAAAAATTTAGAATTTCACAAAAATCCAATTTGTAAAGTAAAATTTTGGTCCGAAAAATAACAGAAAAAATTGAAAAAAAAATCCAGAATTTCAAAAAATTTTCTGATAGCTTTTCCAGTTTTTTTTTTACAAATTTTGGAGGTTTTGAAATCTTTTTCAGAATAGTAAAGCTCTAAAAAATACAGAAAAAATTTGAAAAAAATCCGGAAATTTAAAAAATAGCTCGTTGAAGTGAATTTGAGTTTTTTTTTAAATTTAGAGCGTTTTGACGGTAATTGTGATTTTTTGTTAAATTGAAATTTGGATCCCGAAAACAACAGAGAAATTGAAAAAAATGCAGTTCCGAAAAATTATCAATGGAGCGCAGTTTCTTTTCGAAATAATTTTTTTTATGAATCTTGGATTTTTTTTTTGGAATTTTCACATTTTCTGAATGTTGTAAAATTGTAAATAGAGTCTTCAAAACAACAGAAAAATTCAAAATTCAAAAAAAAAAATTTTATCTTGGAATTTTTTTCAATTCTAATTTTTTAGAGATTTTTTGAAAATCCTAAAAAATTGAAAAAAAGGATGTTAGAAACATAAAAATGGTAAGATTTCCAGTTAACAAAATTCAAAAGCATGACAAATAAAAATCCATTCAGCTCAAAAAAATTTTTATTTCAATTATTACTCATGAAAAATCGAAAAAAATCGTCGAAAAATTGAGAGAGCAGGGGGATAAAAATCCAAAAAATTCCAAAAAAATTATAAAAAATCCACTGAAAATCACCAATTTTTCAGTGGAAGCAGAGCAGAGAGGGTAAAATCGGAAAAATCCAGTAAAATGAGGGAGAGAAAAATGCATGAAGGGAGGGGTCCCGGGGTGTTTGAAAATCAGAAAAAATCCGAAAAAATTGCAGAAAAATCTTATATTACTGGGGGATTATTACAAGAGGACCAAGAAATAATTATTTTGACAAAAAGGACCCGTGAAAAAGACAGAGAAGAAGGCTAGGAGGGTGGAGGGACTATACAAAATGGACAGAAAAATTTCAGAAAAATTCTAGAAAAATCCAAAAAAAAAATCAGAAAAAAATTTACCGGGACTCTGAGACGTTCTAGAACCCATAGTCTACTTGGCTCCTCTCCTCAATCGTTTTCTGGCCGGTGGTGGAGAAGATCTGCTCGTCGACGCCACCGATCCACTCCCTTCATCGTCCTCGTGATCCGTGGTGAGCACCGCTTCCAGCAACTCGTTCGCAAGCTCGTGACGATCCTTTTTCAGCTTAATCCAGTCCTGAGTCTTTATAACAACGCGATGGTTGGTCATTAGGAATCGAATGACGGCTTGTTTCAAGTAATCGGCAGTGTAGGTGTCAGAGAACATTGCAATGGAGGTGACGTTCTTCAGGGAGATTGTCTGGGCGATGAGACGTTCGCATTGATCTTTGAGCATTAGGACTTCGTATTTGTCGGCTGAAAATGATAAAATTGGAAAAAAATGATAAAAAATTTTTTTGATCAATTTTTTTTTGAAAAATTGAAATTAATTTTCAGATTTTTTTCAATTTAGATTTTTCTAGAACTGCGTTTAGAATAATTTCCTTGAGATCTTGAAATGAATATTTTTGAGATTGCGCTTTTAGAAAAAGTTCCAAAATATTTTTTTTTCAATTTTTGAAAAAAATCGTAATTTTTTCGATTTTTAAAAATTTTTAAAATCTGCGAAATAGCAATTCGAAGCGAGTTATGGCCCATTTCAATGCTCAAAAAATCAAGAAATCACTGTTTTTTTTTGAAAAAGTCTAAAATCGAAAAAAAATTGGGATTTTTTTTTTAATTTTTGAAAAAAATCACAATTTTCTCGTTTTTCTGGAATTTTCAAAATCTGCAAAACAGTTATTTGAAACAAAAAATCGAAAAATCAATGTATCCTAGCTTTTGAAGACGCCAAAAAAATCAAAAAAAAATTGAGAATTTTTTTCATTTTTTGAAAAATTTTTCCAACTTTAAAAAAAATTTCAAAAACCCACCAATAGCCAAAATCTCATCAATATTGCCCTGCTGCTCCAACTGCTCCGTGGCTCCCGTGTACATAAACTCAACCATTGCCTTTACAGAATCGTATTTGGCGTCTTCAATATGTATTTCTCCTTTCTGCGCCTCAATCATACTCGGCGAAGAGAACATTGACTTGAACACCGGCGAGTTCTGTCCAAGGATGCAACGATGAGCTTTGATGTACTTATTGCCGACGTGGATGGTGCAATCGGTGAAGAGCTCGTCTTCCCACATGCTGCGATTGTTTTGACGGACGATAACTTCTGGAATATCTTCGGGTTCCTCGACAGTGGTTTCTTCTTCAACTGGTTCCACGGATATCTTGGAACCTGGGGGGAAGTATTCAACCTCACAGATCAGGAAAAGAGTCCCGTCGGATCTCAGGGCTCCTGTCATCTTTTCACGAGTTACTTGAAACTTTCCACGCCCTTGCTGATTCGTAAAGTCCTTGGTATCCCGGCAAACACTGACTCTTTGATTATTAGCGTCCAGGGCGTAGATTTGGAACTCTGTCATGATTGGCTCCTCTCCTCTCGCCAATCCCACTTGTCTCAAAAAGAACGACACGTTGTTCGAGTCCTCCTCTCGTTTTCCATTCGGATAGACATGCAACTCCCAGCAGACAGTGGGGGCCTCGGGGACACTGAACATTCGGGAAATCAAGTTGGATCCGTTTTTGACGAGTTTCATGAGCTTTTCGAATTGTTCAATCTTCCATTCGAGTTTTGTGGAAAGAGCAGTGACACGGGTGGCTTGTTTTGAGACAACTTCGAGGCGACGCGGTTGTGGAGGCAGGTCGTCGGCTGAAAAAAAATTCTTGTGAAAAAAAAATTTTTTGTTTGAAAATTTTTGTGAAAAAAATTTTTTTTTTTAATTTTTTGAAAAATTTTTCCTGGGCTCCTGAATAATTTTAAAATAAATAAAACACAAACAAACCTCTAGAAGACGAATTAGCACTGGCCATTGAAATATTAGGCCAAGAATTACGCGGTGTAGACATTACACGGCGTCTCAGGTCTTCGAAACGGCGAAGTTGAGCTTGATAAATATTTGGGTCAACCAGCTTGAAAGCTCTGGAATACGGCATGAATTTGATGGGAAATGAGCGGAATGAGAGAGAAAATAGCAATATATAGTATAAGTATTCGAAAATGTTTCGGGTGATTTTCGAAAATAGCCATCACTTTCGAAAGTGGAAATATTTTTGAAAATCACCAAAATTTCACCGTTTCTAGGAGGAAAATAAAGATAAAAAGGAAGAAAAAGAAGCAAAAACAGCGGAAAATCGAGAAAATCGCTAAAAAATTTGAAAAATCTGAAGAAACAAGAACAATCCAAATTCACAGAAATTTTTAAACAAATTAGAGTTTCTAGGGGTAAACAAACCATTTTCTATCAGTTTTCAATCAAAATATGCTAGTTTTAGCTCTTGAACTTAAAAAAATCAAGGAATTCGAGAAAAATAAGGAAAATTTCCAAAAATCAGGAAACTTTCGATTCCCCGAACTTTTCTACAAATCCAAGTACCAAGGGGTAAAACAGGCAGTTTTCTATCGATTTTACAACTTAAACATGCAAATTTCAGCTTCTAAACCCGAAAAAATCGATAAAAACCAAAAAACCAGACCCGAACACAAACAAAAAGCAGCCGGAACGGGGCGTGGCCGATCGATTTTCGCCTCGAGACGTATTATTCCGTTTGAATTGGCGGGCACCGTATCCCAGACAACCTGCACATCTAACTACGACACTCCGTTTGGTCCGCCCGCACGTTGTTTAGCGGCAGACGAAATTTGAATTTATTTTCGAAAGTCGCCGGGATATTCGATTTCTCACCGATTTCTTGTTGTTTTTTTGTGTTTTCTAGTGGTTTTTCTGCAAAAATAGGTGGAAATCTTGCTGTTTTTATTGATTTTCATGTGTTCCTATGTTGATTTTCGGAATTTTCGTTAAAAATAGGGATCGGCAGATGTTTTTTCTGTTTTTTGATGATAAAAAATTAGAGAGCAATGGGAGTTTGTAGATCATTGGTTTTTTAATTGATCTACAAGTTCACGTTCTTTGGGGACCGCGAGTTATCGGAAATTTTCAGTTTCAAAATCATTTCTACAGTTTTTGCATAATTTTCTCCAAAATTTCGCCGAAACTCCAAAATGTACTGTAAATTGTTTAATTTTTTACAGTTTTCCTAACCAAACAAAACATTTTTCGATGTTTTTTTTCTAACTTTGTAAATTACTCTGAATTTCCCACAAAAATTCCAGGCTCCCGGTCGAATCTTGGTTTTTCACCTAATTTTTCATTTTCCACTTTTCAAACGTAGAATTTATAGATTTTCTTCTAGAAAATTGTTCAAACAAGGTGTGATATTCGATATTTCTCCGTTTTCTGCTATTGAACCTTTCTCTACTCAGAGTTATTCGCGATTTGCTTTAGCTAGACTCTTTTTTCTTTTCTCTTCTCGATTTTTTCTCACTTCTGTGTCAATTCTCCCTATTTTTCAGGTATGGCCAACCTAGGAGGGCCACCACCGCAAACCGAAGCGCCTCCCATCCCGGATGCTGCTCTGGAGGAGAAATCGCGAAAATGGAAGCAGCTGCAAGGCAAGAGATACGCCGAGAAAAAGAAGTTCGGAATCGCGGACTCGCAAAAGGAGGAAATGCCGCCGGAGCACGTGCGAAAAGTGATCAGGGACCATGGAGACATGACTTCGAGAAAGTACCGACACGACAAACGAGTCTATCTGGGAGCCTTGAAGTACATGCCGCACGCCGTCCTGAAGCTTCTCGAGAACATGCCGATGCCATGGGAGCAGATCCGAGACGTCAAGGTGCTCTACCACATCACCGGAGCCATCACGTTCGTCAACGACATTCCGAGAGTCATTGAACCGGTCTACATGGCTCAATGGGGTACCATGTGGATTATGATGAGAAGAGAGAAGAGGGACAGACGGCATTTCAAAAGAATGCGATTCCCACCATTCGACGACGAAGAACCGCCACTCGACTACGCCGACAATATCCTTGATGTGGAGCCGTTGGAGCCGATTCAAATGGAACTCGATCCGGAGGAAGACGGAGCTGTCGCCGAGTGGTTCTACGATCACAAGCCACTCTCCACCACCCGTTTTGTCAATGGACCGACCTACAGGAAATGGGCGTTTAGCATTCCGCAAATGTCGACGTTGTACCGATTGGCAAACCAGTTGCTCACCGATTTGGTCGACGAGAACTATTTCTATCTTTTTGATATGAAGAGTTTCTTTACGGCGAAAGCACTCAATGTCGCTATTCCTGGAGGTCCGAAGTTTGAGCCTCTGGTCAAGGATATGCATACGTGAGTTTATAACAGATTTGTGAGCTAGAAACATGGAAAATTTGCAGCGACGAAGACTGGAACGAGTTCAACGACATTAACAAAGTGATCATCCGCGCCCCGATCCGTACCGAGTACCGTATCGCGTTCCCGTTCATGTACAACAACCTGATCAGCTCTCTACCCGTTCAAGTCTCCTGGTACCACACGCCATCCGTCGTTTTCATCAAAACCGAAGACCCGGATCTGCCGGCGTTCTACTATGATCCTCTGATCAATCCGATCGTTGTCAGCAACTTGAAATCGGTGAGTTTTGACAAATTTTCGATCCCTAAGCAACCTGAAAAGCGAATTATATAAGCGGAGCTCTGTAAATTTTCAAAGGTGCTCTGCAGCCGAAATTCGCAAAATGAAATCCTTGCAAGGCGAGAAATCACTTTAGTATTGCAGTGATCTCTAGATTTTTTACTTGGAAACAAGAAAAACGATGAATTCTTTCAGACAGAAGAGAATCTGCCAGAAGGAGAGGAAGACGATGAGTGGGAGCTGCCAGAAGACGTTCGTCCGATCTTTGAAGACGTTCCATTGTACTCTGACAACACCGCTAACGGCCTGGCACTTCTTTGGGCTCCAAGACCGTTCAATTTGAGATCTGGACGGACTAGAAGAGCTGTCGATGTGCCGTTGGTCAAGTCCTGGTATCGAGAGCATTGTCCAGCTGGTTAGTTAAGCGATTTCCAAGCTAAATTTGATTTTCTCCCATTTTCAGGAATGCCCGTCAAAGTCCGTGTGTCCTACCAGAAACTGCTCAAGGTCTTTGTCCTGAACGCCCTGAAACATCGTCCTCCGAAGCCTCAAAAGCGTCGCTACCTGTTCCGCTCCTTCAAAGCCACCAAATTCTTCCAAACGACCACTTTGGATTGGGTGGAAGCTGGTCTTCAAGTGCTCCGTCAAGGATACAACATGCTCAATTTGCTGATTCATCGTAAAAACTTGAATTATCTGCATTTGGACTACAACTTCAATCTGAAACCCGTCAAGACGCTTACAACGAAGGAACGTAAGAAATCGAGATTCGGAAACGCGTTCCACTTGTGCAGAGAGATCCTTCGTTTGACAAAGCTCGTCGTCGACGCTCATGTTCAATACCGTCTCAACAATGTGGATGCCTACCAACTCGCCGACGGTCTCCAATACATCTTTGCGCACGTCGGACAGCTCACCGGAATGTATCGTTACAAGTACAAACTGATGCGACAGGTCAGAATGTGCAAGGATCTCAAGCATCTGATCTACTATCGATTCAACACTGGACCAGTCGGAAAAGGACCCGGATGCGGATTCTGGGCTCCTGGATGGAGAGTTTGGTTGTTCTTCCTGCGAGGAATCACCCCGTTGTTGGAGAGATGGCTCGGAAACTTGTTGTCGAGACAATTCGAAGGAAGACACTCCAAGGGAGTCGCTAAGACTGTTACCAAGCAGAGAGTCGAGTCTCACTTTGATTTGGAGTTGCGGTAAGTTCAGTTTTTGCTCTAGATCTAGTTTCTGTTATTGAAATGGTGAAAATTGGCGTTATGTCAAGTTTTTGGGTCTCGTTTGGTTGAAAAACAGCGAAAATTCATTGATATACACCAAAAATTGTATCATTGTATCAGACCTCATCAATCCCTTTTTTCAGCGCCGCCGTTATGCACGACATCCTGGACATGATGCCCGACGGAATCAAGCAAAACAAAGCTCGTGTCATCCTTCAACATCTCTCGGAAGCTTGGCGTTGCTGGAAAGCCAACATCCCCTGGAAGGTCCCTGGACTCCCAACACCCGTGGAGAACATGATCCTTCGATACGTCAAGGCCAAGGCAGATTGGTGGACCAACTCTGCGCATTACAACCGAGAACGTGTTCGTCGTGGAGCCACTGTGGACAAGACGGTTTGCAAGAAGAACCTCGGAAGATTGACGAGATTGTACTTGAAATCCGAGCAAGAGCGTCAGCACAACTACCTCAAGGACGGTCCGTACATTTCTGCAGAGGAGGCTGTCGCCATTTACACGACCACAGTGCATTGGCTCGAGTCGCGTCGGTTCTCGCCGATTCCATTCCCACCGCTTTCCTATAAGCATGACACGAAGCTGCTGATTCTGGCGTTGGAGCGTCTCAAGGAGAGTTACAGTGTGAAGAATCGATTGAATCAGTCGCAGAGAGAGGAGTTGGCGCTGATTGAGCAGGCCTACGATAATCCGCACGAGGCGTTGTCGAGAATCAAGAGACACATGTTGACTCAGCGTGCTTTCAAGGAAGTCGGAATCGAGTTTATGGATCTCTACACCCACCTCATCCCGGTTTATGACATTGAGCCATTGGAGAAGGTCACAGACGCATACCTCGATCAGTATCTCTGGTATGAAGCTGACAAACGTCGTCTTTTCCCTGCTTGGGTGAAGCCTGGAGACACGGAACCACCACCACTGCTCACCTACAAATGGTGCCAGGGACTCAACAATCTGCAAGATGTCTGGGAGACGAGTGAAGGAGAGTGCAATGTGATAATGGAGACCAAGTTGGAGAAGATTGCCGAGAAGATGGACTTGACACTGCTCAACAGACTGCTTCGATTGATCGTCGACCACAATATTGCGGACTACATGACGTCGAAGAACAACGTGCTGATCAACTACAAAGATATGAACCACACCAACTCGTTCGGAATCATTAGAGGACTCCAATTCGCCTCGTTCATCGTTCAATTCTACGGTCTCGTCCTGGATCTTCTCGTTTTGGGACTTCGCAGAGCTTCGGAAATCGCAGGACCACCACAGTGCCCCAATGAGTTCCTTCAATTCCAAGATGTCGCCACAGAAATCGGACATCCGATTCGTCTCTACTGCAGATACATTGATCGTGTTTGGATCATGTTCCGATTCCAGGCCGATGAAGCGAGGGATTTGATTCAGAGATACCTGACGGAACATCCGGATCCGAACAACGAGAATATCGTGGGTTACAACAATAAGAAGTGCTGGCCGAGAGATGCCCGAATGCGGTTGATGAAGCATGATGTGAACTTGGGAAGAGCTGTGTTCTGGGATATCAAGGTGAGTGTTTTGGGGGTTTTGGAGCTGTTACGAGGTATAAGAAGGCGGATAGCCCAATTTCTGGCTACTCGTTGATAAATCCTCGAAAACAAATGGAAAAAGCGATAAAACCGCCTCATGAACAGATCCACCAGTTCCATTGAATGGTTAGGTCTACTTTAGAGGCGTACATTTCTATGAAAAGCCTTGAATTTCTGATTCCAAATCTAATTTCCTCATTTTCCAGAACCGCCTGCCCCGCTCCATCACCACTGTCGAATGGGAGAACTCGTTCGTGTCGGTGTACAGTAAGGACAACCCGAACATGCTCTTCGATATGTCTGGCTTCGAGTGTCGCATCCTGCCTAAATGTCGTACTGCCAATGAGGAATTCGTGCATCGCGACGGAGTCTGGAATCTGCAGAACGAGGTGACCAAGGAACGGACTGCTCAGTGCTTCTTGAAGGTCGATGAGGAGTCGCTCTCGAAGTTCCACAACCGGATCAGACAGATTTTGATGAGTTCTGGGTCCACGACATTTACGAAGATTGTCAATAAGTGGAATACGGCGTTGATTGGACTGATGACCTACTTCCGAGAGGCTGTCGTGAACACTCAAGAGTTGCTGGATCTGCTTGTGAAGTGTGAGAACAAGATTCAGACGAGAATCAAGATTGGATTGAACTCGAAGATGCCTTCTCGCTTCCCCCCGGTCGTCTTCTACACACCCAAAGAAATCGGAGGACTTGGAATGCTCTCAATGGGTCATGTGCTCATCCCGCAGTCGGATCTTCGATGGATGCAACAAACGGAAGCCGGAGGTGTCACCCATTTCCGATCGGGTATGAGTCACGATGAGGATCAGCTGATTCCGAATCTCTACCGCTATATCCAACCGTGGGAGGCTGAATTTGTGGATTCTGTTCGTGTCTGGGCGGAATATGCCTTGAAGCGTCAAGAAGCAAACGCGCAGAATCGAAGACTCACTTTGGAGGATCTGGACGACTCGTGGGATCGAGGAATCCCTAGAATCAACACACTGTTCCAGAAGGATCGTCACACGCTTGCTTACGATAAGGGATGGAGAGTGCGAACAGAGTTCAAGGCCTATCAGATCCTCAAGCAGAATCCGTTCTGGTGGACACATCAGAGACACGATGGAAAGCTGTGGAATCTGAACAACTATCGTACCGATATGATTCAGGCGTTGGGAGGAGTTGAGGGTATTTTGGAGCACACGCTGTTTAGAGTGAGTTATTTTTTAAAAAATTCCTACAATCGTTTTCTATTTTAGGGAACCTATTTCCCAACCTGGGAGGGTCTATTCTGGGAGCGTGCCTCTGGATTCGAAGAGTCGATGAAGTTCAAGAAGCTCACCAACGCGCAACGCTCCGGTCTCAACCAGATCCCGAATCGTCGTTTCACTCTCTGGTGGTCTCCGACCATCAATCGTGCCAATGTGTACGTCGGATTCCAAGTCCAGCTCGATCTCACCGGAATCTTCATGCACGGAAAGATCCCGACGCTCAAGATCTCGCTCATCCAGATCTTCCGAGCCCATTTGTGGCAAAAGATTCACGAGTCGGTGGTCATGGATTTGTGTCAGGTGTTTGATCAGGAACTCGATGCGCTGGAGATTCAGACGGTGCAGAAGGAGACGATCCATCCGAGAAAGTCGTACAAGATGAACAGTTCGTGTGCTGATGTGTTGTTGTTTGCGCAGTACAAGTGGAATGTGTCGAGACCGTCGTTGATGGCTGATAGCAAGTGAGTTTTTTCTGTTTTCAAGTTTTTGAAGCTCTAGAATCTTTGAAATTCTTCGGATTCAATAATCTAGATCTTCTGATTGCAAATTTGAGCCTAAAATAAGAAAAACAGACTTAGAAAGTTGAAAAATACGAATTCCTAAACTTTTAGAAAAATCGAAAAAAAAATTGGAGCTGAAAAAGTGTCAATTTGACCGGAATTGTTAGGTTTTTCATAGTAAAAAACGAAATTGAAAAATTTGTATTGAAAACTCAATGATTCGGGTCAAATTGACTATTTCTAGACTCAAAAATTGAGAAATTGGTGGTGGTTTTTGTTGAAATCAGTCTAAACCCCCTCCTAATCAGTCCCAATCTTCCAGAGACACCATGGACAACACGACCACCCAAAAATACTGGCTCGACGTGCAGCTCCGTTGGGGAGACTACGATTCCCATGACGTGGAACGTTACGCTCGTGCCAAATTCCTCGACTACACCACCGACAACATGTCCATCTACCCATCGCCCACTGGAGTCCTCATCGCCATCGATCTCGCCTACAACTTGTACTCTGCCTACGGAAACTGGTTCCCTGGAATGAAGCCTCTAATCCGACAAGCCATGGCTAAGATCATCAAGGCCAACCCGGCGTTCTATGTGCTGCGTGAGCGTATCCGAAAGGGACTTCAACTCTACTCATCGGAGCCCACAGAGCCGTATCTTACAAGTCAGAACTATGGAGAACTGTTCAGTAATCAGATTATCTGGTTTGTGGATGACACCAACGTCTACAGAGTCACAATCCACAAGACTTTTGAAGGAAATCTCACAACCAAGCCTATCAACGGAGCCATCTTCATCTTCAACCCAAGAACCGGACAACTCTTCCTCAAAATCATCCACACGTCCGTCTGGGCTGGACAGAAGCGTTTGTCGCAGCTGGCCAAGTGGAAGACTGCCGAAGAGGTCGCCGCGTTGATCAGATCACTGCCAGTCGAAGAGCAACCTCGTCAGATCATTGTGACACGAAAAGCCATGTTGGATCCGTTGGAAGTGCATCTTCTCGATTTCCCCAACATTGTCATCAAGGGATCTGAACTGATGTTGCCGTTCCAGGCGATTATGAAGGTTGAGAAGTTTGGAGACTTGATTCTGAAGGCCACCGAACCGCAGATGGTTCTTTTCAATCTTTATGACGATTGGCTCAAGACCATTTCCTCTTACACGGCGTTCTCTCGAGTTGTGCTGATCATGCGTGGAATGCACATCAATCCCGACAAGACCAAGGTGATATTGAAGCCCGATAAGACGACGATCACCGAACCCCATCACATCTGGCCGACACTGTCCGATGACGATTGGATCAAGGTGGAGTTGGCACTGAAGGACATGATTCTGGCGGACTACGGAAAGAAGAACAATGTGAATGTCGCGTCACTGACGCAATCGGAAGTTCGAGACATTATTCTCGGAATGGAGATCTCGGCGCCGAGTCAGCAACGTCAGCAGATTGCCGATATTGAGAAGCAGACGAAGGAGCAGAGTCAGGTGACGGCGACGACGACGAGGACTGTGAACAAGCATGGAGATGAGATTATCACTGCGACCACGTCGAACTATGAGACTGCGTCGTTTGCGAGTCGCACGGAATGGAGAGTTCGAGCCATTTCGTCCACCAATCTTCATCTTCGCACTCAACACATTTACGTGAATTCCGATGACGTCAAGGACACGGGATACACGTATATCTTGCCGAAGAACATCCTGAAGAAGTTCATCACCATCTCGGATCTTCGCACCCAAATCGCCGGTTTCATGTATGGAGTCTCACCACCGGATAACCCACAAGTCAAGGAGATTCGCTGCATCGTGCTGGTTCCCCAGACTGGAAGTCATCAAGTGGTGAATCTGCCGACTCAACTACCGGATCATGAGCTGCTCAGGGACTTTGAGCCGTTGGGATGGATGCACACGCAGCCGAACGAGTTGCCGCAGTTGTCGCCGCAAGATGTCACGACGCATGCTAAGGTGAGAAAAAAAATCTGGTGAAACAGAAGATTTGGAGCATAAATAGTCATTTTGACCTTTTTCATCAATTTTCTGTCTAATCCACAAAATTTGAAAATTCGCTACGAGAAACTCTATAATTCTGGACAAATTGGATGTTTCTAGACTCCAAAATCAGACTTCTGCGAAAATTCCCGATTCCAATTTTTTCAAAATAGAAAAAATTGTCAAAAAAAATCGGAAACTAAAATTTTGAAAATTTTCAGTTTTTGACTAATAAATCAGTAAACTAACCATTCCGAAGCATTTTTCGAACTGTTTTTGGACGTAAAAATTGACAGAAATTTGAAAAAAGTCGTCAAAAACATTGAAAAACCGATTGAAAGAAAAAAAATTTTCGAAAACGGCTTCAGAATTTTTTTCCCACCTCAAAAATTTCAGAAAACTGCTTTAGAATCAGACATTTCCGATTCCCTCTATACTATCCTTTTTTGTCAAAAAAAAATTACGACTTGGTCCAGAAACAAGAAAGACATTTTGTAAAAGATGAAATCTGGACTCTGAATGTTCTAAAACCCTCAAAATCAAATTTTTAAATTACAAAATCTCATGTTTCAGCTCCTCACCGACAACATTAGCTGGGATGGCGAGAAAACAGTGATGATCACGAGCAGTTTCACCCCTGGATCCGTCTCCCTGACCGCCTACAAACTCACTCCGTCCGGATACGAATGGGGAAAAGCCAACACGGACAAGGGCAACAACCCGAAGGGATACATGCCGACGCACTACGAAAAGGTCCAGATGCTGCTGTCGGATCGGTTCCTCGGCTATTTCATGGTGCCGTCGAACGGAGTGTGGAACTACAACTTCCAAGGACAACGCTGGTCGCCCGCCATGAAGTTTGATGTATGTCTGGCCAATCCGAAGGAGTACTATCATGAGGATCATCGACCCGTGCATTTCCACAATTTCAAGGTGAGATTTGGGGTTTTTTGCTTGAAAAATGTACTAGAAACACTAGAAACGTTAGTTTTTCTTAATTTTGGACTTAATTTCTCAATCTTTTTTTGATAAAAACGGAAGAGAAAACAAGATTTGGAACCTAGACATAAGTCATTTTGACTTTTTCTAGGCTCCAACTCATTTTTTCTAACCGATTTTTATCAGAAAAATTCGAAAAAAATGGAAAATGAAAAGTTGTCCAGAAATTTATCAATTTTTGTAATTTCTCTGCCAAAAACCCAAAATCTGAAAAAAATTGCTGGGAAAAATTGAAAATTCTAGTCAAATTGACTATTTCTAGGTTCCAAATCCTCTTTTTCTTCTTTTTTCAACGAAAAAAATTTTAAAAAATTACGAAAAAAGAATTTTACCAGAAAATTATCCATTTTGTGATTTTCCTGTTAAAAACTCGAAATTCATAAAATTTTCTCTGAGAAATTGGGAAATTCTGGTCAAATAGACTATTTTTGGGCTCCGAATCTTCTTTTTTCACACATTTTTATCAGAAAACATGAAAAAAAAAGATTTCACTGAAAAATTATCCATTTTGTGATTTTTCTGTCAAAAACACAAAATCTGCAAAGTTGAAAAAAATTTGGAAAAAACTGGCAATTTTTTGATAATTTTTCAGGACGTTCTAGAAGTTTTAGAAAAATCCCAAATTACCACGAAAAAAAATTTAAAAAATCCAGTCTCCAATTTTTCCAGGCCTTTGACGATCCACTGGGAACCGGAACCGCTGATCGCGAGGACGCTTTTGCATAATTTATTTTTCCTTTTTTCCTCTGCTAATTTTTATTTTTTAACAGTCCTTCTCCCTCCGATCCATCTAATTTATTCTCATTTTGTTGATTTATCTCAATTTCTCCCCATTTTTTATCACTAATCTCCTCTGTTTCGTATCTCTTCTCCTCCCCCCTGAACGTTGTGTATTCTCGTCCCCGAGTTCTCCCTCCAATTTTTCGCTTTTTTTCAAATCCAATGAGGAAAGAGAAAAATGGAGGAAAAATGCAATTTGGCCCCCATTTCTAAGCCCGTTTCCCTCTGAAATTTTATCTTTTTTCCGTTTTCCTTTCTGGAATTTGTCTGGAACTCGTTGTCCACCTGAAATTGTAAATTGGAATTTGTGTCTCCTACCGTAATCTTTATCATAAAGTCCCCCCTAAACCCCGCCCATTTTCTGCAAAAATCCCTTTTGAGCTCAAATTTTCTGAAAAAAATAGCTAGAAAAGCCTAAGGAAAGATTCAAAAAATTAAAAAAAAAGCAAGTTTCCAATTTTTTCAAACTGAAATTTTTGAAAATTTAGCAAGTGCGCCCTATTGATAAAAATTCAAAAAGTTAAAAAAAATTGGAATTTAGCTAAAAAGCTCCTTTCAAAGCTTTTTAAAAAAGCAGGAAATTTAAAAAAGCAAATTGGAAATTTGAAAAAAATTGTAAATGCGCTCTATTGATAAACATTCGAAAAGTTGAAAAAATTGACAAAACCCAGCTAAAAAAGGCTTTTTTTGCGCTAAAATTGTCTTGAAAAATTGCTTTAAAAACCAGGAAAATTCTAAAAAAAATTCAAAAATTTAAAAAAAATGCAGAATTTCAAAAAAAAAATTTAAAATTTTTTTTTTAGAATTTTCAAAAAAAAATTTTAATTTTCAGATTTTTTTTAATTTTCAAAAAAATTCGGAATCTCAAAAACCACAAAAAGTGTAAATTTTTTTTTGAAAATTGCTTTGAAATCTAGGAAAATTCTGAAAAGGAAAGCGCGCTTCACTTGAAAAAAAGTGAAAAAAAAATTTCAAAAAAAAAATTTAGAAATTAAAAAAAAATCCAGAATTTCAAAAAAAAAATTTCAAATTTTTTTTAGAATTTTCAAAAAAAAATTTTACTTTTCAGAATTTTTTTTTAATTCTCAAAAAATTCAGAATCTCAAATAGTGTAAATTTTTTTAAAAAATTGCTTTGAAACCTAGGAAAATTCTAAAAATGAAAGCGCGCTCCATTTGAAAAAAAGTGAAAAAAATTTTTTTTTTCAGAATTAAAAAAAAAATTTATTTTCAAAAAATCCAGAATTTCAAAAAGTGTAACTTTTTTTTCGGAAATTGCCGCGAACCTCAGAAAATTCTACAAAGGATAGCACGCTCCATTAGAAAAAATTTCAAAATTCAAAAAAAAATTTAAATTTTTTTTGAATTTGTAAGCCCCGCCCGTTCTGGTCAAGGACCCCTGGCAAAATGATGATCTTGGGCAAACAAACCGACACAAGTCACCGTGTCAGCTGTCTTTTCGGACGAGTTGCGAAGCATCTTTTCTTCAAAAATCCCCGCCGACTAGCTAGAAAATGATGGACCCGTTTGTCTCTGTGTTCTCTTTTATATTTTTCCCCATTTTTTTCTATTTTTTCCGAGACGTTTTTACAATTTTTCCGACGCCGACGGACCATCCATCAATCAAAACTTGCGAAAAGTAGTGGCTTTTTTGCTTTTTTTCATGGGGGTGTTCGGTTTGGGGTTCGAAAAACAAGAAAAGTGACAATTGGCGTGGGTTTTTTACACTTTTTGTGGAGATTTTGGGTTTGTGGTTTTTGAATGGTGGGTTTGAGGGTGGTTTTTGAGATTTGGGAAATTTGGAAAAAAATTTGAAAAAAATGAAAAAATTTCAATTTTTTCAAATTTTGAAAATTTTTTTTTCAAAAGGAGCGAGCTTTCGTTTTTAGATATTCCTGATTTTTTAAAAAAATTACTGTAAGAAGTAGAGTTCATTTTGAACATTGTTACACAAAAATTATTACCTGAAAATTGGTTTTCAAAAAATGGAAAAAATTGGAAATTAAAAATTTTTTCTAATCAAGCGCGTTTGTTTTTCTGCATTTTTTTTCTAATTTTCAAATCAAATTTCAAACAATTTGAATTAGTTTTTGAGATTTTGGAATTTTTTAGAAACCAAAAAAAAATTTTTTTTAGAAAATTTCAATTTTTTTTGAATTTTGAAAATTTTTTCAATGAAGCGCGCCTGTACTCCTGATTTTTTTCTGGTTTTCGAAGCAGTTTTTAAAGACGATTTGAGCTTGAAAAGGCTTGTTTTTCACTGGATTTTTACTATTTTTTTTTAATTTTTTTGAAATTTTTAACAATAGAGCGCACTAGCCAATTTTCGAAAAATTTCAATAGAGAAAAAAATGCGATTTTGCATTTTTCAAAATTTCCTAATTTTTCAGGACGTTTTCTAGGTTTTTCTAGCTATTTTTGCAAGTAATTTGAGCTAAAAAAAGGGGTTTTAGCTGGATTTTGACTATTTTTTATATTTTTTCAAGAATAAAAAAATTGGATTTTTTCAATTTTTTTGGTCTTTAATTTTTTTTCCGGAAACAATTTACATGACATTTTGAAGCTCAATTAGAGCATTTTTACCCATTAGTTTCTGTTTTTTCAAAAACTACCGTAACCCTCAAAAATCCTCCAAAATTGGCGAAAATTTGAGAAATTTTGAAAAATTTATTTCCCATTCGACTTGACATTTTTCTATCCGGAACTACCTCTTTTTGTTTTCCATAAATTTATGTAGGTAGACAGAAAAATATTCTGTCCAGACAATTTTTTCTTCAAAAATCCAAATCTAAATCCAAAGTGACATGAAATCAAAACACATTTTCAAAAAAAAAACAAGGAAAAAAATAGAAAAATCGAGAGTTCCCCCTCTTGAAAGTTCGTTGGAACTCAACTCGAGAGGAAATTGAGTTCTCCTCAAGTTTCTAGAACTTTCGAGAGTTTTGCACATTCTTCAATTTATTTTTTCTCTTGAAAAAAAATTCAGAAAAAATTTAAAAAAAAAAAAAATTTTTTCAAATTTTTTCAAACAATTTCCAATCATTTTAAAACCCTTTCACCTATCATAAAACCCTCTTTTCAACTCCCCGAACATTCAAAAAGCCCCCATAACCCGTCCCCTTCTCGTACGAAAATACGCCACATGTTCAACCCATTTGTCATTTTAACGCCGCTCCGAGAAGCCTCAGATTTTTAGATTTTTTCAAAAGATTGGCTGGAGAAAAATGAGTAAATGAAAGAGCATCTTTCAGGATTTTTTGGGATTTTTTGGGAATTTTTAGAAATTTTTAGAAATTTTTAGAAATTTTTTAGGCAGTGCAAAGTCCATTTTTCCCAATTCCAAGATCACTCCTCGGAAGTGCAGGTGATTTCCTTATTTCTATGACTCAATTATGAATAGTGTCTGATTTTTTGTACATTATGACTTCATTATGTACGCTATCTACATTTTATGTGTGAATCAAAAAATTTTTTTTTTGGTTCTTTGAATTTGAATAATTGATAAGTTTAGTACTAGGGCGCTATTGTTCTGATGTTGAAAAAAGAGAAAGAGAGTTTTTTGATTTTTTAGAGATTTTGGGATTAGTTTGAGTGTAAAAAGGGATATCATTAATCACTAGAAATTGGTTTGTTTATCTAGCAAGGCGAGTTGTAAGATTTATGGGATCCAGAAAATCTAGGTAGATCAGCTTGATTTTTACACAAATTTTGACAATTGTTTTTTCTACTTAAAAATTGTCTGTGAGATTTGAAAAATATACCATTTGATAGCAAATTTTTTTTAGATTATTTTGTTAGTTGACATCTTTTTGATATCTCTTAGAGTAATCCTAGAAAAATTCAAAACGTACGATGCTCCGAAATAACGCACGGTGTTTTGACCCCATTTTTCACCATTTTTTATAGCAAATTTTCTATATTTCAAATTTTTTCTAAAATCTGAAAAATATACCATTTGATAGCAAATTTTCTGTAAATTGTTTTATTAGTTGATAACTTTTTGATATTTTTTACAGTAATCTTAGAAAAATTCAAAAACTACAATGTCCTATAAAATTTACTTTTTTTTCACTTTTTTCAAAAACTTTTTTTTACTTTAAGATTTTTTTGAAAATATATAAAGTATACCATTCAAAAGCAAATTTTCTCCATATTATTTTATTAACTGACAATTTTTTGATATCTCCTACAGTAATCCTAGGAAAATTCAAAAGGTACAATGCTTCAAAATAACGCAGGGTTTTTTTTAACTCAATTTGCACATTTTTTAGAGCAAATTTTCTCCACTTCAAAATTTTTCAAAAAAATTGAAAAATATACCATTTGATAGCAAATTTTCTGTAGTTTGGTTTATCTTCTCACACTTACAATATAGCTCACAGTAATCCCAGAAACATTCAAAACGGACAATGCTCCAAAATAACGCAGTATTCTTTGACAACATTTTGTATCATTTTTAAACTTTTTTTTCTCTACTTCAAAATTTTTTTAAAACTATGAAAAATATACCATTCGATAGGAAATTTTCTCTAATTTATTTTATTAGTTGACAATTTTTTATATCTCTTACAGTAATCCCAGAAAAAATTCAAAACGTACACACAATGCTCCAAAATAACGCACTGTGTTTTGACCTCATTTTCGACCATTTTTAGAGCAAATTTTCTCTACTTCAAAGTTTTTCTAAAATCTGAAAAATATACCATTTGATAGCAAATTTTCTGTAAATTGTTTTATTAGTTGACAATTTTTTGATATCTCTTACAGTAATCCTAGAAAAATTCGAAACGTACAATGCTCCAAAATAACGCGGTTTTTTTTCCTCATTTTTTACCATTTTTCAAAGCAAATTTTCTTTGCTTCAAAGTTTTTTTCAAAATCTTTTCAAAATGAAAATTATACAATTTGATAGCAAATTGTTTGTAGATTATTTGATCAGTTGACAATTTTTAGTTATCTTTTACAGTAATCCTGTAAAAATTCAAAACTTACGATGCTCCAAAACAACGCTGTGTTTTTGACCTCATTTTGCACATTTTTTAGAGCAAATTTTCTTTATTTCAAAATTTTTTTGAAAATATGAAAAATATACCATTTGATAGAAAATTTTTTCTAGTTTATTTTATTAGTTGACAACTTATTGAAATCTTTTACAGTAATCCCAGAAAAATTCAAAACGTACGATGCTCCAAAATAAGGCATTGAGTTTTGACCTGATTTTTGACAATTTTTCAAACTTTTTTTTCTACATTTTAAAATTTTTCAAAAACTATGAAAAACACATTATTCGACAGAAAATTTTCTCTAGTTTATTTCATTAGTTGACAACTTTTTGATATCTCTTACAGTAATTCCTGCAAAATCCAAAAACCCAGCACCGCTCCAAAATCGCCTCGTGTGTTGTGTTATGCTTTGATTCTGGATCTGAATCTCAGAATCCAGGATACAAAATACGTCACCATCAACGTCAAAAAGAACGTGAAATCGCATCAATTTTATTTGTCTCAACAATTCCCCCGAAATCCGCCGCGAAAATTTCCTTATTTTCCTCCAATTTTCTGTTCGACGTCTTCCATTCTCACCCAATTATCTCCCCAATTTTTTCTTTTTTTTCCCAATTTTTTTTGCTTTCTCTAGGGATTACTGTAGTTTTAGAATGTTCCTTGTTATGAGATGAGTCAGAAAAGGGAACTAGAAAGGGTCTAATGGCTTCGAAACACAAGAAATATGGGCGGTCTCAAGAGGGCGATGAGGAGTTTATAATAGATGTGAAAAACGGGGTCGTTTTGGGTTCAAAACACAGAAAATAAGTGTTGAAACCTTTTTAAAACCTTTCTAAATCTCACAATGTCTTTATTTTTCTCAGAAAAACAATTCAAACCTTCATTCTTCCCCCAGAAAAAAGTTTGGTTTTCTGTGCCCCAATTCCAAAATTGCATTTCTTCTCCATTTTCCGCTCGGTTTCGTCCACTTTTCCACATGTTTTCTGGGCCATTTTCAAGCATTTTCCACTTGAAAAATGCTCTGAATTCTGAATTCTAGATTTCGATTGTTTCTGGTCACATGCTGCTCGGAAAAGGGGCGGAGTCTAAAAAGGGGCGGGGCTTAGGGAAAGGCTCATTGTTTTGACTCTTGGTGCTGTCTATTCAGTTTTCTGGAGTTCCTAGACTTGAAAAGTAGTCGAAAAATTGTTTTCCAGCCAAAAATAAATCAAATTATAACTTCCCTGTTCCTTCATTTTTTTTCCTTTTTTTTGACTTATTTTCTAATTTTTTTTTCTTTTTTTTCCGGGTTCTTTTCTTGGTTTTTGAGGTTTTTGCAAGTCCTAAAAGTCAATTTACCATTTAGAACCTTGATTTCTGACTTTTTAAAGGAGGAAATTGCCAGAAATTGCGAGAAAATGGACGGAGGACTGGAAAATAAATTGAGTGCTTTTTTGGTCTTTCTATTGGGTTTTTATAAAGTAAAATTGCTTTTGAGATCTATTTTAAAATTTTAAAATGTGTCTAGACATTTTTTGAACACTTTGGGGTACGGTAAGTGCAGAAAAAAAAATGTGAAAAAAAAAATTTTTTTAATTTTTTTTAAAAATTNNNTTTTAAAAATTTTTTTTAAATTTTTTAGAATTAATAGTAAAAAAATTTTAAATGTCATTTTAACACTATTTAATTTTTTAAAAACCATCAGATACAAAACAAACTCCCCTAGAAAGCCAAAAAACCAAAAATCATACCTCATTTTTCCTCATTTTTTCATTTTCCCTTTCCCACATGACGAAAAGTATAAATTTCAGGAAATACACCGAAAAATGTACTCTCCTGATTCTGAAAACTCCTGATATCCGTTCTTTTCCGAGTTTCCCGTGTCAAATTTCAAAAATTTCAAAATTTTTTCGGTCAAGTTACCCAATTTTTTTTGAAAAAAATTTTTTTCAAATTTTTTTGAAGGTATTTTGATTTTTGAAGCCTATAAAAAACCAGAAAATTTCGAAAAGTTACGTGACTTTCAAAAACCCATGGAAAATTTTATTGAACAATTTGAAATTTGTTTTGCATAAATTTGAATTCCCACTTTTTTCAAATGTCAAAAAGTTGTCAAATACAAAATTTTGAATGGAGTTTGATCTTTAATTCATAAAATTAAAGTTAAAAATAACATAATAACACTGGGAAAAAACAATTATCTCGCTATTCTTTGTTATTCCAAAGCTA
Source organism: Caenorhabditis panamensis (assembly GCA_900883565.2). NCBI lineage: Eukaryota > Metazoa > Nematoda > Chromadorea > Rhabditida > Rhabditidae > Caenorhabditis > Caenorhabditis panamensis. Next base: position 1,043,970 of record LR538322.1, on the reverse strand, counting down.
TTTTCATACTCATTGTCACCTTTTTGTCTAGGTCATTTTTACCTTTTTTTCAAACTTTTATATCTCAGTTTTGGTAAGAGATAGAAAAAAGTTGTCAACTAATGAAATGTAGAGCTTAAAAAGGGCTATATTTTTGTAGTTAACAATTTTTTAAAATCTTTTATGGTTCTTGAGATATAGGTCAAAACGTGCAGCACACTTTTACCATTTCTTGCAGTAGGCGCGGCGCGGCCGCTAGAAATTTGACTGTAGCTGGGTTACTGTAAGATATATCAAAAAGTTGTCAACTACAAAATTGTTTATCACATTCAGGACTACAACTTTGCAATTGACAACTTTCCAATATCTCTTATCATTCTCAAGTTATCCCATATCAAAAATTAGTCACATTTCATTTTTCGATTTTTTCAATTCCGAACACTCCCTTTTTCTCTACCTGTTTCCTGTCCGTCCCGAGGCCTTCAAAATCGAATTCCTGCTCCATGTGTGTCTCTTAGACTCCGCCCACCTGTTTGATTTGGGCGCTCATTCAAATTCAATTTTTCCTCGCCTCACTTCATCTTTTCGACACAACACACTTTTCGCTTTTTCTCACTTTTTTTCGCCATTTTTTGGAATTTTTTCTTCGTGTGAAAAATGGTTTTTCTGTGTGTTTTGGTTCTTTGTAAAATGTTTTTTATTGTTTATCACGTTTGTTTCAGAAAGAAAAATCAAAAAACAAAGAAAATAAGGAAAAATGCCAGTGGCCAAAGACAACCAGTTTTGGGATGCTTTGATGGAGAACAAAGTCGCTAAAAAACTGATGAAAAAGCATAAAAGCAAGGGAAAATGTGAGAATATTGATGAGTTGGCTAAACGGTATGAGGTTTCAAAGCAGGAAGTTGAGAAGGTGAGCGAAAAAAATTCGAAAATCGAGAAATTTTAGCGAAATTTGAAGGGTTTTGAATTTTGAGCCGCGACGCGACCGCAACGCGTCTAAAAATTTTTTAAATAGATTGGATAAAATTTTTAGTTTATTCTGATTGAATTGGTGTAAAAAACATCAAAAATGAATGATTTTGAACAAAGTTACAGTGACTTGAAGTTGAGTAAGCAAAAAATTTTTTTTCGAAAAAGTTTGAAAAAAATGAAAAAAAAAATTTTTTTTTTCAAAATTAATTTTTTTTTCCAATATTCAGGTTTTCAAAATCTTCCAACTCATGGACGACGACGGTTCCGGTACCATTTCCTCGTCAGAAGTCGCCAAAATGCTCAACGAACTCGGCATTGATGTGTCGCCGAAAGTGGTGCAAGCGGTGATGCGGAGCAGTGATGTTAGTGGCGACGGACAAATTGATTTTGAGGAATTTCTGGCTGCCGTAACTTCTAAGATCAAGGTAATTAAAGTTTAGAGGGTCATAGAATTTTTAGAAATTTTTTAGGAATTTTTAAAAAAAATTTTGAAATTTTTTTGAAAAATGAACATTTTTCTTTTTCAGTTGAGCAATGTGAAAGCGGATGTTCGCGTGATCATGTCAAAGATTGATCAGAATCCAGAAAAAGTGGTGAGTAACACAAAAAAGCCTTTTTCCTAACAGTTTTCACCGAAAAAATCAAGAAAATTGGTTCAAAACACCAAAAAGCCAACAGCCAACTTTGGGGTACTGTAGCTACAGTAATCCTACAGTAATCGGTTTGGAATTTTGTGAATAAATTAATGAAGTATTCAAAATAATAGAAAACACAATTTGAGAGCTTAAGAAAAATTTCAGAATTTTTTAGATATTTTTTTTCAAAAATTGAAAAAAAAAACAGCTTTTGCGACCAACTTTGAGGTACTGCAGCTACCGTAAACCTACAGTAACCGGGTTGCAAATTCCAGGGATAAAACAACACGCTTTTTAAAATGATAGAAAACACAATTTGAAAACTTCTAGTTTTTTCTAATTTTTTAAAGATTTTTTTTTCAAAAATTGAGAAAAAATTATTTTTTCTTCTAACTTTGAGGTACTGTAGCTACCGTAATTCTACAGTAATCCGTTTGGAATTTTGTGGATAAATTAACAAACTATTTAGGATAATAGAAAACACAATTTGAAAACTGGCGGAATTTTTCAGAATTTTTAGAAAAAAAATTTCAAAAATTGAAATTTTTTTTTTCAAAAATTTCAAAAATCCAAAAACCAAAAATCCCAATTTCAGATTTCCGCCGAAGAACTCGTGGTTGCTTGGAGTGAGACAGTCTCCACCAACATAACCGTCAAAGAAGCCTGTGCTCTAATCCAACAAGCCGACACTCAAGGACGTGGAAAAGCGACGATCCACGAGTTTATTACAATGTGTCAAACTGTTTGAAACATTGATTTTTTGCAAAAATCAGTGTGAATTTGATGATTTTAACGTTTTTTTCTCACTTGAAATACTCGAAATGATCTCTGGATCCAATTGGATGATATTTTGAACACAAAGTTTGTCACAAACCCACTGTATAATAAAACACGTTCTCCGTAAGACTCGAGCATTGCGTGCCCTAGGGGCTAATTTGTTGTTGGGGGTGT
>LR538322.1:997507-1040191 GCA_900883565.2 Caenorhabditis panamensis | reverse complement strand
CTCCTAAGCCCCGAAAAAACCGGTTAAACATCAAAAAACACCCAGAAATCCAAAAAATCGAAGTTTTTGGACTATAACTTTGTGGAAATTTTTTTTTAGAATCGGAAACTTGGCGAAAATACTTATTTATCAACCAGAATCATACACTGATTTTTCTGGAATTTTTCCGTGAAATTTTTTTTTTCGAAATTTCCTCCCTTTGGGACCCCACGGAATCATGATAAGAGGGACTCAGGACCCAAAATTGTGCATAGGGGTTACCAAAGACCCATACTACACACCTGTAAAATATCTCAGCTCTAGCTGCATTTTGAACCCCTAAGGCACGCACCACTAGACCAATGCTCCACCCTTACAGAGAATGTGTTATAAATGAAAAATGAATTGTCGTCTATTGTAAAAAAAAACACTTTTGGTTTTTCAATGATAGCTCAAGAACCATGAAAGGTATCAAAAAGTTGTCAACTACAATGTTGTAGAGCTTAAAAAGGACTACATTTTATCAGTTGACATCTTTTTGATAACTCTTATCATTCTTAAGATATAGAATGTCAAAGTTTACTCTATTTCTAAACTTGTAGCTTTTTGACCCATAACTCCCAAACATGAAGTTATAACTCAAGAACCATAAAAGATATCAAAAAGTGGTCAACTACTATATTGTAGCCCTTAAAATTCTCTACAAGTTTATACTTAACAAATTTTTGATACCTTTTATGGTTTAGAAGTTATAAATTCAAACATCACTCTTTTTCAAATGACACTTTATGGAAGTTGTCAAGACTTTTTGCCCCAAAAAACAGTTTACTTTACAGTTTATGCTTAAAAAAACATGTTATCAATAAAAACGTAACCTTTCCTATAAAAAATCCACGTGACACAAATAAATTTTTGGAAAAAAAAGAAAAAAAAATGATGACAAAATTCACTCATTTCCGTCGATATTTCTGAACTGAAGATTCGTCTGTGAGGATAATGAAGAAAAAGTGAGTTTTTATCATAAACTGCATATTTTTGAGCTCTAAATTGTTAATCAGAGATTGATTTCCTTGCAGCCCATCTCAAGAAGACGAGTACGAGGACCTGTCGGGAGTGCAGAAGCAGCTCGGTTCGGCTGCTACTGAGACGCCGAAAAAGTCGGATCCGGGAAAGAAGGAAAAGAAGAAGGTTAAGAAGAGCAAGGAGAAGCAGGAACCGTCGGCTAATAAGAAGTAATAAATGATTGGAATTGATTTTTTTTTGATTTCTCAATTTTTTGAAGTCTACTGACTCTTTTGAGGTTTTTGGAAAGGCCCTCCAAAAGTGCAATCTTTGAAGGGTTATGTTCTACCTATCCTATTTCTCGTGCTGATCCCAGAGGCTTCCTACTGTAACAAGTCTCTCCAATCCCTTTGCTCCAGCAGTTTTTGAAGTTCATTGTGAGCCCTGAACAATTCAAAAACAACACCAGTTCAAACGATTCAAAAACTCTTATCAAACATAAAAATTATCATTGTCTTTCATCTGCTCTTCTGTCCACTTTCCGCTTGCCTTGGCGTTTCGTGGTGATACTTTCCAGGGGAAATCCGCAGTGTCGTGATCTTCATACCACTTATCTCCATAGGAAATCTGAAAGAATACTCTTCAAACAGGCAGAAGTTCATTCTTTTACCTTCTGTTTGTCTTCTGGAGTGCAGGAAACCCAGAACCAATGACCGAGAAGGTCAGCGACACACCAAGGATCATAGGAAGGGTAAGTGAACCTGATCTTGTTTCCCTCTTCATCCATTCCTCCGGTGAAAAACACTTTTTCTCCGTTCTCCGTCACATTGTACATCAGAAAAACATCCATCAGCAACCGTTCTATGTTCCTCGGCGCAACTGTCACTTCATAAGAGTCATTCAACTGAAAACGAGAGTTCAGAGCATCTTACTACGTTTGACTTACCCTCCCCAACTTTCGAATAAATCGGAACACTCCGCTGTACTCCATATACTTGACATATTCCATATTGAAGTTCCATGCCAGAACCGCCATGTCCAAATCTTGAGTATGCGGGATGACAGAGCACTCGCGGTACCAGCCGAGAAGGGTGCCGTCTGTGATGAATGGGAACATTCCAAAGCTGAGCAGCTCATCTCGGAGAAGAGCCAGAGCATCGACAGCGTCTTGAGCATTGAACCTCGCTTCCTTCTTCTCCCGCAAAACAGTCCGATTTGCACATTTCACAAATCTGGCACGTCGGAAAAACTCTGAGAACTTGTATGCATCTGTGGGAACTTTCAGCTTGCCAATCATTCGATAATCAACGTTTCTGAAACTTCGGTTAGTTTAGATTCAACAGATCTGATCAACTTTGGAATGAGCTGAATGGGATTTGTCTGGAACTCCAAATAGTCTTTAGTGTCATCGGATTTGAAGTATGAAACGTCTATCGCACTTTGATTCCAGATGTTATGCTTCGAAGAGTACTTCTGATCAACAGCAACCTGTAAATTGAAACCTTACTGACATTTGCTTTGTTGTAACTCACCTTGACACGTTTCTCGATTGTACAACTCGAATTCTCCATATTCTTCAACAATTCCAAATCAATCAAAACCGCCGGCACTGGGATTGTGTTCTCCAGTTGATTTAGATAATTCTCGCATTCAGATTGAACGATGATAATTCTTCTAGTACCCAATTGCGTCTTGATGAATAGAACAGAGAAGAAGAAGAAAGAAAGGAGCAGGAAGAAGCGATATTTAGTCTTCATGATTGCTTCAAGGGGACTATCAAACCTGGGACTGATTGTCTTTCTTCTATCATCTTCTTCAAAGTTCATGTGCCACGTGTTCGTGTCCAAATCACACTTTTCGTAGAAAACACATCCGTGGTCTGCTCCCATGACCTTCTAGAACCATACAAGGTACTAAAAAATGGTTAACTACAAACTTGTAGACAATTTTAAGAGCTACAACATTGTAGTTGACAACTTTCTGATATCTTTTACGGTTTTTGAGTTAAACTCAAAAATCTGAAAGCTCTTTTTAAAAGTAGACGGGTTCATTTTATTATACACAGTTTAGGTGAAGGAGTTTAAGGGATTTCCGGTAGTTCTTTGATAATTCATGTAGTGCTTGATTTAATTCTAAAAAGTACATACTATCAAACTTGATAAAATTCTAAAAAATTCTCAAAAAAAAAATCTAAAAAAAAATCTGAAAAATTGGACCATTTTTAGCCAAATTTGAAGGACTTTGAACTTTGAACCGCGACGCGACCGCAACGCGCTTGAAAATTATCAAACTGTGTTTAATAAATTGTCCACTTTGTTTTAAATCTATTGAGCTGAAAACCAGCTCAAATAGAGCATTTTGAGCAAAGTTATAGTAACTTGAAATTAACGAAAAAAAACTTTTATTTTCGAAAAAAAACTCAAAAAAAAACGCCGTTTTCCTCAAGTTTCTAGATTTTTTTAAAGATTAATTTTAAAAAAGTTCAGATCTATTTTTTTTTAATCTGGATCTTTAGCAAAACCACCGGAAACCCCTTCAAATAGGCCCTCAAACAGACGAATTAAAATATTTTTTTTCGGAAGGTTCCTAGTAAATTGTGACCTTTTTAACCTTGATTTGAGGCTTATTTAGCCCCTTTTTATCACTCTAATACAGTTTTCTTTGTGCCATTCGCCGATTTGTTTGTGTGCCGCCCGTTACTGCGAATCCCCCCTCGAGTGGCTTTTCGAGTGATTTCACTCCGAGGTCGCCCTCTTTTTTGTTTCCTCTTCAGACTGTTTCCAATTGGCTTTATCTTTACTGTTATCACGTTGAATTGACTTTTTGATACTTTGAAGTTTTGTCAGTGATATTGACACCCATTTTTGCTTTGAAATTTTTTGGAAAAATTAGAAAAACAATGTTCCTAGTTTCACCTAATTTTTTTCTCTAAAAACAGTACATGCACAAAACTCCTGGAATAAAATTCAGAAAACTGAAAAAGAAGATAGGAAGTTTAATGGTGACTTTTTTTTGAATTTTTTTTGATGTAAAAATTTTTTTTGAAAAAAATTTAATAATTTTTTCTCCAAAACGGGGCCCGAAACAAAAAAGTTCTCGTAATAAGTTTAAAACACTGGAAAAAGCATAAAGAATTTAATAAAAAACTCCGTTTTTGTCGGAAAATTTCTGAAAATTCAAAAAAAAACTGAAAAAATTTTAAAATTTTAAAACATTTCTTTCAATTTTTTTCAGCTTCATTTAATTTTTCTTAAAATAAAAATTCTAAGCAAATACCTGTTCGTTTTTGCCAAATTCTATTTGTAACTCTCTTTTGAAAAAAATTCTTGAAAATAAATAAAAAAAATCGAACAAATTCCAAAAAATTTTCAATTTTTTTTTAATTTTTCTAGCTTTACCCAAATTTTTTTTATTTAAAAAGAAACTCTAAGCAGGTGTTCCTCTCTCTCTCTTTTTACACTAAACCTCTAATCCCATCCGGAACACCTCCGAAAAGTACACCTGTTCCTTCCGTTTCCCCATCCCAATTCCCGGTGTCTCCTTCCTCCACCCACTCTCTCCCCCTCTCATTATACTGCACACGGCTTCTCCCCCCGTTTCACTGCTTTCCTGAGTCCCCCAGCTTCTTCTCTTCTCTTCGGCCCATCGATTCGGGCGCCCGGAGGCCCAAAGAGTGTGAGAGTGGTCAGAGACGCAGAGTGGTTAGACGGCGAGAGTCAGCCTCTCTCTCTTTCTGCTTGCCTCTGTTTTCTTCTCCTTGTTTCAGGTCTTTCCGTATGTTTTTTGTTTCTATTATACATCTGGATTGGCTCTTTTACTCGGCGTTTTCCATTTTTCAATTAGTGTTTTGATACTTGCTCTTTGGAGCTTTTTCGAGGTCCCTGAAACATTGAGCAATTTTTCGGACATTGCGTGTCGGAATTTTTGGTCGGGAACAAAATTGCGGAAATAATTAAAGAATAATAGAGAATGGAAAGAAATTTATTATTAAAATTACTAGGTGTTCCGGCTATTTTTAGAATTTCTGTCTATTTTTGGAAATTTTTGGAAAATTGAAAAAAAAAATTTTTTTTGAAAATTTTTGTTCCTCCTCAAAAATTTTTTTATTATTGTTATTGGTGTTTGGTAAATTTTTGATTTATCAGCATTTTTCTTATCCTGATTTTTTTTTAAATTTTAGAACAAAATTGGAAAAAATTGAAAAAAAAAATTTTTTTTTTGAAATTTTTTTTTCTACTCAAATTTTTTATCATCAGTTTCAGGGATTTGTAAATGCCTGTGATTTCTGAGCATTTTTTCCCTGATTTTTTTCTGATTTTAAAAAGGAAAACAAGCTTTGAAAAAAAAATTTAAAAAAATATTTTTTTGAAATTTTTTTTTTACTTGAAAAATTTTTTTCAAAATTTTTTGGATTTAGGAAATTTTAGATTCATCAGCATTTTTTGTCTCATTTCTTATCCAATATCAAAATAAATTTAAAAACAATTCAAAATTTTTTTCAGACCGAAAACCCCTAGAATAGTGACGAAACCTGGACCAAATCATGAGAAAAATCTGAATTTTTTTCTCAATTTTTCCAATTAAAAAATGCGATCATCACTGATAATAATCGTCCTAACCGGATGGTGTTTCCCGGGATCCAACAGTTTTAATAAAGATTCGTAAGTCGTTTTTTTCTAATTTTTTGAATTTTTTTAAAAATTTAATTTTTATTTTTTAGCATAAAAGAATGTGCCCAAGTTCTTTCGGAGCATATGAAAGAGACATTCGCCAAGATTTCCCACGAGAAAATATTGAAGCAGAATTATGAGAAGCTAGTGGAAGAGGAGCAATTTGATCCGAGGGCAGAGCTGAAAAGGAGTAAACATCGGATTGAGGACTACTTGAAAGTCAGGAGTCAGTTTGCTTATGTAAGTGCAATTTTGACTTTTTGACATTTTTTCAAAAAATCGTAAAAAATTTCATTTTCATCAAAGTCACGCAAAATAAATTGCAATCAATAGATTAAAACCTGTTTTATAAGTTTGTAACTGATAATTTGTTAATATCTCTTACCGTACTCTCAGGAAAATTCAAAACATAAGCCTTGCAAGATCACAACGTCAAAGGTCTGAAGTGGCACTTTTGCTTTTTTAGCTATAACTCAAAAACCAAAAATGCTATCAAAAAGTTGTTAACTACAAAATTGTAGCCCATTTTACGTTCTACATTTTTGTTGTTGACAACTTTTTACCAATTTTATTATTCATGGAGATAAAAATTCTCCAAAAATTTAATGAAAAAAAATTCGAAAAAAAAATTTTTTTTTTTCAAAAAATTTTTTTTCCAGAAAGCAAAAATTTCCCTGGAAGCCCGTTCAGTGACAAATGACACAGGTGTCAATGATCCACAATCCAAAGATTTTATCAGATTTATGTCTGCAAAACAAGGTGAGTCTAACATAAACCCAACCCAAAAAAAATTTTTTTTCAATTTTTTTAAAATTTTTTTCCAGGAAACGACGGAACCACAATCTACGAATCTAATCATCTTGGACGGAAATTGAAGGTCAATGAGACCAAGTCCTTCAATTTGACCCAGAATGCCAATTTTTACACATTACCGACTTCTTCGGTGTCTTCAGCGGTGCATATCCCAACTCCACTGTATGATAGAAGTGAGTGCTTTTATTCAAAACAGTGTAACTTTTTGGGGAAAAGAGATATAAAAAAGTTGTTAACTAATAAAATGTAGAGCTTGAAAAGGACTATAAGTTTGTAATTGACATCTTTTTGCTATCTATTTTAGTTCTTGAGATATTCCCTAAACTAGAAAACAGTCGAAATCCCAACCCACTGTATGATAGAAGTGAGTGGCTATTAAATCCTGTGTAACTCAAAGGGGAAAAGAGGTATCGAAAAGTTGTCAACTAATAAAATGTAGAACTTAAAAAGGGCTATAAATTTGTAGTTGACCACTTTTTGCCATCTTTTTTAGTTCTTGAGTTATAAGCCTACAAAGCCACATAACCATAAAAATTTTTCAGACGAAGACCTCCTACGAAAAATTGAATGGTCCGACATTGACGCTGTTTACCGAACAAATCGAGAAGAAACAAAAGATCTAGCTTTCCAATTATTCTGCTCTGAAGCCGGATACATGAGATATTACCCAGCGGCTTCCTGGTTTTGGGATAATCAAGATGAGCACTTGGATCTGTTTGACTGCAGAAACACCGAGTGGTATATCAACTCTGCAACAAATTCCAAGAACGTTTTGATCATGTTGGATATGTCTGGTGGGTCTTAACAATGTTTTAACGTGTGTAAAATATTGTTTTTGTTCAGGATCCATGTTGGGGCAGAGATACGAAGTCGCAAAACAGACTACAGAAGCGATTTTGGAGACCTTGTCTCACAACGACTACTTTAACATTATGACTGTAAGTGTAGGCGCTATAACTTGAGAACTCAGCAAGATAGCAAAAAGTTGTCAACTACAAAGTTGTAGAGCTTAAAAAGGGCTACATTTTATTAGTTGACAACTTTTCAATATCTTTTATCAATCTTGAGATATCGCTTGTTGAAGTTTGACTATTTTTTACTTTTTGGCTCTTATGCTTGTGGTAGTATAACTTCTAGCCCATCAAAGTTATTTAAAAATTGTAAACTACAAACTTGTAGAGCTTGAAGAGGGCTACATTTTATCAGTCAACAACTTTTTGATATATTTTATCAATCTTGAGATATCGCTTGTTAAAGTTAACCAACCTTAAATTTTTTTTGCTTGATTTTTGATTTTTGAATTTGGCTCATAACTTTTCAACCATAAAAGCTAGCAAAAAGTTGTCAACTAAAAAAATACTCCAAATCCCTTAAACTACAATATTCTATTTTCAGTTCTCCAAAAACACGTTCCTCCTCGACGGTTGCAACGGAACAAACGGTCTGCTTCAAGCCACCATGAGAAACAAAAAAGCGCTTCGTCGCAAGATGGACACCTATTTGAGCGAGGGAAAAGCTGAATACGAGAAAGCACTTCCGTTGGCGTTTAGTGTTCTTCTTGATGTGAGTCTTCGAGGCAAATTGAAGGGGAAATGAAAATGTCAAGGAAATTAGGATGTGGGCCCGAAAAGCCTGAGCTAGGGAAAGGGGCTGAGGACATAATTGACTTACTAATTTGAATAATTTGAGTGGAATTGAATTGTTTTAGTCATTTTAAATTTGAATGCGCTTAAGAATTAGAATAGAAAAGAGGGAAAGCGAAAAATTGAAAAAAAAAATTTTTGAAAAAAAATTTTTTTTTCCAAAACTTTTTTTTCAAAAAAGTTAGAAATTTTGCTTAAATTCTTTATAAATCAACTGTTAGTTGTTCATTTCTCTCAATTTACACCGAAATCCATCAGAAATCCGCCATTTTGAAGCATTTTGCGCCAGTTATATCAAGGCGTTATTTCGGAGCATCGTACTGAAAAATTTTCAAAATTCCGAAAAAATTCAGAGAAAATAGGTCGTGTAGCATATACAAATAACCGTAATAACGTGTAAAATATGAATTTGACATCAAAAATTGGAATAAACGAATTTGGAAAAAAATTGGAAAAATTCTTTTCGAAAAAAAAATGTTTTCCAAAAATTTTTTTTTCAAAATGTTAGAAATTTCGCTCAAATTTTATTTAAGCTAGCTATTAGTTGTTTAATTCTCCTAATTTACACCCAAACCCATCAAAAATCAGCCATTTTGAAGCATTTTGCGCGAATTATATCAAGGCGTTATTTCGGAGCATCGTACTGAAAAATTTTCAAATTTTTGAAAAAATTCAGAGAAAATAGGTCGTGTAGCATATCAAAATGACCGTAATAACGTGGTAAGAATGAATTTTATCTTGAAAATCAAAATGAACAGTTTGGAAAAAAAATTTTGACTACGAAACGTATCGAAAAAATTTTTAGAAAAAAAAATTAAAATTGGCTTTTTTTCTATGTTGCTTTTCTAATTTCTGCTTTGCTTTGGCTTTTCAAGCTAACACTACATGTAAAAGGTAAGTGCTTATAGCTTTGCTTTATTTTTAAATGTGCTTTTTAAAAAAATACGCTCCAAAAAGCGCACCTACCCTAAATGTTGCTAAACTCATATTCCGCACGGCTTTCTTGCTTCCATTCAGTTAAAAGGATCCTACGCTCTACACACAAAAGAGGAAATGTCAATGATGTCTGCGAATGCGACTGCGGAACATCCGTTCCTTGTGGAATTACCCGAGCACGTGCTCACCGCTTCCAAGCAATATATCGATTCTGTAAGCTTTGCATGATTTGGCTGTGCTGTAGGCTTCAAAAAACCTAAAAATGTTGTTTAAAAACTGTCCTGTTCTTGTCCTGTTCGTCCTATCAAAGTGTTGTTGCAAAATTTGAAAATTTGAATTTTTTTGAATTTTTTACGATTTTTCAAAAAATCGTTGAAACTTCAGTTTTTTATCAAAAATTAAAATTTAAAATGCATTTGATAGAAAATTTTCCGCTCTTTAACATTGCTGTTGATCACTTTTTGATATCTCTTACCGAATTCCCAGAAAAATTGAAATTCGCGCACCACTACCAGTTTGAATGCCAAAATGGTGTGCCACCTTTGCTTTATGATTTTTATCTCAAAAACCAAGAAAGATATCAAAAAGTTGTCAACAGCAAAGTTATAGAGCGTAAAATTATCTATCTATTCCTATGTTTACCGTAATTTTAAAACAAAATTCAAATTTTTTACGATTTTTTGAAAAAATTGAAAAAATTTTTTTTTTAGAGCATGCCCCAAAAATTTTGTTCACAATTTTTCCAAATTATTTTTACCAACTTCTACCCTATTTTTCACAATTTTTTCCCTATTAAACAGTCATTTCCATCACTTTTATCACCATTTTCAGATCAACAACGGTGGCGGTGAAAACAACCGAGGAGCCTGTGAGAATGTCATCATGCTTATTACTGATGGAGCTCCCAACGCTTATAAAAAAATTTTCGACATGTATAATGCTGATAAAAAGGTAATTAACAATCTCTAAACCCACCTGAAATATTTACAAAAATTCAAAAAATTCAAAAAAATTTTTAGGTCCGAGTTTTCACCTTCCTAGTCGGAGACGAAGCCATCGATTTCAATGAGGTTCGAGAAATGGCTTGTAATAATCGAGGATACATGGTGCACGTGGCTAATATGGCTGATGTGGATGAGAAAATCCATCATTACATTCGGAGAATGTCTCGAGTTGTTGGAAGACATTATAAGGAGTCTGGACAGTTGTCATGGTGGACTGGAGTGTATCGGGAGAGATTGGTGGGTTGTTTGGTGTGTAACTTGAGAAGGAGAAGAGATGGTAAAAAAGTGTTAACTAATGAAATGTAGAGCTTAAGAAGGGCTATAATTTGTTAGTTGACAAATTTTTGATATCCTTTATGGTTTTTGAGATATTCTTTGATCTAGACAGCTGTCAAAATCCCAACCCTACTGTATGATAGAAGTGACAATGAGTGCGCGCTTTTAACCCCGTGTAATTTTTTGGGGAAAAGAGATAATAAAAAGTTGTTTACTGATAAAGTGTGGAGCTTGAAAAGGGCTACAATATTGCAGTTAGCAACTTTTTGATATCTTTTTTAGTTTTTGAGATATTCCCTGAACTAGAAAACGGTCAAAATCCCAACTCAACTGTATTATAGAAATGAGAGTGCGCTTTAACCCTCTTGTAACTTTTTTAGGAAAAAAAATAGCAAAAAGTTGTCAACTAATGAAATTTAGAACTTAAAAAGGGCTATAAAATTGTAATTAACAACTTTTTGATATCACTTTTAGTTTTTGAGATATTCCCTGGACTAGACAGCGGTCGAAATCCCAACCCCGCTGAATGATAGAAATGAGGGCGCGCTTTTAACCCCGTGTAACTTTTTAGGGAGAAGAGATAGCAAAAAGTTGTCAACTAATGAAATGTAGAACTTGAAAAGGGCTATAATTTTGTAGTTGACAACTTTTTGTCATCTTTTTTAGTTTTTGAGATATCACTCAAACTAGAAAGTGGTAAAAATCCCAACCCACTGTACGATAGAAGTGAGGGCGCGCTTTAAACTTGGTTTAACTTTTTTGAGAAAAAAGATGGTAAAAAGTTGTCAACTAAAAAATGTAGAACTTAAAAAGGGCTATAAACTTGTAATTGACAACTTTTTTATATCTAACTTGATTCTTGAGATAAAGTGCTAGTTATCAATAGAGCGCATTTGCTAGCATCTTGCACTGTTCACTGTTTGACTGATAACTCTCTAATTATAAAAGATAGCAAAAAGTTGTCAATTAATGAATTGTAGAGCTCAAAAAGGGCTATAAATTTGCAGTTGGCAACTTTTTCATATCTTTTATCATTCTTGAGATATGGTTATCTAAAACTGACCATGAAAAATTTTCGGCGTTCATAGCTCCCAGTAATCCGATTATTGAGTTTCTAATTTTTCAACATTTCCAGTACCTCCCCCGCCCGGAAATCTTCGCGGAACCCGTCCCAATAACCAACCAATCCTTCGCAGTCATGAACAAAATGTCGGCTCGTCGAAAAATCCGTCTCCAAAAATCCGAGGCCCGAAGTCGAATGTTTGTGACTACAGTTTCTTACCCAGTTATCGTCAATGAGACGTTTATGGGTGTTGCTGCAGTGAATATTCCTTTGACTGAAGTTGCACAAAAATCGCATCCAGCAAATGTGAGTTGGTTCTGAAAAAATTGAAAAATTAATTGTAAGAAAAAAAATTTTTTGATTTTTTTTGGTTTTTTTTCGAAATTTCTAAAAAATTTATTTCTAGTGTGAAAAATAAATGAAACATTGCATTTGATAGATTATTTTATGCTCTATAAGTTAATAATTTATTGTTTTCAGATATCTTTTACAGTAATCCCAAAAAAATTCAAATTGTGATAGGGGTAGCTTTGTGGCGCGCTCAGGCCCTGACGCTGCTGACTATTTTGATTTTTCTGAGATTACGGTAAAAGATATCAAAAAGTTGTCAACTAATAAATTGTAGAACGTAAAAATTTCTATCAATTGCATATTAAAATTTGAAATTTGAATGAAAATCAATTTTTTTAGAATTTTTCAAAAAATTCCAAAATTTCAAAAATTTCATTTTTTAGATCGGCGCAAAATCCTATTTCTTCATGCTAGACCAAAACGGTTTTGTGATGTCGCACCCTCAATTAAGACCCATTGACCCTGTTACCAAGTACCATAAGCAAAATTACAATAACATGGATTTACTGGAACTAGAAGTTGGGCAATCCCAACAAGGTCGGGCGAGTCAAAAATCGCAAGCAGTGTCTGACTTGGTTTGTGAGTCTGGAGCTAATTATCAAGAGTGTGTGGAGGAATTAAGGAGACAAGTAAGTTAGAGAAAAAAAATTTGAATGAGAAAAAAAAATTTTAGGTCCGAAAAATGATAATCGACTGTGATAACAGTGATGTTCAACAATTGGATGTTTTGTATGCCACAGAAATTTTGGATCGTGTGTATCCACAGACTAATACGTACTATGCAGAGTGTATAAATCACGCCAATTTTGTGTGAGTTTTTAAAAAAAATTTCAAAAAAAAAAATTTTTTTTGGAATTTTTTTTTTTTAATTTAAAAAATTTTCTTGCAGCCTGGGCCTAGCAGTAGCAAAAGGAGACGACTATCGAATAGTAAAAAAACAGAAAAAATACGATTTCGGAAGGGTAAAAATGGATTGGATGGGGGATAAGAGGTGGAAGTTGCATCCGCATTGGTGAGTTTTTTTCGATTTTTTCAAAATTTTCAAAAAATTAAAAATTCATTTTTTCTTGTAAAAACGAGATTTTGAAAATTTATAATAATTTCAATAAATCATAAAAATTGCTAGAAAATCAATTAAAATTCATCAAAAAAAAATTTTTTTTTTTCGAAAATTTGAAATTTTTTTCTGAACTTTTTCAAAAATTTTCAAAGTCAATTTTACAGGCGCTACTGTTTTCTAAACGACACCGACACCCACATGTCAAAAGAGGAAGCTTTTGAGATTTACGCTCAACAAATGTCCGATTCTGGAAAAGCCCCTTTGCTCTGTGAATACCGAAGGAATTTGGTAGAGAAGCTTCTTCTCGATATGGAAGCAACGAGTAATTTGATTGATAGTTGGGACACTCAATACAGCTTCATGAGAAAGTAGGTGTTCAAAAAATTTGAAGAAAAAAAATTTTTTTCAAAATTTTTTTTTAGCAATTTGATCCATCTGGCTTGGTTTTCCTCGCCGTCCGGAATGATTCGATATTACAATTTGACGCTACAGGATTATGACTATACAGATCCGTATTGGAGTATTTTTGAGCATATCGGACATTTATTGTCGTTTGAACATGCACAGGTATGCTTAGTTACAGTAACCCAAAATTTGAATTTTTTTCAGTTTTTGAAAATTTTTTAAAAATTTGCTTTTAGATCAAAAATTGTGAAAAACATAGCAATCGATAGATAAAATGTTTGTCTACATTTTATTAGTTAACAACTTTTTGATGACTTTTACCGAAAATTTGAAAAAATTGAAAAACTAAATGCCTTCGCGCTCGATCTTTCAATTTTTAGGACACGCCCCTTTTTGAATTTTTTTAGGGTTACCGTAGCAGGTATGACAAAATTGACAATTGTTGAATTGTAAAATGTAAAATTTGCAATTCAATGGTACACAGACTGTATTTTAAAAACAAAAAATCAATTTTTAAAAATTTTTTTAAAAAAAGTTTCAAAAAAATTTGAGCCACGCCCATTTTTCAATTTTTCTGGGGTTACGGTAACAGATAACAAAAAACTGTTAACTAGTAAAATGTAGAGCGTAAAATTCGCTATTTATCAATGCAAAGACTGTTTTCAAAAAGCTAAATTTGGATTTTTTAGAAATTTTCAAAAAGCTAACAAAATACTTTTTTTTTCAAAATTTTGTTTTTCAGGAATCCTACAACCACTTCATAACGGATCTCAATCGGAAATCTACTGACGATAGATATTACCGTCGAGCTGTTCGTATGAAAGACACCATAATGTTCGACGTCTCCAATAACTCGAAAATCTGGTACAAATCAGAAACCCAACTAACTGGTTATGGTCTAAACGAAAACTTGACAATGTTAGGTCAAGCATTCAAGGCGATTTACATGGATAAAGCAGTCTTGGGAGTCTCTGGATACGAATTCGCTTACGATCACATTGTGGATCAAATGGCAGAGCATGGATGCCCGGCGTATAACGAAACAAAGTGGTGTGTACTCCTGGATGAACACGCCTACGTGTTCTACAGTAACCAGAATGATATCTCGTATGAGGATTATCTGGTTGGAAAGGGAAAACACATCAGTCAGTATTTCGGAGGACTCAACAGGATTGCTCAGAGGGCTATGGCGTTGCTGGTTGAGAATAAATTCTACACAAAATTGACCTATGTGGACAATCAAGCGACTTGCAAAACACCCAAAGTTGTGACGACTAGTGCAGGAAGGTTACGGGTGAGTGAGGGTTTGAGGGGTTATATCTCAGGAAGGATGATAGGTAGCAAAAAGTTGTCAACTAATGAAATGTAGAACTTTTTTAGGGCTACGATTTGTTAGTTAACAATTTTTTACTATCTCTTTTCCCAAAAAAGTTACACAGGGTTAAAAGCGCAAGCTCACTTCAATAATTCAGTGGGGTTGGGATTTTGACCACTGTCTAGTTCAGGGAATATCTCAAAAACTAAAAGAGTTATCAAAAAGTTGTCAACTACAATATTGTAGCCCTAGTTTTATTCTACATTTTGTCAGTTATCAACTTTCAAATATCTTGTAAATGAAAAGAGTTACCGGCAAAACAGTGAACAGTGCTAAGTGCTAGCAAGTGCGCTCTATTGATAACTAGCGCTTTATCTCAAAAACCATGCTAGGTATTGAAAAGTTGTCAACTACAAATTTATAGCCCTTTTTAAGCTCTACATTTTATCAGTTAACAACTTTTTGTTATCTTGTATACCTAGATAGTTATCATTCAAACAGTGAACAGTGCTAAGTGCTAGCAAGTGCGCTCTATTGATAACTAGCACTTTTTCTCAAAAACCATGTTAGCTACTAAAAAGTTGTCAACTACAAATTTATAGCCCGTTTTATGTTTTATAAGTTTGCAGTTGACAACTTTTCACTGTCTTGCATACCTAGAGAGTTATCAATCAAACAGTAGACACTGCAAGTCGACTTCTTGTTCGCAAGTGCGCTCTATTGATAACTAGCGTTTTATCTCAAAAACCATGTTAGGTAGCAGAAAGTTGTTAACTACAATATTGTAGCCCTTTTCAAGCTCTACAATTTATCAGTTGACCGTTTTTTGTTATATTTTATACCTAGAGAGTTATCGGCAAAACAGTGAACAGTGCAAGGTGACACCTTGCTAGCAAATGCACTCTAGTGATAAAAAGCGTTTTATCTCAAAAACCATCTTAGGTATCAAAAAGTTGTCAACTACAAAATTGTAGCCCTTTATAAGTTCTACAACTTATCAGTGGACACTTTTCAAGTATCTCTTTTCATTCCAAAGTTACAGCCCTTCTACCCACTCTTCCAATTCCTCATGCAAACCTTCAACTTCATCGTCCGTCTCGCCAGTTCAGTGTCCGGAGGAGCACTAATCTGGCTGCCAAACATTCAGTTCACTCAAGGTAATCCTTATCTATCAAAAAAACCAAAACTAAACAAATGAAAATGGATTTCCAGCCTACACCGCATCGTTCCACGAGGGTACCGAAGTCTATCCGTGCCCCAAAAAGTCGCCGTTTTACTTTTCGAATAAGGACGGAAAAAATAGGCCAACGAGTTCTCATTTGGTTCAATTAAACAGATCTGAACGGCCGTGCAAGGATAATTCAAAGTGCTCGGTGTAAGTTAAAAAATTCAAAAAAATTTGGAAAAAAAACAAAAATTTTTTTGGAAAAATTTGAAAACTCCACTTTCAACGCTTGTATCTCAAAAACCATCAGAGATATTTCAAAGTTGTTAACTAACAAAATGATTATCATAAAATTTTCTATCGATTGATATGTAGATCGTTAATTTTGAAGCATTGAGAACGGAGATATAGCTCTAGATAAACTGCACTCCAAGCGGACCACTTGGAGTGTCGTACTAAAAACTTTGAACGCTTGTATCTCAAAAACCGTCAGAGATATTTTAAAGTTGTTAACTAACAAAATGAATATCATAAAATTTTCTATTGATTGATATGTAAATCGCTAATTTTGAAACATTGAGACCGGAGATACAGCTCTAGATAAACTACACTCATAGCGGACCACTTGGAGTGTCGTACCAAAAACTTTGAACGCTTGTATCTCAAAAACCATGAAAGATACCAGAAAGTTCTCAACTAACAAAACAATCCTCATTTTAACTTCTATCTACTCACAACACTCATTGTTTTAGAAAAATGGAAGCCGCCTACGTAGACGGCACAAACCTTGTAATGGTGTGGATCACCCAGGACAAGGCTAGTGAGAACTGCTACGACGAGTCAGAGTGTGCCATGGAGCAACCAATGGCTGATAACCCTGCTACTGCTCCGTTTGGGTTTGAAGAAGTTAAAAAAGAGGAGGAATGTGAAGAGATTGAAAAACGAAAGTCAAAAGCTAACGATGTGTGCTATTCGATTGATGATGATGATTCTGAGGTGAGATATCTTACTAAATATTATAGATATCAAAAAGTGGTTAACTACAAAAACGTAGCTCTTTTTACGCTCTACAATTCATCAATTGACACTTTTTTACCATCTCTTTTCCTTCAAAAGTTACACCCATTCTTCCAGAACGAACGCCGTCCCTGCTCCCCCTCCGCTCCAATTTCCACCATCTTCTCCCTAATTTTCATCGGTTTCCTCCAATTCTACATGTTCTAAGTGCCCATTGCCAAATGTCAAAAACCAAAACAAAAAAGTGATCCAAATGATAGAGAAATTTTTGAATTTCGAAAATCAAAAATATTTTTTTAATTTTCAAATTTTCCAGTGTATCTCATTTTGCACAATTTTTAAAAAGTACGGGTGATTTTTTTTTGAAGATTTTTAAATAAATGGTTTCTATTTTTATGAAAACCTTTTGAAACTACAGTATGTACTAACCTGAAAGTTTTGAATGACTCCGGATCCTTTTCCTGCACCATCTTTTGTAAGTCTTTTGGAGCGCTTTTTCAAGATTCGGAAGTTGTTGAAGCCTATTGATCCGATCCTGTGGCTTCCTGACGTCGTGGTGTTCCGGTTGAAGATGTCCAGATTGCAAAACGTCAAGTTGATATCCAATCTGAAGATGAGAGATCATCAAATGGTCTCGAAAAGCATTCAACTAACCTCCAAGATCCTAATCCAAAGCTAGAAGAGAGTAAGAGAAATGTTATCTGACTATAAGAGTCCTATTGAAGTCCCTGAACACCACTCAACCTCGAGATATCCTCGCACGGGAGGGTACAATCCCAGGAGAGCACGCGAAAGCGAGGTTAAGGGTATCAGAGGCTTCCTACTAAACCGTGCCCTCTCTTACTCTCTTCTTTGCAGGAGCCATTGTCTTGAGGAGCCATGGTTCCTGTGTTGTTGTACTCCATATGAATCGTTGTCTTGGTTGAGTAGAAGTCGACGATGACGCTCCAGAAAACGTTGCAAACGGCTTGGTTACTTCGGAAGACGTGGTGATTCGCTTCCATGTGCATTCAGAAGTTGTTGAAGATTCCATCGATCCAGAGGCTCCTTGGCGTCGCGGTGTTCCGAGTGAAGATGTCCAGAGTGTGAAGCGACGAGTTGATATCCAATCTGAAGATGAAAGATCATCAAATGGTCTCAAAAAGCATTCAACTAACCTCCACGATACAAATCCAAGTCTAGAAAAGAGTAAGAGAAGGGTTCAACTGACCAAAAGGGTCCTACCGAAGTCCCCTGAGTCCCCTCAACCTCGAAACATCCCCAGGACGCGAGGGTCACAGCACCAGGCGTAGACGCAAAAGCGAGGTTGGGTTACCCAGTGACTTCCTACCGTAACCGTGCCCTCTCTTACTCTCTCCATATGTCGTCAAAGTCGTGTTGATGGTGGCTGCTTGACTTTGAATGGCGAGACGGTGTCGCGGAAGTCGAAGTCCTTGACGTTCCAGTAGATCTCCTCGATAATGTGGCACTTGGTAGCTTCATCTAGAGTCGATGTTCTTGTATTGAACTTGCCAGAAGTTGAGGTTGAGTAGAAGCTTTCCTTTGTTTGTCGCCGCATCCTCCACATCTTCCAATCCTCGACTTATCTCCGTTGTCGCTCCTCGTATCCAGTGGTCCTCTGAAACAAGAAACACTACAATGAGAAAAGGGAAAAGCAGCAAACTAACCTCCACGATCCCAATTCAAGACTAGAAGAGAGTAAGAGAAGGTTCAACTGACTATAAAAGTCCTACTGAAGTCCCCTGAATACCACTCAACCTCGAAACATTCCCAAACTCGGGAGTACAGAGCACCAGGCAAAGACGCAAAAGCGAGAATGAGGATATCAGAGTCTTCCTACTAAACCGTGCCCTCTCTTACTCTCTCCTCCGTAGAAGCCATTGTCTTGAAGTTCCATGTTCTTGGTGGAAGTTGACGTCGCCGTTCCAGAAGATGTTCCAGACGAATGGGCGGCTCCAGATGAAACGCTGTCTTGATTCCTGATGCATTCAAAAGTTGTTGGAGCTTCCAGTGATCCAGTGGCTTTCTGGCGTCGTGGTGTGTCAGTTTCCGAGTTCCAGATTGCAAAACGTCGAGTTGATAGAAGATCTGAAGATGAGAGATCATCAAATGGTCTCAAAAACGATCAACTAACCTTCAACATCTCAATCCAAGTCTAGAAAAGAGTAAGAGAAGGTTAAACTGACTA
The DNA here is from genome assembly GCA_900883565.2 of Caenorhabditis panamensis. NCBI lineage: Eukaryota > Metazoa > Nematoda > Chromadorea > Rhabditida > Rhabditidae > Caenorhabditis > Caenorhabditis panamensis. The sequence continues at coordinate 1,021,304 of LR538322.1, read as the reverse complement.
CAAGAGTCCTATCGAAGTCTCCTGAGTCCCCTCAACCTCGAAACATCCCCGGTCGTGGGGGTCAGGGGCCAAAGCGACGACGTGAAAGCGAGATTGAGGGTATCAGAGGCTTCCTACTGAACCGTGCCTTCTCTTACTCTCTCCTTTGCAGACGCCATTGCCTTGAGGAGCCATGGTTCCAGTGTTGTTGTACTCCATATGAATCGTCGCTTTGGTTGAGTAGAAGTCGACGTTGCCATTCCAGAAGACGATGCAGACGTTTAGGCGGCTCCAGATGACAGGTTGTCTTGATTCCTGATGCATTCGGAAGTTGTTGAAGATTCCATTGATCCAGTGGCTTCTTGACGTAGTGGTAAGTCGGTTCCCGAGGTCCAGGTTTTGAAGCGGCGAGTTGATAGAAGATCTGAAGATGAAAGATCATCAAATGGTCTCAAAAAGCATTCAACTAACCTCCAATATCCGAAGCCAAGACTAGAAGAAAGTAAGAGAAGGTTTAACTGACTATAAAAGTCCTACTGAAGTCCCCTGAACACCACTCAACCTCGAAACATCCCCACATCACGGGGGTCAGGGCCCAGGCGAAGACGCGAAAGCGAGGTTAAGGGTATCAGGGGCTTCCTACTAATACAAGTACCCTCTCTTACTCTCTCCTTTGAAGAATCCATTGTCTTGAGGTCCCATGATCTTGGTAGAAGTTGTCATCGCCGTTCCAGAAGATGTTGCAGACGGACGGGCGGCTCCAGAAGACGTGTTGTGGTGGCTCCAGACGATCCAGTGAGGCTCCTTCTGGACTGGATACACTGAAAAACAGAAATTCGATAAGAAAAACGAGTCAAAACATTAGAAAATCATTGAAAAAGCGAGTCAGAAACAATAGAAAAGAGAGAGAAAAGGAGAAAAGGAGACAAACACCAATGAATGATGACTGGCAATGGCTGGCCAATGAAAAACAGTATCAATAAACTGACGTGGCATAAACGAGCGGTAGAATAGATCAAACGAGATTGGCAAGGGGGCGCCCTTGCACACCTCACCCCTCGACACCGTGTACTACGAGAGGAGGAGGTGCCATGCGTTGAGTGGGGCAGACTTTCTCGAGCTGTATCTTTGGTCCCAATGGATCAAATTCCGAGATTTATATATCAATCGATAGACAATTTTATGAGAAACATTTTTGTAGTTGACAACTTTTGCATATCTTTTATAGATCTCAAGAAAAACGCGGTCAAAGTTGTACCTTGATAGATGTTCTTATGATTTGTCGTCGTAGTGGCTGGCTAGAATCGGCTGTATTTCAAGAACCAAAATAGCTATCAAAAAGTTGTCAACTGAAATCTTGTAGCCCTTTTCATGTTCTACACTTTGTTAGTTGACAACTTTTTATTACCTGTTGTGGATCTCAAGATATATGCGGTCAAAGTTGTACCTTGATAGATTTTCTGAAGATTTGTCGTTGTAGTGGCTGACTAGCATTGGCTGTATTTCAAGAACCAAAATAGCTATCAAAAAGTTGTCAACTGAAATCTTGTAGCCCTTTTCATGTTCTACACTTTGTTAGTTGACAACTTTTTATTATCTATCACGGATCTTAAGATACACCCTGTCAAAGTCAAGCCTTTATGGATTTTCTAAAGATTTGTCGTTGTGGTGGCTGGCTATAGTTGGCTGTATCTCAAGAACCAAAATACCTATCAAAAAGTTGTCAACTGCAATCTTGTAGCCCTTTTTATGTTCTACAATATTGTAGTTAACATCTTTTTGATATCTTAAAAGCCAAGCAAGATAAACTAAGAAAACCAAAGAGCATTCAATCTCTTCTCTTCATTTGATTCAATACATTTCAAGTTCGGTCGCTGGTTTAGCAGTTCTTCATGGCAATTGCTTTGTCGTAGTCAACAAGAAAAGCTGCCATCTCGGGGCACGTGATCTGAAAGTTTCAAATGTTTTACTACTGCGGTCAGGCAAAGTGGTCCTCGGCGGGTCTCGCCACGAAATCAGTTTTTCGCTGTTTTCTCAATTTTGAACCAATTTTTTAAAGTTTTTTTGTGAATTTCGATAGAATAGAGAATTTGAAACCGATTGATAGTCATTTCAACCAAAACTGTTCAGTTTTTCAGCTTAAGTTTTCAGATTTCGTGTTTTTGGCTTGTTTATCGGAAAAATCACCAAAATGAGTAAATCTGGTCGAATGAATTATTTCTAGGTTCCAAATTCTGTTTTCTATCCGTTTTCATCAGAAAAAGTTCAAAAAAATTGGTCCAAAAACGAGAAAACATCAAAAAACCGATTTCGTGGCGAGACCCGTCGACGATTTGAGGCATGCGCCTTTAAGGCTACAGTAACCTTTTTATTCAATTTTTGAATTTTTTTTTTGAAATTGGATGAAAAAATCCCTAGAGTAGGTAGATTTTTTGTGTAAAATCGGTTCAAAATCGAGAAAACATACCTTCTTATTCTCAGCGAGCGTCAAAAGAACACGATGCATGAAGAGGTACTGCGCGTCGGTTTGAACGGATCCGTGGCGTTGGCTGCGGACATCACGGACAATCTCGCGAAGAACAACCTTCTCTCCGGCATACAACTTGACCAGTGCAATCTCCAACCCAACAATCGATCCGGTGCGTCCAATTCCAGCAGAGCAATGGACAATGATTGGCGAGACGGTCTTGAGTCTGACAAGCAAGCGGAACACGGCCATTGGAATCTCCGGAACGCCACGATCAGGCCACGCCTTCCATTGCCAGTGCTCCACAAGATGCACCGCCCCTTTCTCGTCCGTGATGCTCAATTTCATCAGTAGAATGTTCGGCTCGAGCTCCTTTGCGGGTTCCGTAATCCGGACAGTCAATTTCCCGTCGACAAGCTGCAATGCACTATCCGGAGAGTCTGGCCAGTACTGCTCGCACTTCTTTTTGCCGAGTTCCATCACATTGCAGAGCATCACAATGCACGGCGCCTTTTCCTGCCAAATGAGGCGATAGAAATCGTCGAGTGTCTTCTCGGTGGGTCCTTGGGTGCAGATGAACTTGTTCTTGTCTCCGATTTTCACCCAATTCGCGTGAATGTAGTCGTTCGTCGAGTCTTCCGGCCATTTCAGAATCGCACGAGTCTCGTCGATGCAGTACACGTCTGGAAACAATTTTTCCATTGATTTTTTTTGAATTTTTTTGGATGCTCAAAAATTTGAAAGTGCTCGTTTGAGCTAATTTTTCGTCCAAGTTATTTCAAATTTTGCACATAGACTAAACAAATCTCGAAAAAAACGATTTCAACAATGATTTAGTCTGAAAAAGTTACTTTTTGATTGTGAGATATTTCACCTTCAAAAAATCTCATCTTCAAAAAATTTTCCAAACCTCATTTCATTTTTTACAATGTTTATAGATAGATTTGGCACGCTGATCAGGAATTTGCATTTTATTTTTGCAAATAAAATGCAAATTGTGAAGAAAAAAAATTTTCAAAATTTTTTTTTCAAAAGTTGGAAAAAAACTGAAAAAAATTTTTTTTTTCCAAATTTTTCAGAATATTATCAGGGTTGGTAGAAAAAGTTTAGATTGTTTTTTTGCATTATTTTGATTTTTTAAAAACCAAATTCAATCCTGGTAAGTTCCCAAAAAAATTAAAAAAAAATTTTTTTCTCAAAAATTGGAAAAAATCTGAAAAAAAAATTTTTCTGCATTTTTTAGAATCCAATCAGATTTGATAAAAGAGGTTTAGATCTAAAATCGAAATTGCTTGGATTTTTGAAAAAATTCAAACCTGGTAAGGTTCAAAAAAATTTCCAAAAAAAAATTAAAATTTTTTTTTTCAAATTTTCCACAATTTCATCAGTATCGGTAGAAAAAATTCAGATTCAAATTTTGCGTTATTTGCACACTTTAAAAATTAAATTCGATCCTTGTATACATACATGTTTTTAAAAAATTCCAAAAAAAAAATTTTTTTTTTGAAATTTTTTTTCCACATTAAAAAAAATTTTTTTTTCAATTTTTTCACAATTTTCCCATGCTCACCTTTATAGCGATTCTTATCCGGATGAGTTTCATGTCCGGTCTTCGGTTTATGACACGACTGCGTGGCCATCTTCAGAGTCAAGAACTCCTCACTAAGTCCCTTGACACCCGTCTCCACCGTGTTCTTCATGAATTCCCGCAACATGGCCTCATTCACATCATTCTGTTGCACCGTCCGTCTCTGCACCTGGCTTCGTTTCTTCGCAACACGCTTTTTCGGACGATCCGCTTGCGTGCCGTCTTCCACTGTATCAGCTGTCATGTTCGATTTCTCGGCAGTTTGAGCCTTGCGCGGCTTTCTTTTCGTGTTGACCGACATGATTTTGACACTCACTACACTTACTGAATGTACCAAGGTACCCGATCAGAAATGACTAAATTTTTTAAAAATTTTTTGGCAGGACAAAAAAAATTTTTTTTTTCAACGTGGAGTTCAGTAGGGGACCCGGTCACGTAGAGGTTTATTTTCCTGGTTTATTTTTTTCTGGTTTTTCCTTGTTTTATTTATTTTCAATTTGATCAGTTCAACTACAAGACGGTCCATCATCAATTTACGGAAAAAACCATGGTCGTATTTGGATGGCTGATAGTATACGTGAGTTTGGGAGGGTATAACTCGAGAAGGAAAAGAGATATCAAAAAGGTGTCAACTGCAAAAATGTAGCCTTTTTTAAGCTCTACATTTTATTAGTTGACAACTTTTTGTTATCTTGCATGGTTTATGAGATATGGGCAAATTTTCAAAGTCCATTCTCAAAATTTAAAAAAAAAATTTTTTTTGATTTTTTTAAATTTTTTTTTTGGAAAAACTACGTATTTTTGGGCAAAGGTGTGAACTATCATCTTGCCTGTTTTGTCAAGGTCTATGTTTTTGTAGTTGACAACTTTTTGATATCTAATTTGGTTTTTGAGATACAGGCAATTTTTCAAAGTGTAATTTTAATTTTTGATTAAAAATTTTTTTTTGGATTTTTTTTTGAAAAAACCAAACATTTTCGTAAAAAGTTAGTGATTGTGAATTTGTTTATCTTGTTGAAATCTATGTTTTTGTAGTTGACAACTTTTTGCTATCTTGCATGGTTCTTGAGATATGGGCAACTTTTCAAAGTGCAGAAAAAAAATTTTTGAAAAAAAATTTTTTTTTTCAATTTTTTTTGGAAAAACCAGTATTTTTTGTGAAAAGGTGTCAAATGTAAACTTGTTTATTTTGTTAAGGTTTATGTTTTTGTAGTTGACAACTTTTTGATATCTATTTTGGTTCTGGAGATACATCCTCAAACCCAACAGGTCTCCTCCTGCTACAGTAGCAAAAAACCAACTATTTTCAAATGGTTCTAACTCAAAAACAAGCAAAGATATCAAAAAGTTGTCAACTACAAAATTGTAGCCCTTTTTAAGTTCTACATTTTATTAGTTGACAACTTTTTGCCACCTGCCCTCGTTCTTGAGATACATACGTTTAGATCATCGTACCACTCTTCTTCTCGCCCATTCTCCTGGTCTACTGCGGCGGTCAATCGAAGAAAAAGTTCGAGACGGACGGTCGCGTCGAACTCGTTCCAAGACCAGCAGCTTCCACATCAAAGAGTCTTTCGTCGGGCACACCAATGAAGAGCTCCAAGCAGTTGAAACCAACGGAGCAGTTAGTTTTTTAATTTTTTTTTTTGAAAATACGAAATTTTTTTAGAGTCCCCCCTCCGAACACTCCAGTGGAGAGAAGCGGCGGTCGTGAAGAAGACACTCTTGCGTATGTAAAACGCTTCATAATTGTTTAAATAATCTATTTTTGAACATTTTACAGCAATGTGCAAAGTTTGCAACCGGAGAGCTCCGATGGACCGATGGCGAAGAAGGGAAAGAAGAAGTGAACTTGATTTTTTGACGGATAAAGTTTTATTAGGAATAACTAAAGAACAAGAAGAGATTTCAAAAAGTTGTCAACTATAAAGTTGTAGCCCTTGTTTAGCTCTACATTTTTGTAGTTGACAACTTTCTAATATCTGTTATGGTTTTTGAGAAAAAAAATTTTGAAAAAAGCATGCAAAATTTTAGTGATGACAAGGGGAGGAGTTTGGGTTTTAGGGTATATCTCGAGAACCAGGATAGGTATCAAAAAATTGTGTATTGTGAAAATGTAGCTTAAAATAAGGGCTACAAGTTTGTAGTTGACAACTTTTCACGAAAATGCTTGGTTTTTGAGAAAAAAAATTTTGAAAAAAGTTGAAAAAAATTTTTTTTTAAATTTTTTGAAAACTATTTTCCAAAAACTCACTGTATTTTTTTAACCTTGGGGGAATACAAAAAACTGGTTAACTACAAACATTATTGTAGCTTTTTTATGCTCTACAAATTTCGTAAACTCATTTTTTTGAAAAAAATTTTTTTTTGGACTTTTGTTTTTTTTTTGAATTTCAAAAAAAAAAAATTTTTTAATAAATGTCTTCATTATAAAAATGTGATTTGATATGATTCGAATTATGATTGATTTTTCAAAAACCAAAAACATGAAAATAAACCAAGTAGGAACTCAAAAAAGTCAAGAATTGCAGATAAGGGAGTACAGAAAAATCTAAAAATCTCGTAAAAAAAAGCCGAAAAATTCCAGAAATATTTTGGAAAAAATTAAGAGCATTTAGAGATCATTGACGTCGTCGAAACGGACTTCTGGATCGTGATTTCCGGCGATTTTCATTTGGAACACGACGTTTTTGGTGGTGGAAGGGGGTTTGGGAGCGACGCCAGGGTTGATCGGTTTTCTGTTGTTCTTGTTGTTTGAGCAGTTCGATTTGACGTTGGGCTTTCTGAAAATTGAAGAATATTGATTTGAGAATGTTTTGAAGCTTTGACTTTTGATTTTCTAATTAATTTTTTTACTTTTAGTAATTTTACTGATTAGCTGTTTTTTAGCTGTTCTAGAATTTTAAAAAAAAACCGTTTTTGATTGCTTTCAATTAGATTTTTAGGAAAATTTGAAAAAAAAATCAAACATTTTTTTTGAAAATTCGAAAAAATCCGAAAAATTTTTTCTGATTTTTTCTAATTTTCAGAATATTTTATTGATGTTTTTATTTGTTCAAAAACTTAGAAATCGCTTTCTAGTTGTTTCTAATTTATTGATTTTCAGAAAATTTCGTAATTCAAAAAAATTTTTTTTTTTAATTTTGAAAAATTTCGAAAGATTTTTTTTTCGATTTTTTAATTTTTTTTAATTTGTCTAAATAAATTTATTTGTTTTTTAGCTAATCAAATTTCAAAAAATCGACTTCTTATTGTTTCTAAATTATTGATTTTCAGAAATTTTCGAAATTTAAAAAATTTTTTAAAAAAATTTTTGAAAATTTTCGAAAGATTTTTTTCGGTTTTCTAATTTCTTATTCGATTTTTAGAAAATTTCTATCGATTTTCTAGCTGATTAAATTTAAAAAAAAACAGCCTTCTTATTGTTTTCAATTTATGGATTTTCAGAAAAGTGTTGAAAAAATTAAAAAATTGAAAAAAAATTGTTTTTTCCAATTTTTTAAAATTTTCCGCAAAACATTTTTTCTGTAATTTCGTGTGTTTTAGATAGATTTTCAAGCCTCAAACACCCCAAAACACTCACCATCTCCTCAGAATGCTGATATCTGCACTCATCGCCTCGACTGCATCCTTCGACTCGATTCGTGTGGTGTATGCAGTTTTTGTTGATTTTTTGAGCGGTTTGCGACCAGCGGGTTTTCTGAAAAATAAATGAAAATAGGATAACTTCAAGTAGTACAGTAACCAAATAAATTGAATAAGAATTTTGAGAAAAAAAATTTTTTTCGAAAAATTTTTCTCGAAAAAATTTTTTTTTTTCGAAATTTTTTTAAAAATTGGAAATTCGCTCTAATGCTAAGATTAAAAATCATGGACGTTTTGACTATGTTTCTGTAGGTTCTAGAAGTCTCGGGACCCTTCATCGTGATTCCTTGACCCTAAAAATCTGAAAATCTGAAAACCCCCTTCAAAAACTCTCTTCTTTATGCAATTCCCAATAACAACAATAATTTCCTCTTTATTCTCGTCAAAATCCTGTACCCTCGGCGCTTTTTCCATTTGATTCTGTTGATTTTGCGGTGATTCGGTGATCTCCACGTTCAGATTAGGTCCTGGTGGAATGAGTCCTCGTTGCTTCAGCTGAGTTATCAATCCCATCACATCTGTCGATTTGGCGGGTTCGTCGAACACTTGCGAGTAGGAATTCTGGGTTGTAGTGGACATTGGGATTCGAGGAACTGGGGTCTTGGCACGAAGAATGGCGTCGGGGATCAGGTGCAGGGATTCGATCGTTTCGAAGGTTCTGGAAAATGCATTTTTTTTCCAATTTTTTCACTTTTCCAAGCTTTTTATTGATTTTTTTAATTCTGCAAATATTTTGAAAATCGATTTTTTATTGTGTAATTGATTTTCTAAATCTTTCAAAAAAAATTCAAAAATTTCAAAATTTCAAAAATTCAATTTTTTTTTGAAAAACCTAATTACCAATTTTTTTTCGAACGTTTTAGAATTTTTTAAATAAATTTTTCAGCTATTTCAAAGTTAGAGAATCGTTTTTTATCGTTCAATAAGTTTCAAAAAAAAATTGAAAAAAAAATTTAATTTTGAAATTTTTTTTTTCAACTTTTAGAATTTTTTTTAGTAATATACGAGCTGTTCAAAAATTTGAAAATTGCTTTTTAAATTTATCACTTTTCTAATTTTCAGAAAATTCACAAATTTTGAAAAATACAAAAAAAAACAAAAAATTTTGAGAAAATTCCAAAACGATTTTTTCATAGATTTTCTAATTTTAATCTGATCTAATTGCCTATTTCTAGGCTCCAAATTTTTCTTTCAATCTATTTTTAATTTTAAAAATTTTAGAAATAAGTCCAAAACCAGGGTAGCACCGAAAAAGTCATTTTGTGGCAAAACCCTTCAAGTGAAAATTTTTTTGGCGTTTCTAGCATTTTTTTTTGAAGCAATATAACTCACCCGAAAAGCGGAGCTCTAGAAATGCCCAATTGCTCCAATCGCATCTCCTCTCGCTTTGTCATTTCCGTCTTTTGCCTAGGTTTCAGACCAGTTTTCACTGGAATCAACTGCCATTTCGTCTCGGGATGGTACAGCATCTTCCCGGATGTTTTTTCGTGGTGGTGATGGGGATTTGCTGAAAAAATTGCAATTAGAAAGCATTCCAAAGAAAAAAAATGATTTTTTTAACACTCACAATCCTTCGGCTCCGCTTCAAAATACCGATAATCCACCAGCTGCTTTCCGATGTCGTCGACGAATCGCACGGTTGGACGTGGCTTTTTGAGGTTTTCTGACGAGTTTGTTCGCAGAATCTGGAAGAAAAATGGGGTTGACACGGAAATTAGGGGACCAGACGTACTCCTACAATTTTCGGTGGTTCCACTGCTGCTGGCACACTTCGTTTTCGAATTTTTATCATTTTCTGAAAGAAAAATCGATCAAGTTTTGAAAAAAATCGGTTAGGAAACGCGGAAATTGACGAGAATTCGGATCGACGACAAAAAAATGCTTCAGCGGTCGGAAATCAGCATTTATCGCGAGAATTGGCTGAAGTTGAGTGATTTTTCAGAATTTTTTGCAAATAATCGATGAAACGCACTGAAATCTATCTGAAATGTAATTTTCCGATGGAATTTGAGCATCTTCCTGCAAGAAAAACAGACTTTCGACCGCTGAAAAATCGAGAAGAGAATGCGAAAAAATGATTGTCGTGGAATGTGGCGCCAGGTACGCAATGCGTGTTTGCGGACTTGCGCGGGAGAAATTGAGGTCTTGCGAAAAATGTGAATTTTCAGCATTTTCAAAAAGATTTTTGCTGTTTTCACAATGGAATGGGTTAGAAAAACACTAAAAAATTACCGAAAAATAGCTGAAAATTGAGAAAATCGGCTGGTTTTTTCCAAATGTTCGGTGAAAATTGAAAAATACAGTACCCCTTGTTTAAAGGCGCATAACGAATTTGGTCGACGAGTCTCGTAAAGATTTTTGTTTTTATTACTGATTTTCCCGGTTTTCGCAGTTGTTTGGGGGATTCCGAGGGGAAAACAAAGAAAAAACAAAAAAGAACACATTTATTTCTCTTTATCAAGATACTGGCTACAAAACGAAGGGACTGCAATTGTATCAAGGATTTCCAGGTTTGGATCTTGTTTGAGGGTCCTCAACTCTTCAAGCAGATAAAGTCTTCGTTTTTCCTTGAACATCTTGGCTTTATTATACCCAATAATGTCGTTGGTTATCATAATTTCCTCCCATTCATACGGAAATCTCATATTCCAAAAAGCGATATGAAGAGTGTTTTCAGTGATGCAAACAGTGCAGAGACGGTCTTCATGATTTATAATGTCTAAGCCACTAGACATATCTATGGGTTTTTGAATTCTCAAATCAAAGGTGTACGGTCTGTAAGAAAATTCATTTCTATTTTGAAAAATTTTAACATCGAAAAAAAAATTTTTTTGGACAAAAAAAAAATTTTTTTTTCAATTTTTTTTCAAACTTACACAAAAAACTGCGATCTGTGCATTTGCTCTTTTTCCCATTTCTGACAGTCAAAACCATCTAAAACTTCTTTTAAGAACTTCTCTTTATCGATTCCCTCTTCCAATTCAAATTTCATGTATTCCAATGTTCTATCATTTTTTTCCATCCATTGCTTTAAAAAATCGTTGAAATCCGTGGATTTTAAGCTTTTATTGCTTCCAAAAAGACCATATCTACAGCCAATGGTGCACAGATCTTGTAGAGAAATCCAATTTGATTCGTCGCATTCAAAATTTTCAAATTTAATCAAAAAATGATCGGAAACGAGTTTTGTGATCTCGAGTGCATATTTTGGGCTCCAATTGGGAAACTGGATGATTATCGATTGATTTGGACCGATTCGGCAACCAGAATTTACATTTTCAGTGAAGAAAAACAAAATATTAATTTTATAATCGAATTCTATCAAAAGTTCCGCGTTTTTTCCATTTTCTATTTTCAATCTGATTCTTTGAATCACAGATGATTCCCAATTTTTGGGAAATTTTTTAATCGCTTTTCTCCATTTTTCCGATAAAACAAATGTTTTGATGCTGAAAAATCAAAAAAAAATTGAAAAAAAATGCAAAAAAATTTTTTTACTTACAGTTCATCTTTTGTCAAGTGTTTTGAAATTTCCTTTACAAGGAATGGTTGTGACCCCCCCAACTTGGAAAATTCTGAAAATTAGATCAAAAAATCCGAAAAATCGAGCTGAGTACCCCAAAATTTTCTTTTTTTCCGCTCGCCACTTCTGACCTAGTTATGAATTTTTGAAAGTTCACTCCAGTACTAAAAAAGCAGTGCTTTTCCCCAAATTAATTTAATTATTTTTCACGTGAGAATAATAGAGGAAAATCAGCACTGATTTAGTACTGGATTGAACTTTCAAAAATTCATAACTAGGTCAGAACTGGCGAGCGGAAAAAAAGAAAATTTTGGGGTACTCAGCTCGATTTTTCGGATTTTTTGATCTAATTTTCAGAATTTTCCAAGTTGGGGGGGTCACAACCATTCCTTGTTAGTGGAAGCAAAGGAAGATTTTCGAAAAATTTAAGAATTCTAGGTTCAAATTGCATTGAATCTACGTAAACAATGATGTACAACTAAAAAACCCCGTAATACAATGAAGGGAAAAACATCTGTCCCTCAAAGTCAATAAAATGAGAAATGTTGCAAGCGCGCCCTACTGCACTTTTAGGTTTAGACGGCTATAACTCAAGAATTATAACAGATATCAAAAAGTTGTCAACTACAAAATTGTAGCCCATTTTACGCTCTATATTTTTGTAGTTGACAGTTTTTTACCAAACTCGGTATTTATTGAGATATAACGGTTTCAAATAATCCTACTTTTTTACTACCCCTAAAAAAGGTCAATTTCCCCTCATTCCCCTCTAGAATGTCCTTCGAATCAAATATTGCTCTGTTTTTTGAAAATTTACCTTCAGTACCATTAAGGCAAATTGCTAATCAACTTGAATTCAGGATTTTGTGAGTTTTAAAATTTTTAAAATTGAAAAAAATTGAATTTTTTCAAAAATTTTCAAAAAATAAAAAAAAAATTTTTTTAAAGGATTTTTGTTCCAGAGAAAAATGAATTTTGGTCAGATTGGCTATCAATCGGTTCCAAAGTTTTAGTTTAATCCGATTTTATCAACAAAAAAATGCAAAAAAATTAGTTCAGAACCAAAAAAAACCCAAAAATTAAAAAAAAAATTTCATTTTTTTTTGTTTTTTTTTCAGAATAAAATTGTCAATTCTATCTGAAAAATGGATCAACGCAATGCCCAATGCAAAATATAAACATTCAAAACTGAAATGGGACGTTGAACGATCAGAAATTTACTGTAGAATCTCACAAAAAAATGGAAACTTTTTTGAGACTACAATTCGCTTTTTTGACACAAAAAATCAAAACCGTAATTTTGAAACCGGTCTAAATCAATCAATAAACGTCTTTTGGAACAATTGGAACCAATTTGGCAATGGATTTTTACTAAACAACATCCACGAAATTTCGAGAAAATTTTCAATCAATTTGGAATTTTATGAAGCTGAAAATTCCAACTGGATGACTAAAGAAGACCTGATAAAAATCAAATGTTTTGGAAATTTTGGAAAAAATCACTTTGTTTCTGAAGATTTCAACTATTTCTTGAGAAAATGGAAGTCAGGAGAAGATGGAAAATGTGGAAAATACATGGAATTCCCACTGGAAATTGAAAATCAAAAAATTACAATCAACGATATCTTGAAAGGCATAGAGTTTCAGAGGTGGAATCCTGGAAAACGGTCGCGAAAATTTGTGTGAGTTTTTATTTTTTTGAAAAAAAAATTTACAATCAGTTTCATTTTTTCTTCATTTTTTGAACTTGCTCAAGAGAATTTTCAAAAATGTTAAAAAAAAAATTTTTTTTCAAAGCAGTTCCCAATCATTTAGGTTCAAAATTACTGTGTTATCAACAAAAAAAAATTGAAAAAATTTTCAGAAAAGTTTTGAATTTTTTTCAAGCTTCTAAAAAAATTTCAGTCATCTTCAAAATCAGTTTTTTGCTGTTTTCTCGTTTTTGAACCAATTTTTCCAAATTTTTTAATGAATTCGAATAGAATAGAAAACTTGAAACCGATTGATAGTCAGTTCAACCAAAACTGTTCAGTTTGTCAGCTAAAATTTTCAGATTTCGTGTTTTGGCTGCAAAATTAGAAAAACGAGTGAATCGCAATGAAAAACTCAATAATTCTGGTCAAATGAACTATTTTTAGGTTCCAAATTTTTTTTCTATCCGTTTTCATCAGAAAAAATTCAAAAAATAGGTACAAAAATGAGAAAAAAGCAAAAAACCAATTTCGTGGCGAGACCCGTCGACGATTTGAGGCATGCGCCTTTAAGGCTACAGTAACCTTTTTATTCAATTTTTGAATTTTTTTGAAATTGGATGAAAAAATCCTCAGAGTATGTAGATTTTTTGTGTAAAAATTTCAAAATTAATTACTCAAAAAAAGTTGCAAAAAAAAAATTACCATTTTTTTCAATGTTTCAGACACTTCAACAAAAATCGAGAAATTGTACAACCACCCCTGGATCTTGCCAACGGGTTCGATATTTTTCGAGAGGCTGATGAACTCATTTGCACTGTCCATCTAACAGAAACAACACTTTACATAATTTTCTGGCATAATCCATTTGAATACGAGTACATCGAACGATTTTTCACCAATCAAGTGATCGATTACAATAGGAAAGGAAATTTCCAAGCGAGCCGGAGACAATATTTGATAAATCAATTGAGGATTTTAAAAGAAGATTCTAGTTTTGAAACGTTTGAAAAAGAGTATAAGAAACGAGAAAATTATGAAAAATAAAATGCTTTATTTATTTATTTTTTATCAAAAATCTCAAATTCCGGGTCCTCCTTCATCACTCTCAAGTCTTCAATCAATCGGGCCCTTCTCTTCGATTCAAAACCCCTTTTCTTGTTGTATCCGATAACTTGGTTAGTTAGAAACTCTTCTAGTTCCTCGAATTGTTGAGCAGCACAATATGTCACCACAATGTGCAGGAAATTCTCGGTGAGATGCACTGTACACCTAGTGAGTTCCAGTCTTCTCCGGATGTCTAGACCTTGAGCGAGATCTACGGGCGGTTCGACTCGATCTTCAAAGTTCATTGGGCTAAAAATAAAGATAAAAATGTGAAGATGAATTTGTTAGTTGACAACTTTTTGATATCTCTAGTAGTTTTAGAGTTATAGATTGAAATCTAGAAGGTGGTAGTAGCAAGTTTAGAGGTAGCGTTTTCTAAAACCGGCGCTAACAAAATTACGGTAAGAGATGGTAAACAGTTGTCTACTAACAAAATGTAGAACTTTTTACGTTGATTATTTTATTAGTTTTTAGTTTTTTGCTATCTTCAATGGTTCTTAAGTTATAGCTTGAAATCTAGAAGGTGGTAGTTGCAACTTTGAAGGTAGCATTCCTTTGAACCAGCGCTATCAAGATTACGGTGAAAGATGGTAAAAAGTTGTCAACTAATAAAATGTAGCCCTTTTTACGCTGATTATTTTGTTTGTTGACAACTTTTTGATATCTTTAGTATTTCTAGAGTTACACCTTAAAATATGCAACCACACAACCTAATTTTGAAGTATGTACTCTCACTTTTTGAATTTTCCTAAAATTTTGGTAAAAGATATCAAACAACAGTCAACTAATGGAATAATTTACAAAAAATTTGCTATTTAACCGCATTATCATCAATTTTTAAGCCTACTCCTTGATTTTAAAAACTCACGCAAACTTCCTCGACCGATTTTCCGGATTCCATGTTTCTGTCTCCAATCCCTTTAGAACCTCCTCCAAATTGATATTTTGACTTTCTTCAATCTCAAATCTCCAGTATTTTACGCAATTATCGTTTCTCTGTGTCCAATTGATCAGAAAACTGTTAAAATCCCCGGAACTCAAGAGATTTTTCCCAAAATATCCATATCGACACTCTAAATTTTCAAGGTCATTCTTGGTGATCCAGGTAGCATCCGGGGCTTCAAATCGATTGAATTCCATTTTTAATTGATTAGAAATCCACTCTGAAGTTTCTAAAAGATACTGATTTCCGAATTGAGACCATCCAGGAAAATAGACAATTATTGATTTATCCGGAGAAATTTTCACATGATTTTGTGAATTTTCAAAAAAATTAAAAAAAAAATTATGCTCTTTTCTCCGCCAAAAATTGCAAATAATTTGGGATTCTGTAGTGTTTATGCTTATTTTTCCGGGAAGAAGAAATTTTTTCTTTTTCTCCGGAACAAAAACCCTCCATTTTGGGGAAATTATCGATAATTTTAGCCTGAAAAAAATTTTTTTTTTTTAATTTTTTTCCAAAAATTCAAAAAATTTTAAAACTCACAAAATCCTGAATCCAAGTTGATTAGAAATTTGTCTTAATGGTACTAAAGGTACATTTTCAAAAAACAAAGCAATATTAGGTTCGAAGGACATTCTAGATTGGAATGAGGGAAAGGGGCCCTTTTTTGAGGGTGGTCAATATATAGGGGTTCTAAAAACCGTTATATCTAACTGAATATTGAGTTTGGTAAAAAATTGTCAACAAATGAAATGTAGAGCGTAAAAAGGGCTACAATTTTGTAGTTGACCACTTTTTGATATCTTTAATAGTTCTTGAGTTACAGCCTTCTAAACCCAAAAGTGCGGTAGAGCGCGCTTGCAACATTTCTCATTTTATTGACTTTGGTGGATTACGGTTTTTCTAGCAGTACATTGTTTTTTTTGCGTTGTTTTAATGCAATTTGAACCTAAAATCGTTCAATTTTTCGAAAATCTTCCTTTGCTTCCACTAGCAGAAATCTCAAAACACTTGACAAAAGATGAACAGTAAGTAAAAATTTTTTTTTTGTTTTTGCATTTTTGTTCAATTTTTTTTGATTTTTCAGCATCAAAACATTCGTTTTATCAAGAAATTGGAGGAGAGCGATAAATCGTTTTCCAAAAACCATCAGTTTCTCCGCCCCCGAGCTTAGTTTGACCATAAGTGGAAAAAGCGCAGAACTTTTGATAAAATTCGGTTATGAAAATTATATTTCATTTTTCTTTGTTGAAAATGCAAATTCTGGTTGCCGAATTGGTCCAAATCAATCGATAATTATCCAGTTTCCAAATTGGAGTCCAAAATATGCACTCGAAATCACGAAACTTATTTCCGATCATTTTTCGATCAAATTTGAAAATTTTGAATGCGACGAATCAAATTGGATTTCTCTACAAGATCTTTGCACTATTGACTGTGGCTATGGTTATTTTGAAAAAAATACAACCTTGAAATCTACGGATTTTAATGGTTTTTTAAAGCAATGGATGCAAAAAAATGATATGACTTTGCAATACATGAAATTTGAATTGGAAGAGGGAACCGATAAGGAGGAGTTTTTAAATAAAGTTTTGGAAGGGTTTGACTGTCAAAAATGGAACAAAAAGCAATCGCAAAGATCAAGATTTTTTGTGTAAGTTTTGAAAAAAATTGAAAAAAAAAATTTTTTTTGTTCAAAAAAAAAAATTTTTTTTCCGAAATTTTTTTTTTTCGAAAATAAGATTTTTACAGTCCTTACAACTTTGAGGGTTTTGTCCAACCTCCCATAGACATGTCCACCGCAAGAGACATTGTTCGACCTAATCAACAGTTCCGATGCTCCGTCCTTCTACTTCAAAACACCCTCCATATCGCAGTATTTTATCATCTGTTCTCGTTTGAATCTGTTGTAAAGCACCTAACAAACGAAGTGATTCGGTATAACAAACGGCAAAAGTTCGAATCCAAGGGAAGAATGGAATATCTGGCAGAGCTGAGGATTCTCAAACAAGACGCCAATTTTGACATCTTCGACAGAAAGCTAATCTCATAAATTTAATAAAAAATTCTATATTTGTGTTTTGATATCTTTTATCGTTCTTTTTCCATCTGAAGTCCCACAAAAAGCCATGAAAACCCAATAAATCAGTAATAAAGACAAAAATCGTTGCGAGACCCGTTAACAAAATTCGTTATGCGCCTTTAAACGGGGGTACTGTATTTTTCAATTTTCAACGAAAAATTGAGAGAAAATAGGCCAATTTTCTATATTTTCCTCAAGATTTTAGCAACTTTTTTGCATTTTGCAACCAAAAAAACTTATTTTTTGCGGCTATCTCCCTGAAATCCTCCAAAAAACTGCAAAAACCCAATAAATAATTGAAAATAACAAAATCTTTTCGAGACCCGTCGACAAAATTCGTCATGCGCCTTTAAACTAGGCGTACTGTGTTTTTAAATTTTCAACGAAAATTTGGGAAAAATTAGCGAATTTTCTCAATTTCTATCGAAATTTTAGCGAATTTTTTGTATTTTTCAGCTTGCACAATTGATTATCTGTCTTTTTCAGGTCAAAAAATGACAGAAACCACAAAAACCCCGCCGGAATTAGAGGAATTGGCAGAGAAAACCCAAAAACTAGCGATTCGCCCTGAAAATCCGGAATCATCGGCTAGCTGGCATAGTATACCGGTGGAGATGAGAGCTGAATTAGTGGATTATATAGATTTCAAGTCCAGGTTAGCGAAACATTGAAAATTTGTAAAAAAAAATCGAGAAAAAACTTTTTTTCAAAACTTTTCAAAAAAAAATTTTTTTTTTGAAATCTTTAATTTTTCATTCAGAATGTGTCTTCGAGGTGTCTCGCAAGCTGAAAAATCGATAATCGACTCAAAAAGCTACCACTTATCGACTGTAAAGCTACTCTACCGCGACCGCCGCTCCGATGTACTATTCCTGACTGCCGAAACCCCGGATCTCTCGAAAAACACCAGAATCCGAATGAAATCCAAGATAAATCATCACAAAACCCTCCGATGCACCGCTCAAATCCTTAAAACCTGCAAAATCGACACTTTGGAAGTTTCCTCGGAACTCGGACCTCGTCGAGATTTGAAGATATTCTGGAAGGAGCTAGAAGATGCGCGGAGCCGTGGATTCCGGTTCAAAACGTTTAAATCAATCAGCAATGACCCAGTATTAGTCTATTACTTCTTAAAAAACTCGGATTTCAAAACTACTCGAGAAATCGTTATCGGAAATCGAGAAAGTAAACGATTCCCGATTGGCGATTTGCTGAATTTGGAAGTGGTTATCAATGCGAAATTATTCCAATTCAAAACAGCCACGTCTCTAGGGCCAGTTTATCAATTTGCCAAAGTAATCTGCTTTTCAAATTGTGAAAAAAACAGAAAATTTTACAGGATTGGATCGAAAAAGACGTGGAAATCGGCAAAACACTGCGCATTTCTGTACAACCGGCTGGAGATTTTGGGCGATTTGCAGAAATTTTTGAGGAAAGAATATTGTAAGTATAAAAAGTTTTTCCTATTCGAAACTGACAAAAAATCGCTGAAACTTGGCTAAAAACCCCAAAAAATCGTTAAAATCTTCAAATCGCTGCGAGACCCGTCAACAAAAATTGTCATGCGCCTTTAAACTAGGGGTACTGTAATATTTCATTTTCGGCGAATTTTGGGGGAAATTGCCCGAATTTCACCGTTTTTCCTCGATTTTTTTTGCTTTTTCAGCTCTACAACCTCTGTAACAGTCCGTATCCACACCGACAACCCCTCAAAGCACCTTCTCTTCCGCCTAGAGCACCTCAAAACATTCCGTCGCACTGGATTCTACTCCCTGACCGTCATCCCATCGAATCTTCTGGAATCTGAATACGAGAAGAATGATCAGTGGATTTGGGACGAGGAAAAAGAGGAATTTAATGATAGAAACTGTGATAACAATCGATATCAGTTTGATTATGAGGATGATGAGGATATTTGTGTTCCATTGGATAGTGATGAGGAGTTTTATCTTTCGGATTAGCGATTTTTTAATAAAAATTGTGTTTTTTGTTTTAATTTTTCAAATTTCCTCCTATTTTTTTTGTTCCAATCGATGAAATTATCTTTTTTATGAAATTTTCGAATTTTTTTTCTATTTTCACGAAGAATTCAGTACTCTTTTTCTGTTTCCTCAACAATTTTTGACATTACTGTTTTTCATCTGTTTTTAAGTATCTTTTTCCTCTTTTCCAGCTGTTTTTTGTCAAATTCAAAACGAATTTCCCCAAAAAACCCGTAAAAATCTTCAAAATTTGCACTTCCACTCGAGACCCATAGACAAAATCTGCCATGCGCCTTTAATACAGTAACCCGCGCCAAATTTTTCTCTCTCTTTTTCCGGCCGTTTCTCATCGGCGTTTTCACTGTTTCTGCTTGTTTTTTGCTGAAATCAACTCATTTTTTTACATTTCCAGAGTAAAAATGGACGCAAATGTTCAAGAATCGACTGCAAAAACCGAGAAACTGAACATCGACTCGGAAAATTCGAAAAATTCGACGAATTGGCATGAGGCTATCGAAGGAATGTGGGCGGCGACGGGAAGAGCCTACTACAATCCGAAAACCGACACGAATTGGTGCCATTTGCCAATGGAAATGCGTGTGAAGTGCATCAACGAGATGGATTTGGAGACCAGGTACTTATTTACACCCGATTTCCCAGAAAAACTGTTGTTTTTGTTCAGAATGTCTCTGAGATGCACTTCGAAGACGGAGAAATCGCTGGTGAAGTCGGCGAAGAAGTGTTTCCTGAGGGAATTTAAAGTTCACGTTGATTCGGGTGACCTTGCTGTATACGCTGAGAATTACAAGAAAACATACAAAGGAAATCCTGTTCAAGTCTATCAAAATGTGATGCAAAACGTTGTAAACATTCTGGAACACTGCGAGATCGGCTATTTCCAGTTCTTCACCGACTTAGAGAATGATAAGCAGATACAGCCGATTTGTGATTTTCGCACTAAAGATGCTCCATTCTGCTTCAAGACATTCAATTCGAACATCGACAATCCGCAGATTATCAAGTTCTTTCTGGAAAATTGTAAAGGCGTCGAGGAAATCGATCTGCAATATTTTTATCAAAACGAAAACGAGATAAACGAACTGCTCCAACTGCCATCGGTTAGCGAAAAATCATTGAAAATTCCTCGAAGATTTCAAATTTCAGGTGATCAATGCAAAATTGCTTGATGGTCTGATTCTGTGGCACATGGACTCATCGTTGCTTTCTCTTGTTCAGAAATGGATCGACAATGATGCAGAAGACAGACTTCTCGACTTCACAGTGTTCAAAAAAGATGCGCAGGATAAAGGTGACATCCTTGAGCTGTTCGCCTCGTTTTTCGCGGATCGAGTCATGTAAGAAAACCTCCAAGAAACAGCAGCAGAATCATGAATTTGCAGCTCAAACGACGAATACTCAGTCCTGATTCGCACTGACAATGACCAAAAGCAAATTGAGCTGGTAATGGCGGAAGAGGATGATTTCGACGCTATCTACACGTGTACTATCACTTCTCCGAAAAAAACGGTCGACTTTTGGTTCAGCGATGATGAGCATGCCGAAGAGCAGAGCGATGAGGATTGAAAAGGATCATGGGGAGTCGAAAAAGAGGAGGAAGTTTGAAGTCGCTACCTTGTATAAATAGAATTTCATCTTTTGTATATTTTCTCACAATTATTCCGATTATTGCTTGCTCTGAAATGAAATTTGTACCATAATCTTTATTCCTTTTTGATTTTTTCTTCTGATTTCCTGTTTTTTTAGCAGGTTTTGAATACTTTTCGCTCTTTTTCTGTTATTTTTTTGTAAAATTCGAAACAAATTTTCCCCAGAAAACTCGGTAAATCTTCAAAAGCCACTTTTCCACTCGAGACCCATAGACAAAATCTGTTATGCGCCTTTAATACAGTAACCCACATCAAATTTTTTTCACTGTTTCCGGCAGTTTCTCATCGAGGTTTTTACTGTTTTGCTTGTTTTTCGCTGAAATCAACTAAATTTTCCATCATTTCAGAGTAAAAATGGACGCAAATTTTCAAGAATTGACTGCAAAAGCTGGAAAACTGAACATCGACTCGAAGAATCCAAAATATTCGACGAATTGGTGTGACATTCCGATGGAAATGCGCGCTGAGTGCATCAAATATATGGATCTGAAGACCAGGTACTTATTCACAACTAGTTTCTCCCTAAAAACGATTGTTTTTGTTCAGAATGCGACTGAGACGCACTTCGAAGACGGAGAAATCGCTGGTGCAGTCGGCGAAGAAGTATTTCCTGAAGCAATTCATGGTGTCCGTTCGCTTAGATCGTGCTATTGTGACAACTATTGAAAACGGCTTGCTGAAAGAATGTCACGAGAAACCAAAAAACAATGAGAGAGTGATGCGAAACGTTGTAAACATTCTGGAACACTGCGAAATCGACATTTTCCAGTTCTTCACCGACGAAGAGAATGATAAGCAGATGCAGCCGATTTGTGATTTTCGCATTAAAGATGCTCCATTTCGCTTTGAAACCTTCTACACGAGCAGCAACAATGCGCAGATTCTCAAATTCTTTTTGGGAAATTGTGAAGGCGTCGAGGAGGTGATTCTGAACAACCGCCGCATGGAAAACGTCATGGATACTCTGGTTGAATTTCCGTCGGTGATCAACGCAAAATTGATCCTGTATCTGCATCTGCGACACATGGACTGCCAATTGTTCGAGCTTTTCAAGAAATGGATCGATAACGATGCAGAAATTGGAAAGAAGCTGTTATTCGCGTTGCGAGATAAAAATGATAAGCCGATTGAGCTGTTTGCGTCGATTTTCGAGGATCGGATCATGTAAGTGAACTTCCAGTGATGAATAATGATCGAACTACCAATTTCCAGCTCAAAAAGCAATGAAAGCGTCCGAATCCGCACCAACAACCCGTCAAAACACGTCATTCTGAAATGCGACATTTCGTACCCGACAGCGTCCTACTACACGTGCACCATCATTCCTTCGGATCTTCGACGGCTCCCTAGAGAATGGGGATGGACCGTGGAGTTTCACTCTATGGATTTCGACTATTATCCAAACTAGAATCCCTTCGTTTCTGTTGTTATTCTGTTGCTTTTTTGTTTCAATTGTTGTTCCGAAATGAATTCTGTTCACAAATCTAGGTTTCCTATGCATTTTTTCATTGATTCCCTGTTTTCTAACAGGTTTTGAATATTTTTCCTCTATTTTTCTGCAGTTTTTTATCAAATTCACAACAAATTTCTCCCGAAAAACCGCTAAAATCATTAAAATCGGCTTTTCCACTCGAGACCCATCGACAAAATCTGCCATGCGCCTTTAATGCAGTAACCCGAAGCAAATGTTTTTTCTCACTGTCTCTGGCCGATTCGGCGCTTTTTCTGTAAAATCAACTGAATTTATCGCATTTTTTACATTTTCAGATGTCGAGTTCAGAAGATTACGACAGTGATTATGAGATATATCGAGAATCTCAAAGGACGCTCGAGATCGTCAACGGAATTCGGGCGGTGACTGAAAAATCACACTACAACCCGGAAACCGACACGAATTGGTGTCACTTGCCAATGGAAATGCGATTGGAATGCATCAAAGAGATGAGTGTGTTGACCAGGTACTTATTTCTAGCTGTTTCCACAATAACTGTTAACTTTCTTCAGAATGTGCATGAGAGTTACTTCAAAAACCGAGAAACTGCTGGCGGAGTCGGCGAAGAAGTGTCGATTGAAACTTCTCGACGTTGACCTTCGCGATAATAAATTTTACGTTTCTTTCGTTTCCCACGACAAGGATTTGGATGATGATGAAAAACTCGGCAAAGCCACTGTTAATGACTATCAAAATGTGATGCAAACCTTTGCAAACATCCTGAAGTACTGCGAAATCGACACTTTCGCGTTTATGATTAAGAAGAAGAATGAGGCAAAGTTGGAGCCGTTCTGTGCTGTGCTCCCGAGAGATGCTCCGTTTCGCTTCAAGACTTTCAAATCGAGTAGCTTCAATGCACAAATCATTCAGTTCTTCTTGAAAAACTGTGAATGCGTCGAGAAAGTATTTCTGGACCAGTTTTGCGAAAAGGACAACGTCACGGTACTCACGGACGAACTCATTGAACTTTTGACGGTGATCAACGCGAAATTGTTCCAATTTGCGGAGCTCCGGAACATGAATTGTCCGATTTTTGATCTAGTCAAGGTATAATTTGCACAAAACACCCAAAAACCTCTCGAGAATTTCAGAACTGGATCGATAACGATGCGGAGATAGGAAAGAAGCTGAGATTCGGATTTTACCCTAGTTATGAACCGATTGAGCTGTTCGTGTCGATTTTCGAGAATCGGGTCATGTGAGTGAACTTCAAAGAATAGCAATAAGACTCATGTTCAAATTATCAATTTTTAGCTCAAAAGACGAAGATAGAGTCCGTATTCGTACAAACAACGACTCAAAGCACATTTATATGAGATGCGACAAGATGTACTACGAGGCAGCCTACTTCTCGTGCACCATCATTCCTTCGGATCTTCCGGGACTACCGAATTGTAAAGATTATAAATGGGCCAAAAAGGTATTTGGGACGAGATTCGGATAATGGAGATTTGGATGATGATCTGACTAGAATTCCTCTTCCTTTTTGTTGTTATTCTGTTGCTTTTTTGTTCCAATTGTTGTTTCGGAATGAATTTTTTTCTAAATGTAGATTTTCTATCGACTAGGCCAGCCGGCCACGGCCGCGGGGTCAAATTGCGAAAAATGAACAAAAATGAACGAAAATGGA
>LR538322.1:864621-996234 GCA_900883565.2 Caenorhabditis panamensis | reverse complement strand
GATGGCTTCTTTTTTCTTTTTTTGTCGATGCCCATACCATCCATGTTTATGGAATAGGGCGATTTCCTGTTTTCCATCAGGTTTTGAATACCTTTTTTCTCCTTTTTTTCAGTTTTTTGTCGAATTTCACAACCAATTTCACCCGAAAAACCGTAAAAATCTTCAAAATATGCATTTCCATTCGAGACCCACAGACAAAATTCGACATGCGCCTTTAATACAGTAACCCAAAACAAATGTTTTTTCTCTAGCTGTCTCCATCAGTTTCTTGTCGTGATTTTCGAGCAGCTTCTGATTACTACAATTTCCGCTTGTTCTTCTTCAAAATTTAACATCTTTAGATGCCGAGTGTCAAGGATTACGACAAGATCCTCGAAGGAATGTGGGCGGCGACTGAAAAATCACACTACAACCCGAAAACCGACACGAATTGGTGTCATTTGCCAATGGAAATGCGTATAGAATGCATCAAAAAGATGAGTTTGATGACCAGGTACGCATTTCTAGCTGGTTTGTCTCGAAAAATCGTTGGTTTGTTTCAGAATGCGTCTGAGACGTACTTCGAAGACCGAGAAATTGCTGGTCGAGTCGAAGAAGTATCATCTGGACTGTTTCGAGTGCTCCGTTTACGATGATAAATGGTTCGAAATAAAAACAATCATTGGCGATTCTTATGAGCGCAATGAAAAACAAGTGCACGACTATCAAAATTTGATGCGAAGCTTCGCAAACATCCTGAAGTACTACGAAGTCGACACTCTCGTTGTATTGACCGAAAAAGAGAATGAGAAGGCGCTAGAGCAGCAGTGTACTATGCTCCCGAGAGATGTTCCGTTTCGTTTCAAAAACTTCAAATCGGATTGCAACAATGCGCAGATTCTCAAGTTCTTTTTGGGAAAATGTGAAGGCGTCGAGCAGGTTCAGCTGAACAACCGCTGCAGGACTGAGAACGTCTTGTATCTTTTGGTTGAGCTTCCATCGGTTAGTATTTAGAAAAATGTTCACAAATTGCGACAAACATTCGTATTTGCAGGTGATCAACGCGAAATTGTTCAAGATTTTCTTCCTGCCCAACACGGACTGTGCATTGTTTGAGCTTGTCAAGGTAGGACTGATTTTTAACGATAGCGGAACCCGAGTTCAACTCTCAATTCAGAAATGGATCGATAACGACGCTGAAATCGAAAAGAAGATGAGATTTGCCTTGTTTGACAAAAAAGATGAGGATGAGCCGATTGAGCTGTTCGCGTCGATTTTCGAGGATCGGGTCATGTAAGCGAACTTCCAATAATCAATAGTGATCTAGCTACCCATTTCCAGCTCAAAAGACGATGAAAACGCCAGAATTCGCACTGACAACTCCACGAAGCACATTTATCTGAGATGCGATGCGTCTTATCGAAAGACGTTCTACTACACGTGCACCATCATTCCTTCGGATCTTCTAGAACTCCCTGAAGATTGCGAATGGGCCAAGCAGATTCACTCGGATGTGCTTGGTGAGGTGGTAGTGGAAGATTTGTATGAAGAGAGGATAAATTGGGACTTGTTTTAGGCTTTGTTTATGGTCCGGCTGTGTATTCAGATTCAGACTAAATTCTATAACTTTTTGTTGTTATTCTGTTGTTTTTTTGTTCCAATTGTTGTTCCGATATAAATTTCGTTCCAAAATTCCTTTTTCTGATCGATTTTCTCATTGATTCCCTGTTTTCTAGCAGGTTTTGAATATTTTTCTCGCTTTTTTCTGTGTTGTTTGTCGAATTCTGAACAAATTTCACTCAAAAAATCGTAAAAATCTTCAAAATCAGAATTTCCACTCGAGACCCATCGACAACATTTGTCATGCGCCTTTAATACAGTAACCCAAAACACATTTTTTCAAATCAGTTTTTTCCATCAGTTTCTTGTCGTGATTTTCGAGCAGCTTCGATTACTATAAATTCCGCTTGTTCTTCTCTAAATTTTGACATCTTTAGATGCCGAGTGACAAGGATTACGACAAGATCCTCGAAGGAATGTGGGCGGCGACTGGAAAATCACACTACAACCCGGAAACCGACACGAATTGGTGTCATTTGCCAATGGAAATGCGATCGGAGTGTATCAAACGCATGGATCTGAAAACCAGGTACATTTTTTAGTATGTTTATTGGAAAATTGTTGTCACTTTCTAGATCGCGTCTGAGAGGTACTTCGAAGACGGAGAAATCGCTGGTGGAGTCGACAAAGTGTCATCTGCGAAATTTCAAAATGGATGTTGAACTTAGTGGTTTCACTGTGAGCGTCTTGAACGAGTTTTCGCACGAAGAACACTACTGGAAACTTGCTGACAGTGACGACATGGAAATTATGCTGCCTGGTCTCACAAAGGTCCTGGAAGGCTGCGAAATCGACACATTCGAGCTCTCAGTCTTAGACGTCACTATCGACGAATATTTGAATTCAACTTGGATGATGCTCCCGAGAGCTGCTCCGTTCCGCTTCAAAACTGTCAAACTGACCAGCACCAGATGGCAAGCGCTCCGATTCTTTCTGAGAAAGTGTGAAGGCGTCGAGCAAGTTTTTGTGGACAACCACGATATTCACAATGACGAATACGAAATGGGCGATCTGTTCAATCTTCCGTCGGTTAGTTCCTTTTTACTGTATCAGACGATAAGTAGTGAATTACAGGTGATCAACGCGAAATTCTTCCAATTCGCGTTTCTAGGCAATACTAACACCCTGTTCGAACTTGTTCAGGTATGTGTTCTGAACTAACAAACCCGAATCTCAAGCTCCCTATTTAGAAATGGATCGATAACGATGCAGAGATCGGGAAGAAGATGAGATTTGCATTGCATGGTCATGAAGATAAACCGATTGAGCAGTTTAAATGGCTTTTCGAGAATCGAGTCATGTAAGATTACAAAGAATAGATCTCTCAGAATAATTCTTTCCACTTTTTAGCTCCAAAAACCAGGAAGAAGTCCGAATCAGCACTAACGACAAGTCGAAGCACGTCATTCTGAGATGCGATAAACGAAACAGTTGCTCAGAGTATTTCTCGTGCACCATCATTCCTTCGGATCTTCTGGAAGATGGTGAATGGGGCGAGAAGTGTCATAAAAAGGAATTTGGCGAAAATAAGTGTTCTTAGCGGATTTGTTACTGTTTTTGTTGTTATTCTGTTGCTTTTTTGTTCCAGTTGTTGTTTCGGTATAAATTTTGTTACAAAATTTTATTTATTTATTGATTTTCTCAATAATTACCTGTTTTTCAGCAGGTTTTGAATATTTTTTCCATCTTTTACTACTGCTTTTCATAGAATCAAAAACAAATTTCCCCCAAAAAACCGTATAAATCTTTAAAATTGGCTTTTCCACTCGAGACCCGTAGACAAAATCTGTCATGCGCCTTTAATACAGTAACCCGAACCAAATTTTTTTCTTTGTTTGAAACACGGGCCGGCGACGGGGACGTTGCGAGCGAGAGACAGTGGTCGCCGCTGCGCAACACACAGTTTCAGCGTGCTCAGTGCAGACGCGTGGTGTAGTGGTAAAGCGCTAGGTTTTCTTTTGCGCCATGACCAAGTCGGGTTCGATTCTTTCACTTTCCAAACTCTTTTGCATGTTTGAAAGAGCAATAGAGAATTGGTTGCTAGTCGAAAAGGTGTTCTATAGTCGAGATACGGTGTTATGTTCCACTTATTCAGCTCTTTTTCTTGTGGAAATAAGTAGTTTTTCAACAATCGACATAAATTTACATTCATCTACGACGGAAACACTCTCAAGAATCATTTCCACGTAAAATATTGCCTAATCGCTGCAAAAATCATTGAGAGAGTGACCAATGCGTACTAGCTCACAAAAATTGAAATAACTCGACTAAAAATCAAAATTTCGAAAAATCCTGTGTACAATGTTTCTAAAATACTGTTATCTTCATTTTGTACAGACAGTTTTTTGAATTTCAGCCTTTGAGCTGAGATATAGACTTCTTCCATTTCAGCCTTTTTAGCACTGCGCCACTCGCGAATTGCGCGCCGCGGTCGCGGCAACATTTTCCTAGGCCAGCGTCCCGGCCGCCGGCCCGTGTGAAACCGTTTCGAGCCGTGTCTTTTCAGTTTTTGCATTCTATTTCTGATTTTAAACTAACATTTCTAGATGCAATTCAAGTTTTCCGACTTATCAACTCATATTCTCGAGGGAATGTGGGCGGCGACAGGAAAAGCTTACTACAACCCGGAAACCGGAACGAATTGGTGCCACTTGCCAATGGAAATGCGTATGAAGTGCATCGAAGAAATGGATTTCGAAACCAGGTACCCTTTTTAAAAGTAACTCCCAAATAACTATTGATTTTTGTTCAGAATTGGTCTCAAACGTACTGCAAAAACCGAGAACTTGCTAGTGAAATCGACAAAATGCTATCTCGAAAGTTTCGAAATGGATGTATCCCCATCTTTCCAAACCCTGCGCATTTCTAACAAGTTTTCGAGAGAAAGAGTCTACCGGCAGTTCAAGAACAATTCTCCGCATTTTCTAAAATGCTCTGTAAACATTCTGGAATCCTGTGAAATCGACACTTTCGACTTCTCGGGCGGCGACGACGAATTTTTGACAATCTGTGCTTTTCTGCAAAAAACGGCTCCATTTCGTTTCAAGACCTTCAAATCGAATAGCCTAAATACGCAAATGACGCAGTTCTTTCTGAAAAACTGCGAAGGCGTCGAGAACATCCTTCTGCGCTTGACTCGTTTGGGAAGAATTGATATCGAGAATTGGATCGATTTCCCGTCGGTTTGTCCTGAAATTCTTTGCGAATTCCGCAATAATTTTGAATTTCCAGGTGATCAATGCAAAACTGGTTCAAATTTCGTATCTGGAGGAAATGGAACAGCCAGTAGGTTCACTTGTACAGGTAGAACTAAACCAAAAGTCTCAAAAATCTAACCTGGTTGCAGAAATGGATTGATAACGATGCAGAAATCGGAAAGAAGCTGAGATTCGCAATTTACACAGAAAATGCGCAAGGTGATGTTGTTGAGAAATTCGCGTCGATTTTTGAAGATCGGGTCATGTAAGTAAATTTTAGTGATGATAAATAGCCTAAAATCCTCAATTTTTAGCTCAAAAGACGAAAAAAACGTTCGAATTTTCACTGATAACGACTCGAAACACGTTCTTCTGACATGCGACAAGATTCACTGGATGGCAGCCTACTTCACGTGCACCATCATCCCCTCGAATCTTCTGAAACTCCCTGAAGATTGTAAATGGGCCAAGGAGCTTCACAAGTGGGAGTTCATCATCGATGAGGAAGAAGATTCTGACTCGGACTCTGACTAGAATTCCTCTTTTTTCTTCCAATTGTTGCTCCGGAATGAAATTTGTTAAAAAGTCTTGATTTTCTATCAATTTTCCAAATGATTTCCTGTTTTCTCACAGGTTTTGATACTTTTCCTCTTATTTTCTGTTGTTTTTTGTCAAACTCTAAGCAAATTTCTCGCAAAAACCTCAAAAATCTTCAAAGTCGGCTTTTCCACTCGAGACCCATAGAAAAAATTCATCATGCGCCTTTAATACAGTAACCCAAACAAATTTTTTTCACCGTTTTCAACCGTTTCGAGCCGTGTTTTTTTGAGTTTTTGCATTCTATTTCTGATTCTAAACAAACTTTTCTAGATGCAGTTCAAGTTTTCCGACTTGGCCAATTATATCCTCGACGGAATGTGGGCGGCGACGGGAAAAGCCTACTACAATCCGGAAACCGGAACGAATTGGTGTCATTTGCCGATGGAAATGCGTATGAAGTGCATCGAAGAGATGGATTATGTGACCAGGTGCTTATTTTTAGCAGTTTTCACTTATTACTATCTCATATTTCCAGAATTGGTCTCAAACGTACTGCAAAAACCGAGAACTTGCTAGTAAAGTCGACAAAATGCCATCTCAATGAGTTCGAAGTTTTTCCAACTCTCCAAACTATGAGCTTCTCTGGCATGTCTTCATGGGATAAATTTCATCGGACTTTTGAAGCAGATGGTCAACGTTTTCTAAAATGCGTTGTGGACATTCTGGAATACTGTGAAATCGACACTTTCGAGTTCTGGGCCGGCGGCGAACGTTTTTCGGATTTAACCAGCACTGTGCTCTCCAGAGATGCTCCATTTCGCTTCAAGACTTTCAAATCGCAAAACATAAGTTCGCAAATCAACCAATTCTTCTTGCAAAACTGTAAAGGCGTTGAGAATGTTCTTCTGCGCTCGAGTCGTTGGGATGGACATGAGACTAAAGAATGGATCAATCTTCCGTCGGTTTGTCATGCAAATCGTCCACAGATTTTGTTCATAACAGTTTTTCAGGTGGTCAATGCAAAACTGGTTCAAATTGTGTTTCCGCTAGACATGGAGCAGCCTTTGTTCTCACTTGTACAGGTAGAAACAAACCAAAAGTGTCACTCAGCTAATATGGTTTCAGAAATGGATTGAAAACGATGCAGAGATCGAGAAGAAGCTGAGATTCGCAGTGTGCGACCCCGAGGATGACGATGATCCGATTGAGCTGTTCGCGTCGATTTTTAAGGATCGGATCATGTAAGCAAACTTCCCGGTGAAAAACAGTGGTCAAACTATCATTTTCAGATCAAAAGACGATGAAAAAGTTCGAATTCGCACTGACAACCCGACGAAACACGTTATTCTGAGATGCGACAAGATGAGCTCTCATGCAGCCTACTTCACATGCACAATCATCCCTTCGGATCTTCTGGAACTACCTAAAGATTGCGAATGGGCCGAGGAGATTCATAAGTGGGAGTTCCGCCATGAAGCAGATTCGGATAATGACGACATGCCATCTGATTCTGATTCTGACTCTGATTCTCATTCTGAATCTGAACCTGAATCTGAATCTGACTAGAATTCCTCTTCCTTTTTGTTGTTATTCTGTTGCTTTTTCGTTCCAATTGTTGTTGCGGAATGTATTTTGTTACGAAATTATGTTTCTTTATCGATTGTCACATTGATTTCCTGTTTTCCAGCAGGTTTTAAATACTTTTTCCCTCTTTTTCTGCAGTTTTTTGTCGAGTTCTAAACAAATTTCCCCCCGAAAACTCTACAAATCTTGAAAATCGACTTTTCCACTCGAGACCCGTCGACAAAATTTGACATGCGCCTTTAATACAGTAACCCAAACCAAATTTTTTTCTCACTGTTCCAAGTCATTTCTAGTTCTTTCCCATTCTATTCATGATTTTGAACACTTTTAACTTTAATGTTGGCACAAATTTCTCTAATTTCATTTTTTACAGATGCCGCGATACAAGAATGTCGACAAAGAGAAAGAGATCGTCGAAGGAATGTGGGCGGCGACAGGAAGAGCCTACTACACCCCGGACACTGGAACGAATTGGTGTCACTTGCCAGTGGAACTGCGTTTGGAATGCATCAAACGCATGGATTTCGTGACCAGGTAACATTTACAGCTGTTTTACCCCTAATAACTAGAAACTTTCGTTCAGAACTCGTCTCAAACGTACTGCGAAAACCGAAAATTTTCTGGTCAAATCGACGAAATGCCATCTCAAAACGTTCGATTTTGACGTTAACCAATCTCAGCAAGCCCTAAACTTCTCTGGCAAGTATTCGTCGGAAAGATTCCACCGAGAGTTCAAAAACGACTGCCAAAAATCTCTAAACTACACCGTAAACATGCTGGAACACTGCGAAATCGACATTTTCAAGTTTTGGACGTCCAGTTTGCAAAGTGAGGAGAATTTGGAGCCGTTCTGTGCTGTTCTCCCGAGAGATGCTCCATTTCGCTTCAAGATCTTCGCGACGAATTGCAACAATGCACAGATCATTCAGTTCTTCTTGAAAAACTGTGAAGGCGTCGAGGAGATTTTGCTGAACACTAACACTTTGAATAACAGTGAAACGCTTGGTGAATTGTTCAGTTTTCCATCGGTTTGTCAAGTTTACAGTTTTCTCGAGAAGTTTGAGTTTCAGGTGATCAATGCGAAGGAGTTCCGACTCGCGTTCCTGAAAACTGTGGAGCACCGATTGTTTCAACTTGTTCAGGTACACAAAACCAGCCCAGGCATCCCATTCACTTCGTTTTATTCCAGAATTGGATCGAAAACGATGCAAATGTTGGAAAAAAGCTGTTATTCGCGTTGTTCGATCCAGAAGATCACGATGCACCCAGAAAACTCTTCGCGTCGATTTTCAAGAATCAGATCATGTAAGAGAGCTTTCCATGCTTATAATAGTAATTCACTATTTCATTTTCAGCTCAAACAACAAAAAACAAGTCCGAATCCGCACTAACAACGACTCGAAGCACGTCTTTCTGAGATGCGACAAGAAGTATAGCAAATATAGCGAGACATACTTCACGTGCACCATCATCCCTTCGGATCTTCAGAAGCTACCTGAAGATTGTGAATGGGCAGAGCAGATACACGGAGAGCTGTTTGGAGACGATTCTGATGATTGGATTGGAAGATCCGATTCAGAAGAAGACAATATTAGAGGCGCTTGGAATCAAATCCTCGAGGATAATCGCTTTTTTGATTTCTATGAGTCGTCCGACTCGGAATCGGATTTCTAATTTCTTATAACTTTTTGTTGTTATTCTGTTGTTTTTTGTTCCAATTTTTGTTGTTCCGGAATGTATTTTGTTACGAAATTATGTTTTTTTATCAATTTTCTCTTTGATTTCCTGTTTTCCAGCAGGTTTTGATACCTTTTCCTTTCTTTTTCTGCAATTTTTTATCAATTTCGAAACAAATTTACCCAAAAAACCTCTAAAAACTTCAAAAACGGAATTTCCACTCGAGACCCATAGACAAAATCTGCTATGCGCCTTTAATACAGTAACCCAAACAAGTTTTGTTTCTCGCTGTTTCCGGACGTTTTTCAACGTGATTTTCACTGTTTTCGCATTCTATTTCTAATTTTTATCAATGTTCTCAAACATTTCAGTTCTTACAGCTCAAAAATGCCGCGGTACAAGTATTTCGACGATGAGAAGGAGATTATCGAAGGAATGTGGGCGGCGACCGGAAGAGCCTATTACAATCCGAAAACCGACACGAATTGGTGTCATTTGCCAATGGAAATGCGATTGGAATGTATCAAACGCATGAATTTCGAAACCAGGTACCTATTTACAGCTGTTTTACCCGGAATAACCAGTAACTTTCGTTCAGAATGGCTCTCAAACGCACTGCAAAAACCGAGAACTTGCTGGTGAAGTCGACAAGATATCACTTCAAAAATTTCTACCTGAATGCTTCCATAGTTTTCCAAACACTGCATGCCCCTTGCGAGAATGCGCGAGATGCATTCTACCGACGGTTGGAAAAAGACTGTATAACTTTTCTAAAATTGGCAGTGAACATTCTGGAACACTGCGAAATCGACACTCTCAACTTCTGGACTATCGGCTTTGATGATGAGGAGTTGGAGTCAATCTGTGCTGCGCTTCCGAGAAATGCTCCATTTCGGTTCAAGACCTTCGAATCGAATAGCAAAAGTTCGCAGATCAACCAGTTCTTCCTGCAAAACTGTCAAGGCGTCGAGAATGTTCTTGTGAACACCAATCGTTACGGTTGCCTGATTGTGGAATTGATCGATTATCCGTCGGTTTGTCGCAAATTGTTCCCAGATGCCGCTAATCTTTTGAATTTCCAGGTGATCAACGCAAAACTGGTTCAAATTTCGTTTCTGAAGGACATGGAGCAGCCAAAAGCCCTGTTTCAGCTGATTCAGGTACCTGTTATCAATGCTGTAGTCCCCGAAACTTTGCTTTTCTAGAAATGGATCGAAAACGATGCAGAGATCGGAAAAGAGCTGAGATTCGCATTGAACGAACACTATGATGCAGAAGAGCCGATAGAGCTGTTCGCATCGATTTTCAAGGATCGGGTCATGTAAGAAAACTTTCAAAGCTGGTGAATGTGACCAAACAATCATTTTTCAGTTCAAAAGATCAAACAGATATCCGAATTCGCACTGACAATCCGTCAAAACACATGATTCTGAGATGCGACACGTCGTACTGGACGGCAACCTACTTCTCGTGCATCATCATCTCTTCCGATCTTAAAGAGGTCCCTGAAGATTGGAAATGGATCGAGAAGGTTCAATACGACGAGTTCGACGATGACGATTACTAAAATTTCTAACTTTTTTTTGTTATTCTGTTGTTTTTTTGTTTCAATTGTTGTTCCGGAATGAATTTTGCTACGAAATTTATATTCTTTATCGATTTTCTCTTCAATTTCCTGTTTTCCAGCAGGTTTTGATACTTTTTCTTTCTTTTCCAGCTCTTTTTCATCGAATCAAAAACAAATTCCCTCAAAAAACTCAAAAAATCTCCGAAAACAGAATTTCCACTCGAGACCCATAGACAAAATCTGCCATGCGCCTTTAATACAGTAACCCAAGCAAAATTTTTCTTTTGCTGTTTTCCGGTAAAATCAATTGAATTTTATCATTTTAAAAGTTAAAACAGACACAAATGTTCAAGATTTTACTTTTCTTCCAATTTCAGATGCCGCGATACAAGTATTTCGACGATGAGACGGAGATTGTCGAAGGAATGTGGGCGGCGACGGGAAGAGCCTATTACAATCCGAAAACCGACACGAATTGGTGTCATTTGCCGATGGAAATGCGATCGGAATGCATCAAACGCATGGATTTCAAGACGGGGTATCAATTTTTTCAAAGAAATGTTCGGCTTTTGATGGGCTTTTTCCAGTATGCGACTTCTGCGAACTTCCAAGACCGAGAAATCGCTGGTGGAGTCGACAAAGTGTCATTTGGAGAGTGTCAAGCTGGAGTATCTCGATTCTGAAGTCGCCAAGTTAACTGTGATGTCTGCTGATGGAAGATCCTCGCCACTGGAACTCAAAAGCGATCATGAAATGGTTATGGATCAAGTTGAACGGATCTTCCAACACTGTCAAATCGATAACTTCGAGGTTAAGACTGAGCTGATAGATTTGGAGGATCAGAACATAAATTGGATAACGAAACTCGAGAAATACGCTCCATTCCACTTCAAGACCTTCCGATCGAGTAGCAGCTCCTCTGAAATCCCACTTTTCTTCCTGAAAAATAGTGAAAACGTCGAGGAAATCATGATCTACGTGCCGGACAAGTTTTCCAGTTTTAGAGCCGACCCGTTTATCAATCTTCCAGCCGTTATCAACGCCAAAATCGTGTTTTTCGGAGTGATTAAAGAAGCCTATGGACGGATTTTCAACCTAGTTCAGACCTGGATCGATAACGATGAGAAGATTGGAAAGAAGATGAGATTTGTGACACATTGCGATGAAATTGAACAGTGTGATCCGAATAAACCGTTCATTGAGCAATTCAAAGAGCGAGTCGAGTCCGAAACCAACAACGGAGTACGAATTCGAATGAATGACCCCGAAAAACACGTCGTTCTCAAGTTCCACTGGGCCAATGGATACTCTTCAATGGAATACTACTCCTGTATGATCATCCCATCAGATGTGACAAGAGTTTTCAAAAATCCACAATGGGCGATTGACATCCAGAAAGATGTGATTGGAGATTGGCAGTATGAAGAACCGGAAACCGAGGATTCTGATTATTACTACCGCCCGTACGCCGATTTGAGTCCCTGGGACTCTCTGGATGAGAATGATTTCTTAGATCTGATTTCGGGATCCGAAGAAGAAGATTTCTAATTTCTTCTTCCTTTTTGTTGTTATTCTGTTGCTTTTTTGTTTCAATTTTTGTTGTTCCGAATTGAATTTTGTTACGAAATTTTATTTCTTTATCAATTTTCACATTGATTTCCTGTTTTCTAACAGATTTTGATACTTTTCCTTCTTTTCCTGCACATTTTTATCGAATTTGCAAATTTGAATCTCATGTGACTCAAATAATCCCCAAAAATTTTAAAATCAGCATTTCCACTCGAGACCCATAGACAAAATCTGCCATGCGCCTTTAATACAGTAACCCAAAACAAGTTTTGTTTCACACTGTTTTGAACCGTTTCTCGTCCGGGTTCTCGCTATTTTGCTTGTTTTTGTTGCAAAATCAACTAAACTTTTCAATTTTTAGGGTAAAAATGGACGCAAATGTTCAAAAATTGACTGCGAACGCTGGAAAACTGAGCATCGACTCGGAAACTCCGAAATATTCGACGAATTGGTGTGATCTGTCGGAAAAGTTGCGCTCCGAATGCATTCAGCGCATGGATTTTGAGACCAGGTGAATATTTTTTCAGCTGGCTTTTACCGTTAAACAATTCGATTGTTTCAGAATGTCTCTGCGACGTACTTCGAAAACCGAGAAATCGCTGGTCGAGTCGGCAAAGTGTCATCTCGAGCATTTGACATTGGATTTCGACGAATACACTACATCTTTGACAGCTTCGGACGAGAATTCGATTGATATTTACCGTCGTGATTGCATGGGAACTAAATATCAAGACATGTTTCGAAGCGCTCTAAACATTCTGGAGCACTGCGAAATCGACAATGTCTTCTTGCGGACTCAGCCACGTACTGAATATTTGCTGGTGGAGATCATTGCGGGTCTTAAGAAGCATTCTCCATTCCGCTTCAAGACCTTCGACTCGAATACCACCAATTTCAAGCTGACCACGTTCTTTTTGGAAAACTGTGAAGGCGTCGAGAATGTTCGTCTGTTCAGCAATCGGATGGGCGGCAAAGCTGTCAAAGTGATCGATTTCCCGTCGGTTAGTAACAAAAATTTTCAATCGTCTATGAATAAGCGAGAATTTCAGGTGATCAACGCGAAACTGTTCCAATTCATGTATCTGCCGGCAGATCTTCCTAACGTTGATCGTTCTCTGTTCCAACTTGTCCAGAAATGGATTGATAACGATGCAGAGGTTGGAAAGGTGTTGAGATTCGCGTCTAACGGAGAGAGAGAAGATGACGCGATTGATCTGTTCGAGTCGATTTTCGACGATCGTGTCATGTAAGCGAACTTTCTGATAAACAGCGACAGATTCGTCATTTTTCAGCTCCGAAGACTATGATACAGTTCGAATCCGCACTGACAACCCGTCGAAACACGTAGTTCTGAAACGCGACAAGACCTGGTATGAGCACACGTACTTCTCGTGCACCATCATCTCTTCGAATCTTCTGGAACCCATTGAGAAGAGTAAATGGGCCGATCCGATTCACCCGATTCCGGAAGGAGAGGATGTGTATGGAGAGGACGTTGTCGATGATATGGACCTTCTTGAAGAGAATCTTCAGAAGATGATGGAAGAATTTTTGGCTAATCGAAACTAAAATTCCTTTCTGTTTGTTGTTATTCTGTTGCTTTTTGTTCGAATTGCTGTTCCGGAATGAACTTTGTTAATAATTCCTTGTTTCATATTGAGTTTTCTTTTGATTTCCTGTTTTCTAACAGGTTTTACATACTTTTTCTCTCTTTTTCTTCTGTTCTCTGTCGAGTTTGAAACAAAATTCCTCCTATAAAGCTCTAAAAAACTTTATAGCATAATTTCCACTCGAGACCCATAGACAAAATTTGCCATCCGCCTTTAATACAGTAACCGAAACAAGTTTTGTTTCGCAATGTTTTCAACCGTTTCTCATCCTGTTTCTCGCTATTTTGCTCGTTTTTGTTGCAAAATGAACTGAATTTTTCAATTTATAGGGTAAAAATGGACGCAAATGTTCAAGAATCGACTGCGAAAGCCGAGAAACTGAACATCGACTCGAAATCTCCGAAATTTTCGACTAACTGGTGTGACATTCCGAAGGAATTGCGCTCCGAATGCATTCAGCGCATGGGTTTCGAGACCAGGTAAATATTTTTCCAGCTGTTTTTCACTGTTAAACAATTCAAATTTTGCAGAATGTCTCTGCGACGTACTTCGAAAACCGAGAAATCGCTGGTCGAGTCGGCAAAGTGTCATTTGGAGCATTTGACGTTGAATTTCGGCGAATTTACTCAATCTTTGACAACTTCGGACGAGAATTCTGTTGATATTTACCGTCGTGAATGTTCGGGAAACGACCGAGATATGTTTCGGAGCGCTCTGAGCATTCTGGAGCACTGCGAAATCGACACATTCACTTTCCGAACTGAGCCACGTACTGAATATTGCCTGGTGGAGATCTTTGGGGATTTTTCGAAGAATTCTCCATTCCGCTTCAAAACCTTCAAGTCGGATACCACCACTTTCAGTCTCACCTCGTTCTTTTTGAAAAATTGTGAAGGCGTCGAGAATGTTCTTCTGGAGAGCTATTGCATGGGCAACAGAGCTGTCAAAGTGATCGATTTTCCGTCGGTTAGTAACAAAAACTTTCAACCGTGTATGATTAAAGGAATACTCCACCCAAAATTTTCGATTTTGAGATTTTAACATAGAAAAATTCTCCGTATTCGATTTAGTCTAATCCCCAACTGGTTTCCCACAATTTTCATTTTTGACCGAGATATTCCAATTTCCGTGACGCCGAAATTCGAATTCAAACCGCGCGCCCTTTTTTGCTCGTGCAGAAAAGCCCGCGAAACCGGCCGCGTTTGAATTCGAAATTCCTTGGCGCCGCCCGGAAAGGAGCTCGCCGGTAAAAAGTGACAGAATATGAATAAGAAAGTGAAATTATGCTATAAAAACCGGTTTCAATGCTCTAAAACCACCCGAAAATCGGATTTTCCCGAAAACGGCGGGAAACCGAAAAATTCAAATTTTGTGGGCCGGGTGCCGTACTGACGCTTAGAACAACTTTTGTGGAAAATCGTTTGGGGGTTATACTAAATCGACTACGGAGAGTTTTTCTATGCCAAAATCTCAAATTCGAAAATTTGGGTGGAGTATTCCTTTAAACGAAAATTCCAGGTAATCAACGCGAAACTATTCCAATTCATGTATCTGCCGGAAGATCTTCCGAAAATTGATCGTTCTCTGTTCCAACTTGTTCAGAAATGGATTGATAAGGATGCAGATGTTGGGAAGGAGTTGAGATTCGCATTCGATGAAGAAAGAGAAGATGAGCCGACTGATGTGTTCGCGTCGATTTTCAAAGATCGGGTCATGTAAGTGAACTTCCAATTGTGATAATCAGCGACTAAATCATCATTTTTCAGCTCTGAAGACGATGAAACAGTCCGAATCCGCACTGACAACCCATCGAAACACGTTATTCTAAGATGCGACAAGGTCTGTTCTGACGGCACAACATTCTTCTCGTGCTCCATCATCCCTTCGAATCTTCTGGAACTCACTGACAATAGTGGATGGGTCGATGAGCTTTACTCGGATTACTCGGACGACGAGGATGAAGATGAGGAGGAAGAGAGAGAAAAAGTGGTGGAACTGAGCATCGACTCGAAAACTCCAAAATATTCGACGAATTGGTGTGACATTCCGATGGAAATGCGCTTGGAATGCGTCAAGCGCATGGATTTCGTGACCAGGTACCTATTTTTTTTAACTCCGCCCAAAAATGATCATTCTGTTCAGAATGCGTCTGAGACGTACTTCGAAGACGGAGAAATCGCTGGTTGAGTTGAAGAAGCACTATCTTAAGCATTTAGAGCTGAAATTTGTGACCGTAGGGCTTTTAGTGCGTGCCCCTGGCCATATTTGGAAGGTTCGACTCGCTTCGCTTTTTGAGAACAACTATAGACGCTCGATGATATGGCTCATTTACATGCTTACTCATCACGAGCTCGACACTTTTGAGTTTTGCACCTATCCAACCGATGAGTCTCGATTGGAATGGATGTTTGACGGGCTCACGCTTGACTCACAATTATGTCCATTTCGCTTCAAGACCTTCCGATCGGAAAGCAACAGTTCGTTGATTCAGAACTTTTTCCTGAAACACTGCAAAGGCGTCGAGAATATCTTTCTGACCACCGATCGTAGAGGCAACGATGCGATCAATGAGTTGATCAATTTTCCGTCGGTTAGTCAATACTCCACTAATTCTTCAAAACTTTGTGATTTTTCAGGTGATCAATGCGGAATTGTTCCAGTGCGTGTATCTGTATATGGGCGATGAGTTGTTTGAACTTGTCCAGGTATCATAAAAAATGCAACCTAAAGTAACTCGAAACCGAGTTCTCATTTCAGAAATGGATCGATAATGATGCAGAGATTGGAAAGAAGCTGAGATTCGGGTGGTCCGTTGAAGGAGAAGAAGATGAAACGATTCAGCAGTTCGCGATGATGTTCAAGGATCGCGTCATGTAAGCGAAGTTTCAGTGCTGATAAATAGTGACCAAATCATCATTTTCAGCTCAAAAGACGAAGGCAAAGTCAGAATCCGCACTGAAAACGACTCGAAGCACATTATTCTGAAAGAAGACAATTCATTCGGACTTGCAGTCTATTTCACGTGCACCATCATTCCTTCGATTCTTCCGGATTTCCGTGAAGATTGGGAATGGGCCGGGGAGATTCATGAAGCGGAGTTTGGCGAACCGAAGGAGATATTGCCTATTGACTGGATACCGAACGATTGGTTTGATTCTTCGGATTATTTTGACGACGGGGATAACGATTAACGGAAACTCTTATTAATTTTTAATTTTCTTTTTGTTGTTATTCTGTTGTTTTTTCGTTCCAATCGTTGTTCCGGAATGAATTTTGTTAACAAATCTAGGTTTCTTCGGTCTTTTTTTTATTGATTCCTTCGGTCTTTTTTTTTATTGATTTTTATTTGATTCTAACAGATTTTGATATATTTTCTTCTTTTTTTGCTGTTTTTGTCTAATTTGAAACAAATTTCCCTAACTAGGGAACCTTTTATACGCTGAATTTCAGAATTGCTCCAAACTTTTTTTATGGGTACCTCACATCTAGGAAAGGTCAGAAAAAAATTTTGAGCTTCGGCAATACAAAAAAAGTAGGTCAACTTAGCTTCAAAATAGGATAAAGCTAACTTTGGATGGGCCTAAAAAGCTTGGCAAGGCGTTTTGAGTAAATTTGAATAGTGCGCTGTGAAAAGCTAAAAATTCGCTACATTTTAGAAGTATTTTAGACCTGAATTTCCGAAAAAAAATTTTTGACACCTGACTTTGAAGCTCCGTTTGACCCACTTCCTATGTATTGCCGAAGCTCAAACTTTTTTTTCTTCCTTTGCTAGATGAAAGGTACACCTGATAAAAATTTGAAGCAATTCTGAAATGCAGCGTATAAAAGGTTCCCTAGTAAAAAAACTTCAAAAATCTTCAAAAACAGCCTTTCCACTCGAGACCCATAGACAAAATCTGTCATGCGCCTTTAATACAGTAACCCGAACCAAATTTTTCTCTCGCTGTTTCCAGCCGTTTCTCATCGGCGTTTTCGCTGTTTTTGCTTGTTTTTCGATAAATTTCTCACATTTTCAGATTAAAAATGGACGCAAATGTTCAAGAATCGACTGCGAAATCTGAAAAACTGAGCATCGACTCGGGAACTCCGAAATATTCGACGAATTGGTGTGACATACCGATGGAAATGCGTTTGGAATGCATCAAGCGCATGGATTTGAAGGCCAGGTACTTATTTACAGCTGTTTTTTTCCAAATAACTGTCAATTTCTTGCAGAATGCGTCTGAGAGGCACTTCGAAGACTGAAAAATTGTTGGTCGAGTCGGCAAAAAAATGTTATCTCAATCGTTTAGCCCTAGGATTCTCGTACAAAGCGCTGACGGTGAAGACCCCTGGCTATGATTGGAGTTTCAAAATTGATGATGATTCTGCGACCAGCTATCAGAATTGGCTGAAATGCCTCCTTTACATGCTCACTCATCACGAAATCGACACTTTCGAGATCAACGTCGATTCGTACAGTGAGCGGCACTTGGAACCCGTTATTGCCGAGCTCTCGAACACTGCTCCGTTTCGCTTCAAGACTTTTGCGTCGGATGGTGATTCATTAATACTAAAGTACTTTCTGAAAAACTGTGAAGGCGTCGAGAACATTCTTCTAGACACAGGCCGTGGAGGCAACGATGCGATTGAGGGATTGATCGATTTTCCGTCGGTTAGAAAGAAAAATTTTTCCTAATTCTGAAAATTTTACTGTTTTTGCAGATGATCAACGCGAAATTGTTGCAGATGGTGTTTCTGGACGACATGAAACATCCAATTCAGCTTGTTCAGAAATGGATCGAAAATGATGCCGAGGTGGGAAAGAAAATGAGATTCGCATTGAACGACGCAAAGGATGAACAGATTGAGCAGTTCGCGTCGATTTTCAAAGATCGGGTCATGTAAGCAAACTTCCAGTAATGAATAATGATCAAACTATCATTTTTCAGCTCGAAAGACGGAAAACAAGTCCGAATCCGCACTGACAACGACTCGAAGCACATTATTCTGAGAGAAGACATCTCATTTTATGTTGACAGCTTCAATGAAGAATACTATACGTGCACCATCATTCCTTCGGATCTTCTGGAACTCCCTAAAGATTGTGAATGGGCCGAGAAGATTCACGATGAAGAACACGAGGAAGATTTGGATGGAGATTTTGAAGGCGGATTCTGGGATCGTGATTTTGTGGATTTCGATGATTACGATCAGGACGATATGGCCTATATCGATGAGGAAGTCTGGGAGTATTTTCAAAATATGGACTAATTACCTCTCTCTTTTGTTGTTATTCTGTTGCTTTTTTGTTCCAATTGTTGTTCCGGAAGAAGTTTTATCTGAAAATTCTACGCTTTTTTTTATTGATATTACTGTTGAATTCCTGTTTTTCAGCAGGTTTTGAGTACTTTTTCTCTTTTCCTGCTTATTTTTTGTTAAATTTGAAACGAATTTCCCTCAAAACGCTCTACAAATCTTCAAAAACAGCATTTCCCCTCGAGACCCATAGACAAAATCTGTCATGCGCCTTTGATACAGTAACCCAGTTCAAATGTTTCTCTCGCTGTTTCCGACCGTTTCTCATCGGAGTTTCACTGTTTTGCTCGTTTTCCGGTTAAAAGCAACTAATTTTTTCACATTTCCAGAATAAAAATGGACGCAAATGTTCAAGAATTGACTGCGATGGCCGAGAAACTGAACATCGACTCGGGAACTCCGAAATATTCGACGAATTGGCGTGAGGCTATCGAAGGAATGTGGGCGGCGACGGGAAGAGCCTACTACAATCCGAAAATCGACACGAATTGGTGTCATTTGCCAATGGAAATGCGCTCCGAATGTATCAAATGGATGGATTTCGAGACCAGGTACTTATTTTCATTCAGTTTCCCCAAAAAACTGATGTTTGCTTTCAGAATGCGCATGAGACGTACTTCCAAGACGGAAAAATCGCTGGTGGAGTCGGCGAAGAAGATGCAAGTCTACCGTCTCAGACTGTGCTTCAGAGATTATGATCTTTGTATGCGAGTGCAAACTATCGATAAAGATGAGAAGCTGACGGAAATCATTCGTTTGTGGACGACGGGCGACCATCGAGACACTCTGAAACGCGTTTCATTGATTCTCAAATTCTGCGATGTTCAGATTTTCGACTTCATGTTCAACAGTGCTAAAGACTCGGACTCGGAACTCGTCTGTAAAGTGCTCTCAGCCACTGCTCCGTTTCGCTTCAAGACCTTCCGAACAAATTGCGAATCGTTCAATTGGCAGCTCACACATTTCTTCTTGAAACACTGCGAAGGCCTCGAGAACTTTCAAACCTACTTCGAT
Source organism: Caenorhabditis panamensis (assembly GCA_900883565.2). Classification (NCBI taxonomy): domain Eukaryota; kingdom Metazoa; phylum Nematoda; class Chromadorea; order Rhabditida; family Rhabditidae; genus Caenorhabditis; species Caenorhabditis panamensis. The sequence continues at coordinate 976,579 of LR538322.1, read as the reverse complement.
AGTTACCAAGGTGTTCATCTGGACCGCTACATCAATCTTCCATCGTTCGACAACGCAAATGTGTACCTCCACGGAATGCTATACGAGATGGAGTCGACTTATGAACTTGTTCAGAAATGGATCGATAACGATGCGAAGATTGGAACGTTGCTCTGCTTCTACAGAGAGAATTTCCTGCGAAATGAGACGAAGGAGTTGTTTGCGGAGAAGTTCAAGGATCGTGTCATGTAAGTTTCATCAGGAACCCCTATTCCTTCACGAAGAACGTTTTTACAGCTCCAGAAACGACAGTGAAATTCGAATCCGAACTGACAACGCCTCGAAACACATCATCCTCTCTTTCTGTAGACCCCCTTACGACTTGCCATATGCTGTTGAAGGTGAAGCTGACACATTCTACTACTACTCATGCCACATCATCGCTTCGGATCTTCTGGAATTCAAAGACGACGGAAAGTGGTTCATTGAGAGTGACAAATGGATCGACGATTCCTGGTATGCGCCATCCTTCTAAATAATTGTTTTTTCAAACCTGTTTTTGTTGTTGTTATTCTGTTGTTTTTTTGTTCCAATTGTTGTTCCGAAATGAATCTTGTTTCGATGAACCATTTTCTTTGTTGATTCTTCGAAATTTTTCTGTTTTCTAACAGTTTTTCAATACTTTTCCTCTATTTTTCTGCAATTTTTGATCTGAAGTGAAACGATTTCCCCAGCATTAAAAACCTTCAAAAACAACATTTCCACTCGAGACCCATAGACAAAATCTGCCATGCGCCTTTAATACAGTAACCCAAATCAAATTTTTCTCTCACTGTTTCCGTCTGTTTTTGCTCGTTCTCCGGCTAGAAACAACCAAATTTTCTACATTTTCAGAGTAAAAATGGACGCAAATGTTCAAGAATTGACTGCGAAAGCCGAGAAACTGAACGTCGACTCGGGAACTCCGAAATATTCGACGAATTGGCATGAGGCTATTGAAGGAATGTGGGCGGCGACGGGAAGAGCCTACTACAATCCGAAAACCGACACGAATTGGTGTCATTTGCCAATGGAAATGCGCTCCGAATGTATCAAATGGATGGATTTCGAGACCAGGTAACTCTTTCCACCCAGTTTCACACAAAAACGATTCATTTTTTTCAGAATGCGCATGAGACGTACTTCAAAAACGGAAAAATCACTGGTCGAGTCGAAGAAGCACCCCATTTTTGGTCTCTCCCTTCAGTACATGGAAAATGGAAATGACCTATACGAAGCCCGTACACTGTATGTTAGCACTTTTGATAAGGACGAAGAACCTAAGAAAGATGTCGTCTTGATTACCAAAGGAGACTATCAGAAGACGCTGGACTACGCTGTACAGGTTCTGAAGTACTGCGAAATCGAGAATTTTTATTTCTATACGAATATCTACACATGGTGCAATGATCAAGTCGAACATTTCTGGCCGAAACTCTGCGAAGGACTTCCATTCAAAATCAAGAACTTTTGCACGAGCGAATATGTGTACGGAGTGCCCATGATGGTTTTGAAGTGTAGTGAAGGCGTCGAGAACATTCGAGTCCGGGACCGTAGTAGTCACACGATTGATGAGTTGATCGATCTTCCATCGGTTCGTTTCTCTCATCATAATGCCGGCAAACTCGTTTTTTTCAGGTCATCAACGCCAAAGTGTTCCAGTATGCAACGACATACAGATCCCGTAGTTTGTATGAACTTGTTCAGGTATCCCTGTCCAGTTTTTTTCGCTTAAATTTTCAATTCAGAAATGGATCGATAACGACGCGAAGATCGGAAAGATTCTGAGATTTGAATGTTCGAATAGAGAAGCACGCAACTCGTTCGTGGAAAAGTTTGAAAATCGGGTCATGTAAGTTTTTCGCACCTTTTTGTTTAAAAGTTTTCAATTTACATGTTCTCGCATTAAAAAAAAATGTGAAATTTTGCAGCTCGAGAACCGTCCATGACGTCAGAATCCGCACTGACAACCCGTCGAAGCACATTCTTCTGAGATGCGAGAATACCTTCTACGAATTGTCCCACTTCTCGTGCACCATCATCGCTTCGGATCTTATGGAACTGACGAGTGATAAGGAGTGGGCTGATGAGCTATGCGACCGATTTCGGAGAATTATGACCTAGTGCCTCCTCGCGACGAATAAAAAAATGTTCTTTTGTTGTTGTTATTCTGTTGTTTTTTTGTTCCAATTGTTGTTCCGAAATGAATTTTGTTTCGATGAGTTTTTTCTTTGATCTTTTGAACAGTTTCCTGTTTACTATCAGTTCCTCAATACTTTTCTTCTATTTTTCTGCAATTTTTGATCGAAAGCGAAACAAATTTCTCCTGGAAAAACCATAAAACCTTCAAAAACAACATTTCCACTTGAGACCCGTAGACAAAATCTGTCATGCGCCTTTAATACAGTAATCCAAGAAATTTCGTTTTGCACTGTTTCGAAACCGTTTCGCATCAGGGTTTTTGCTGTTTTGCTTGTTTTTTGGTAAAATCAACTGCATTTTGAACTTTTTCAGGGTAAAAATGGACGCAAATGTTCAAGAATTGACTGCAAAAGCCGAAAAACTGAACATCGACTCGGAAACTCCGAAATATTCGACGAATTGGTGTGACATTTCGATGGAAATGCGCGCCGAATGCATTCAGCGCATGGATTTCAAGACTAAGTACCTATTCACACCTGATTCCCTCTAAAACCCTCGGTTTTGTTTAGAATGCGTCTGAGAGGCACTTCGAAGACCGAGAAATCGCTGGTAGAGTCGAAAAAGTATCATTGTGACGTTGTTCAACTGAAATACAGAGACGAGTATTCTCTGGTCACTGGCGAGCAGTACAAGAAAGGACCGGAGAAGGAGGAGAAGTTCCGTGACTTTCGTAAATCTTTCTGTCACGATCAAGATAAGTTGCTCGGATGGCTCAAACAAGTTCTGAAGTACTGCGAAATCGACACTTTCGAGTTTGTGTCGACTCGAACCAACGACATGGACATGACGGATTTGTGGACGGAGCTCGCAAAGCAGTCTGCTCCGTTTCGAATCAAGAACTTCCGCTCGAGGTTCAACGTCGGCTGGACTCCGAATTTCATTTTGGAGCACTGTGTCGGTCTTGAGAAGGTGTTCGTGGAGTTCGAAAAACATAAAGCCATTGGAAAATACGGAGAGCTGATGTTCAGTCATCCATCGGTAAGTTCCTGAAAAGTTCCCGATGCTATTTATGAATGCAAACTTTCAGGTGATCAATGCGAAACTGTGCCAGTTCCGATACGTCGGCGACTACAAACCAGTGTTTCGTCTGATTGAGGTGGGTCAAAAATAAACATATTGGTCTTACAAGTCTAATTTTAGCATTGGATCGAGAAGGATATGGAGATCGGAAAAATTTTCCAGTTGGTCACGTATCATTCGCCAATTTACCAAATGGGAGAGCCGCTCGTAGGTCGTGTCATCTCTTCTAACACGTGAGAATCCCCGTTATCAATACACAACGTCCATTGATTTTTCAGAAAGCCGGAAAGAGGACACGTCCGAATCCGTACAAACAACGACGCGAAGCACATTCTTTTGAAATACGACGAGATTGTGAAATACGTCATGAATCAAGATTTTGCCTATGCTTATTGCTACTCCACGATCACCGTCATCCCGTCGAATCTTCTGGAATCGGAATACGAGAAGAACGATCAGTGGATCGAGGAGTTGGAGGAGGCCGAAATTGATGAATATGACTGATTTCGCACATTCTACACTTCTGACGATGACTCTATCGAGTATGAGTATGATTGTGATTAGAATTTGATCACTTTGTTGTTATTCTGTTGTTTTTTTGTTCCAATTGTTGTTCCGAAATGAATTTAGTTTCGATGAATGTTTTTGTTGTTGATTTTTCTAAAATTCTCTGTTTTCTAACAGTTTTTCAATACTTTTCGTCTCTTTTTCTGCTAGTTTTTGTCAAATTTAAAACAAAATACACTCAAAAAACTCCTAAAATTTTCAAACTCAGCATTTCCACTCGAGACCCAAAGACAAAATCAGTCATGCGCCTTTAATACAGTAACCCAAACCAAATTTTCCTTTTGCTGTTTTGAAATTTTTAAATGAGCAATCGATTAATTCTCAACAAATTTCCCACATTTTCAGGGTAAAAATGGATGCAAATGTTCAAGAATTGACTGCGAAAGCCGAGAAACTGAACATCGACTCGGAAACTCCGAAATATTCGACGAATTGGTGTGACATTCCGATGGAAATGCGTTCCGAATGCATTCAGCGCATGGATTTTAAGACCAAGTACCTATTTCAAGCCAGTTCTCTTCAATAATTACCGTTTTCGTTTAGAATGCGTCTGAGAGGCACTTCGAGGACCGAGAAATCGCTGGTCGAGTCGAAAAAGTACCACTTTGACGTTGTCCAGCTGAAATGTAGATACGAATACTCTCTGGTCACTGGCGAGCAGTACAAGAAAGGACCGGAGAAGGAGGAGAAGTTCCGTGACTTTCGTACATCTTTTTGTCACGATCAAGATAAGTTGCTCGGATGTCTCAAGCAGGTCCTGAAGTACTGCGAAATCGACACTTTCGAGTTTGTGTCAACCAGAATCAAAGACCGGGATGAGACCGATTGGCTGATTGAGCTCGCGAAGCATTTTGCTCCGTTCCGATTCAAGAACTTCCGCTCTAGATCCCGTTCCTGCTCGATTCCAGACTTCATTCTGATGCGCTGTGCTGGCCTTGAGAACGTCTTCATGAAGTTCGCAGTAGGGATTGAGCTCGAGAAGTTTGAAGAGTTGCTGTTCAGTATTCCATCGGTGGGTTCTTGAAGAGTTCCCGATGCTATTTATAAATACAAACTTTTAGGTGATCAATGCGAAACTGTGTCAGTTTCGAAACGTCTACAATATCAAACCAGTGTTCCGCCTGATCGAGGTGGGTCGAAAAAGAACATATTGGTCTTACTATTAAAAGTCTCAACTTTAGCATTGGATCGAAAAGGACGTGGAGATCGGGAAAACTCTCCAGTTGTCTACGGATTATTCGCTGAGTGACCGAATCGGACAACCGCTCGTAGATCGTGTCATCTCTTCTAACTCGTAAGAATCCCCATTTCAAAACACAGCGTCCACTGATTTTTCAGAGAGCCGGGAAGAGAAAACATCAGAATCCGGACAAACAACGACGCGAAGCACATTCTTTTGAAATGCGACAAGACACAAAAATTCTCCTGGGATCCTTTCTACTACACGGTCACCGTCATCCCGTCGAATCTTCTGGAATCGGAATACGAGAAGAACGATCAGTGGGTCAAAGACGTGGAGAAAGCCGATATCGAGGAGATTCGTTGTGATCAAACTCGCGCGTTTTACACTTCTGATGACTCTTTTGAGTATGAGTATGATAGTGATTAGAATTTGATCACTTTGTTGTTATTCTGTTGTTTTTTTGTTCCAATTGTTGTTCCGGAATGAATTTTGTTTTGAAATTCATTCTTTTTCGAGACCCATTTTCAGGGTAAAAATGGACGGAAATGTTTGACGAGTCTCGTCCTAAACCATGTCGACAATTTGACCCACTTTGATATGCAAATTTCCAAAAATGAACACGTGACCTCACGCGCCACGTGAAAGTTCTACCATGCAGTTCATATTTCTACGCAAAACTCGATTATTCTCAACATCATTTCCCCTCATGAAAATCCAGGAGATTGTCGCAAATGTCGCTTTGGAATCCGCCAAAGTCGGCTACAACCCCGCAACCGACACGAATTGGTGTCATTTGCCAATGGAACTTCGATCGGAGTGCATCAAATTGTTAAATTTCAAAGATAAGTGAGTTTTTAAAAACGTTTTTACTGTTTCCTAGCAAAAATTAGGCAAAATGTTGAAATTTTCAGGTCGCGTCTACGTGGAACATCTCACACTGAAAAACAGCTGGTCGACTGGAAGAAACACAAATTCGACGCCATCGCCATCAGCTACAACAACAAAAACCCGCCGTTAAAGTACCTGATAACTGTGAAAAACTCATCGGAATCCATCCAAATCACCAATCGACAACACCACTTCACCATCGTCTCACAGTTCCTGGAGCAATGCATGAAACGAGCCGAATTTCACGATTTCGCCCTGACGACCATTCTAACAAGCAATGGAAACATTGGCTGGACTAGAACTCCAATGTGGAGGAGTCTCAAGAAGTTTCTGCCGATCCCACCCGTCAAGCGCATCTCGCTCAACACCAACTGCCCGATGTACCTGAACTTTCTGAAAAATTGTCTGGGAGCCGAGGAAATTGATATGAATTACATCAAACATTGCCCGGAGGTTATTGGAGAGTTTGCCGCGATTCCAGTGGTTCAGAACTCGAAGATTATCCGAATGGGAATGATTGATATGCTTAGTGCGTTTTTGGAGCTCTCCGCGGTATGTTTTTGTCGTTTTTTTTTACAAGTTTCTTGTTTCTAGTCGTTTCTAGATGTTATTCGTAGAAAAAGGAGTGGAAAAACCAATAAAACCCACGAGAATTAGTTGATTTGAAGTCTTTTTCTAGGCTAAAACCCTAAAACGCGTTTTTTCAAAAAACTACAGTAATCTTAAAGGCGCATAACGGATTTTGTCGACGGGTCTCGCCGCGAAATTTAAGTTTTTGAGGATTTAGCAGTTTTAGACTGGTTTTTTCTGGAGTTTTAAAATGAAAATCAATAGGAACATTGATCTCAATCATAAATTGCAGAAAAAACTTACTAGAAAATCATTTATGAGTCATTTCCAGACCCTTTTTCTAAATCACTAGGCCAAAAAGTGTGAATCCGCCGAGTGTAGCTTATCACAAACTTATCGATAGGGCTTTTTCTCAGAAACTAATGGAAACTGGAGCCGACGCCAACAAAACGATTCAATTCGCCTGGGATGACAAACATCGCTCCATCGACGACTGCATAGACGATTTTGACTCGGAATTCAGACGCGTGAAACGCTTCAAAAAAATGTAAGAATGGCGATTTAAACTTCTCTAAACACTGTTTCAGCTACACAACCCCCACCGAAATGCGCATCTCCACACCGGACCCGACAAAACACACTCTGATTAAAGCATTCCGTGTCAATGACTCCATCGAACTGGCCTCTTGCATCATCATCCCGGCTCGTATTCAAAGATTCCAATACCCGGAACAGCCCAATTGGGTTTGCAATTTTAATTACAACGCCGAAAAGTACAATCGGGAGCATCGGGACAACTACAACGCCGACATAACCTGCTTTGCCCTCACCGATTTGGGTCTTATGGAGCTTTTTGAGTTTACCGAGGTTTTTGAGATTTAAATTGATTTAATGAATGCTTTTGTAAATAAAAATTGATGGATTTGGTTCTTTATGTGTTTATCTTCCTTTTTATGGTTTTGAAAATCCTAATTTTACTGAAAAAACGCCTAAAATCAAGCAAAAAGGCCATTTCCACTCGAGACCCATAGACAAAATCTGTCATGCGCCTTTAATACAGTAACCCAAACATGTTTTGCCTCGCACTGCTTCTGGACTTTTCCGATGTGTTTTTTACGGTTTTCGCTGGTTTTTCTTGCTTCTAGCTTCAATTTTTAGCGATTTTCCTATCCATGTTCAATTTTTCCACTCAGGTTCGATAAAAATGCGAACTTTAGACGGCTGGGTTGAGCGATTCAAAGGATGGAAACGGAATGGTATGTGAAGTGAAGTAACAACCGTTTTTTATAATTTAAAGACTTTCAGAAGTCCAAGTCTTCCGAAACATTCGCTCTGAAACCAAAAACGTCGGCTACAACCCAGAAATCGGCACGAATTGGTGCCATTTACCGATGGAAATTCGAATGAAATGCATCAGATCGATGGATATCCCGACCAGGTATCTGCGTTGTGTTTTGTATGTTGTTTTTGAAGTTTGTGTTTCAGATTCTGTCTCAAAGACACCTCAAGAACCGAAAAAGCACTGGTTGATGCACAAAAAGTGTGTTTTGAACGAGTGGAAATCACAGAATTCAAGATGGACTTTTGGCACGAATACCCATTTGCTGGACCTCCAAAACCAGATTTCTCCTTTAAAATCAACAAAAAATGCACTGAAAACCCAAAAAACCACTTTCTCAAAGCCGCACAGCTCTTGAAAATGGCCACAAGAGTCGATTTCGTTTTGACGAGTTACGCAACGAATAGCTGGCCGGAACTCGAACGTCTCGCTCCGTATCACATAAAACGCATCTGTTCGCTGAATCCGGAAGGTGCAGATGGCAAATTGAGCCTGTTTTTGTTGAGAAATAGTGTGGAGAGAGTCGAGGAGTTGCGACTGCTCGGAGATGTCTCGAATTTCTTTCAGATTTTTCGAGCTGATGTTGTAAGTTTTTTTTGAACCGATTTCACACTAAAAATCTACCTACTCTGAGAATTTTTTGATCAAATTTCAAAAAAAAAAGCCAAAAAAAGGTTACTGTAGCCTTAAAGGCGCATGACTCAAATCGTCGACGGGTCTCGCCACGAAATCGGGTTTTTTGCTGTTTTCTCGTTTTTGGACCAACTTTTTTGAATTTTTTCTGATGAAAACAGATAGAAAACAGAATTCGGAACCTAGAAATAGTTCATTTGACCAGATTTACTCATTTTTGTAATTTTTTTGTAAAGCCAAAAACACGAAATCTGAAAATTTTAGCTGAAAATCGGCTTCAAATTTTCTATTCTATCCAAATTCATGTGAAAAAATTGAAAAAACAGCGAAAAATTAGGCTAATTTTGGAATTTTTCAGCCCAAATTCATGTTCACAAAGTTCTCAACGCTGCCACGAGATCTGGTGCTGTATGTGCAGAAATGGATGTATAATGACGTGGAAATCGGCACCAGAATGCACTTTTGCCTGAATTCATACATTGATTGCAGTTGGCTCCCAGAAGCTCTTCGTCGATGGGAAATGTAGCAATTTCAATCTTTTTTTCAACAAAAAACTCCTGTTAACAGCTGTTTTTTTCAGTTTCCGAGAACCCGACAATCACTATCACTACTACACCGGAAACCCCGAAAAAGAGCTGCACTTGAAAATCAGATACGGAAATCCACGGAGATGGCCATGTGTTGATGTGTTCTTTGAAATGCTCAGCACTCGTCAAAAGAAGCTTCGATCCGAGAGAATTGTCTAGGCATATTTACTGTTTTTCGTTGTTACTCATTGTTATCGACTTGTTTTACCTTTTCGTTGTTGTTATGAATTCAATGTTTTCGATTTCTCTTGATTCCTTTCATTTTTTCTTATAATCCGTTGAAAATCGGTAAAATTCCTCATTAATTGGAAAATTTGAATTCAATTTTGCTGAAATCCCACGGTGTGTAGAAACGAAAAAACGCGCGTTCCAGCGCGCGCGACGGAGTGTATGCGTATGACGCAAAACACGCTACTTAAAGGAATACTCCACCCATTTTTGAAGTTTTTGAGATTTTGTGTTCAAAAAACTCGCCGTACTCGAAAACCCCTCCCAGATAACTAAAAACTTTTTTTTTTCGTTTCTGGGCTCCGCTGTGCTCACATGTTTATAAAATTTGAACGGCGCGCGCATTTGCCGTGCACGTGCACGACAGCACGCGAAGTTGCGGACTCAATTCGAAAGTTCACCGCGGTACTCTGTGTGCACAACCTTACGCGCAATCACTTTTGTAATTATTTTTTTTTCACAATTTCGTTGCATTTTGTTGAATTTTGCCGACTTTTCTCAGTTTTTCTGTCTTCTATTTGTGAATTATTGCTAAAATTACAACTTTGTTGCAGAAAATCGATAGAAAATCCACGAATTCGACAGAAAATGGCTCTCGTTCATCACAAATCAGTTTCCACTGTCGCCGACGTCTCCAAGGCTTTTTAGATAAGTTTTGATTTGTTTCTTTCAATAAAATTGACAAATCGATGCTCTGTGGATAACTTTCAGGTCAAAAAACGACGTCGACCACCAGAAATCGCCGATTTTTCAAAATGGTTTGGACGAAAATTATGAAATTTCGAAAGGAAAACAGTGCAAATGTAAGCTTTTATTGAATGTTCATGAATAAAAAACATATTTATATGACCGGTTGGTCGTTCCATCGGCGATTCGCTGCTTTGTAGTCAAAATCGCTGACAAAATCCATATTTCCAGGCAGATCCGTCAACTTCTGCTCATCGACACGGCTGGCGACGTCTGAAAGCTGATATTTTTATAGTTCCACTTTGAATAAATAATGAAAGCTTACATCTGAGCCGTTTTCCTTCGATTTGCAGCGAAACTTCAGAATTTTCGTCAAAAAATTTTTGAAAAATCGGCGATTTTTGGTGGTCGAAGTCGTTTTTTGACCTGAAAATTATCCACAGAGCATCGATTTGTTATTTTTATAAAGAAAAACAAGAAAAACTTATCTAAGACAGCCTTGAAGATGTTGGCGACAGTGGAAACTGATTCATGATGAACGAGGGCTCTTTTCTGTCGAATTCGTCGTTTTTCCATCGATTTTCTGCAACAAAGTTGTAATTTTAGCAATATTTCACGAAAAGAAAGAAGAAAAATAGAGGAAAGTCGGTAAATTTCAATGAATTTCAATTAAATTGTGAAAAAAAAATGAATAAATAATTACAAAAGAGATTGCGCGTCAAGTTGTGCGCACTGCGTACCGCGGTGAACTTTCGAATTGCGTCCGGTGAACTTTCGAATCGTGCATATGCACGGCAAATGCGCGCGCCGTTCAAATTTTATAAACATGTGAGCACAGCGGAGCCCAGAAACGAAAAAAAAAGTTTTTAGCTATCCGGGTGGGGTTTTCGAGTACGGCGAGTTTTTTGAACACAAAATCTCAAAAACTTCAAAAATGGGTATAGTATTCCTTTAATGCGTTATACCGTAATATACCGTATAACCCTCGAGTTAAAGGCGCAGGACGAAATTCGTAAAAATCAAAAGTTTTCCAAATTTCGTCCTGCGCCTTTAACTCAAGGGTTATACGGTATATTACGGTATAACGCATTAAGTAGCGTGTTTTGCGTCATACGCATACACTCCGTCGCGCGCGCTGGAACGCGCGCCGCAACGGCGAATTTTCATTTCTACACACCGTGAATCCCATCAGAAATCCTCTAAAAATCTGTAAAAATTTGAAATTCTGTGTTTCCACTCGAGACCTGTCGACAAAATATGTCATGCGCCTTTAAATAGTACAGTAACCTCAAGAAACTCGTTCCACCTAACTTTTTTGTTTTCTCTCTGTTTTTGCTTCTAATTTTCAATGTTTCACAGCTAAAGCAAGTATTGTGAACCTAGAGAATCTGAATTTCTTCGAAAAACCACCAAAAACCCCCAAAATGTCATTAAAACTGAAAAAATCAATGTTTCCACTCGAGACCCATAGACAGAATCTGTCATGCGCCTTTAATACAGTAACCCAAATTTTAAAATGAGCAATCGATTGATTCTGTTTTTGCTTCTAATTTCTCAGTTTTTCCAGCTAACTAGGGAAGTACTTTTTTTTCCAAGCCTATTTGCACTTTTTATTATATGGATCGATAGATCTCCACGAGCTGATCAACGTTTCAGTACTTCATTTTTGCTAACGGACCTTCCTAAGGGTACTTTTGGGCGCCCAAAGTCTCGAAAAAGCCCCAAAATCGGGACTTTGAAGGCTGATTAAACTAGGTTCCCGGCCTTCCCCAAAAGGGTCAAGTAGTGCAAAAAGTAGATCTAAACGTGTACTATCAATCCTAAACGAAATCTGAAGTTTTCCGAAAAAAATTGTTTTTTTCAAAAAAAAAATTTTTTTGGAGGGGCAGGTCCGGGGTGGGAATTTTTTAGAAAAAACAAATTTTTTTGGAAAATTCTAGATTTTGTTCAGGATTGATAGTATACGTTTAGATCTACTTTTTGCACTATTTGGGCCCTCTGGGGAAGGCCGGGAACCTATTTAAATCCATCCTCAAAGTCCCGATTTTGGGACTTTTTGAGACTTTGGGCGCCCAAAAGTACCCTTAGGAAGGTCCGTTAGCAAAAACTGAGCATGAGGTGATGATCAGCGCGTCGAGATCTATCGATCCATATAATAAAAAGTGCAATTAGGCTTGGAAAAAAAAGTACTTCCCTAGTAAAGTATGTATTCTGAACCTAAAAAGTCCATAATGAACGGAATCATCGAGAATATCAATGCGGAATCGGAAAAAGTCGGCTACAACCCGGAAATCGACATGAATTGGTGTCACTTGCCAACGGAAATGCTCTCCGAATGTGTCAAATGGATGGATTTCGAGTCCAAGTAAGGAAAACGCTTTTGAAAATCAATAAGTTGTGAGTTTTCAGGTATCACCTGCAGTTCACCGCTAGGACTGAGTATTCACTGGTTGATAACACTAAGTTGAATTTCGATCGAGTGGAGATTCGGATGTGTACAGTCTTTGGAGCTCGTTTCTGGAAAAAGTATGTGGACGATGGGAAATCTCCGGATTACAAGTTCATCGAAGGTTAGTGAAGGAATGCGTTTTATGGACGAAAATGCATAATAAAACTGTTCAGACCACCTTCATCGCTTCCAACTGAGAGACTCTTGCCGCAAACCGGGATATTACGGATACAAGGAGGCTCTTCAGAAGACTGTCCGTTTGTTGAAAGTTTCTTCCGTCGAGAATCTGGTCCTCAAGACGTGTGAAAACTGGAAACTTTCTCTGGTGCTGCAAGATTTTGCAAAACGCTCTCCATTCCGCTTTCAAAACTATTCTCAGTTCATGTACAGCTGCAATGGAAGCTGCAACGAGGAAAACATGTCGCCACTGGACGTAGATTTGATCAGTTCGCATCATGAGAATTTGGATAAGGTGAGACTCGACCAAACTTTCCTAATCACCGCTGAAAAGCTTCCAGGAACTTCCTAGGATTATCGAGCCGTTCGGAGTGCCACGAGAACTTCTTAATCTCGTCAAGGTACTTTTTTTACGAAAAAACGTGAAATATCAAAGTTGCTTCAGACTTGGATTCAATTGGACTATGAAATTGGCACCAAATTCACCATTTCGGTGGACCAAGACGAACTGCACGAATGGGTCCCTCTTCCACTTGGCGATCGACTGATGTAGGCATAAAGATCTCAGTTTTTCTTATTCATTCTCAATCTCCCGATTTTCCAGCTCCGCCGCCGACGACCGTTATCGATACCACACTGACAACGTGGCGAAGGAGCTTCTTCTGGAGACCGTCTTGCTCCCCGACTCGAAAGTCTTCATCAATATCGAAATTGTGGCTGCTGAAGCGGAGAAGGTCAAGAATTCTGAATAATTATTGTTGCTTTTGTTCGTTTTTGTTGTTTTGTTGTTGTTATGAATTCAATGTTTTCGATTTCTCTTGTTTTTCCTTCTTTTTTTCTTATAATCCGTTGAAAATCGGTGAAATTCCTCATTAATTAGAAAATTTGAATTCAATTTCGCTGAAATCCCACCTGAAAACTCCTAAAAATCTGTTAAAACTTAAAAATCAGTTTTTCCACTCGAGACCCGTCGACGAAATCTGTCATGCGCCTTTAATACAGTAACCCCAAACTAATTTTGCTTTCACCTTACAAATTTGTGTTTTCTCCCTGTTTTTCCTTCTAATTTTCCATGTTTTACAGCTAATTTTCAATTTCCCCAAAAAATTGCAAAAGCCGTTGCGAAATCGGTGAATCGGTGCGGCCGACAGCAAGAGACGCAGACATGTCGCAATCGCGCCCGACAAACAATTTTTGGGCTTGCTAATGCTAAAATCTGTTGTTTTGTTTGCTAAACAACAATGCTGAACATTGTTTTCTTGTTTTTGAGACAGATTCATGTTCAGAAATTAGAAATTTAAAAGATTTTTGAAAAAAAAATTCGAAAATTTTTATAAATTTTTTTTCAAAATCGAAAATTTTCGACAATTTTTGTCTTGCTTATTCTAAATTCAGCCAAATTGTCATTTGTTTGCTTGTTTTTCAGTCACATTCGTCTTCCAAAATCTTAAAAATCGAAAATTTTACGATTCTCCAGGTTTTTTTTTCTAATTTTTGCAACTTCGCTCTATTGATAATTTTTCAGCCCATTCGCAATTATGGAAGCACCAATTGCCACAGAACCCGAAGTTCCCCAAATGGAGAGAATCCTGTTCGTCATCAAATGCGAGTCCCTGAAATACGACTACGACCCGGAAACCGACACGAATTGGTGTCATCTTCCGATGGAAATGCGTGAGGAATGTATTAAATGGATGGATTTTCAGACAAGGTGAGCTAATAATTCCGCTCGCTTCGATCTATTATCGCTTTTTGCTCAGATTCCGCTTGAAAAACACCGCGAAACTGGAGAAGTCGCTTGTGGAAAAGGAGAAAGTGTATTTTGACCGCGTGGAAATGTTCGATCTCGATAAAAATGTCAATTTTTGGTTGAAATATGACAATTCCAAGCGTAAAAATCCGGATATCTCCATCATAATTGACTCGCAACAAGAAACGGAAGAAACGGACGAAAAGGAAAAATTGCAATTTGAGCGGAACCGAAAAAAAGTGGCCCAGCTCCTAAAAGCATCTACTGTCGGCTTAATGTGGACTGGTTTCCGTTTGAAAGTTTGGCCAGAGTATCGAGAGTATGCTCCGTACAATATTCAACAAATCCAGTCCTACCTTATGCCGAGATATTTGGGAGTTTTCTTTCTTCAAAATTCCGAAAAAAGAGTCGAGAAACTGATTCCATTGGGCGACCTCGACAATTTTAGAGAGTTGGTTAAGGCTCCTGTTGTAAGTTTTGGCATGAAAATTGAAGAAAAATAGGTTTTTTTTCCAGCCAAAACAATTCCGAACGGAAATTCATGAACTTGAGGAGGAAGACTTCTTGCCGTACATCCAGGTTTGAAAATTATGAATTTTTTGTTTAATTATTGAATTTTCCTTCAGAAATGGTTTGATGAAGACGTGGAAATTGGAACCAAACTGACATGCGTCGTACAAATAGTTGCAACGACCGAGATGATCATGCCTTATCTCAGTGACAGATTGATGTATGTTTTTTTTCGATTTTTCAAATTTTTCGAGAAATTCTCAATTTTTTTCAGTTCCTCTACTGAAAATCACTATCGCTATCGCACCGACAATCCGGAAAAGGAGTTGCATCTGAAGTTCGGCGAGGAAAAGAACACCTATTTCAAAATGTGCCGTACTGTGGAATTTGAAATGATGGCTGCTGAGCCGAAATGATTTTTTTTTAAATTTTCCCGATTGATAATGAATTTTTCGCTTCCTCTTTTTGTTTGTTTGTTTTCTTCTAAATTCGATCCGAGTAATCGGTGAAATATCTGAGATTTATCTTTTTAAAAAATTTTCCAAAGTCCCCTGCTGCAAGTGCGCTCTATTGAGAATGTGTCCTTGGCGCATTGCTAACATGTCGAAGGGACTAGGTCGTTGTCTGACTTTGGGATGAGACTATACTCATTCGAAAGAGCATGTTTTGAAACCTATATCCCACTAAATAACTTTTGCCAAAAACTCCATTTTGACCTCGAAATGAAGCTTCAAAGTTCGGAAAAAGCCAAAAATCAGGTCTTTTGAGACTCTTCTGAGTGGGTTCCTGGTGTGTTTGATCAAGTCTAAAACGTGGAATGTACAGATCTCAACTAGCTCTATCAATTCCAGTAGTCTCAAACTGATTCTGCAAAAAAGAATTTTTTTGAAAAATTTTCCTACCATGGCATAGGAAAAGAATTTTTCAAAAAAAAATTTTTTGTTCAAATCATTCACAAATCAATTGCAACTGATAGAGCTAGTTTGGATCTGTCGATTCCACACTTTGGAACTGATAAAAAAAACCAGGAACCCCCTCAGAAGAGTCTCAAAAGACCTGATTTTTGGCTTTTTCTGAACTTTGAAGCTTCATTTCTAGGTCAAAATGGAGTTTTTGGCAAAAGTTATTTAGTGGAATCTGGGTTTTCAAACATGCTCTTTCGAATGAGTATAGTCTCATTCCAAAGTCAGACAACGACCTAGTCCCATCGACATGTAAGACTAAAATTTAGTGGTTTTCGCGAGGTTTTTCTGTTTTGCTTTCCAAACGCTTTCCAAACAAAATTTAAAAAATTTAGAACGAAAAAACAAATCCCCATTAATAACTTTTCCAGTTTCATAATGGATCTGGCCACTGAACCCGAAGTTTCCCCAATCGAAAAGCTCCTGTTCGTCATCAAATGCGAGTCCCTAAAACACGACTACAACCCCGAAACCGACACGAATTGGTGTCATCTTCCGATGGAAATGCGTGAGGAATGCATCAAATGGATGGATGTCGAGACAAGGTGAGTCTATTCCGCTTTTTTCCCTCTAGAATTGCTTTTTTGTTCAGATTCTGCTTAAAAATTACTGCAAAACTGGAGAAATCGCTTGTTGAAAAAGAAAAACTATATTTCGATCGGGTGGAAATGTCGGGTGACTATAATTTGGCCGAGTTTTGGTTGAAATATGACGATTCGAAGTGTGATAATCCGGACATCTCCATCCAAATTTACCCGGAACGAGGAACGCAGGAAAAATTAGAGCGGAACCGGAAAAAAGTGGCTCAACTGCTGAAAGCGTCCACTGTTGGTCGGATGTTCTGTGAATCCCGTTCGGAAGTATGGCCGGAGCTTTGTGATTATGCTCCGTACAATATTCAACAAATCCAGTCCGAATTCGTGCCGGGATATTTGGGAGTTTTCTTTCTTGAAAATTCCGAGAAAAGAGCCGAGAAACTGATTCCATTGGTCGATAGGGTCTGTTTTGGAGGGCTGGTAAACGCTCCAGTTGTAAGTTTTCAAATGAGAATTGATGAAAAATAGACTTTTTTCAGGCAAAACAATGTCGTATGGAAATCCACCAACTCGACGAAGGTGACTTCTTTCCGTACATCCGGGTTTGAAAATTTCAGAGATTTTTAGCAATTTCATAGTTTTCTCTTCAGAAATGGTTCAAAGAAGACCTGGAAATCGGTACCAAACTGACGTGTTTGGTACAAAGAGTTAAAACGACCAAGATAATCACACCTTATCTCCGTAACAGATTGATGTTTGTTTTTTTTCCGATTTTCCTCGAGATTTATGACTTCTTTCAGTTCCTCCACCGAAAATCACTATCGCTATAGCACCAACAACCCAGAAAAGGAGTTGCATCTGAAATTTGGCCAGGAAATAGGCGAAACCTTCCATGTGTGCCGTACACTGGAATTTGAAATGGTGGCTGCTGAGCCGAAATAACTTTTTTTTAAATTTTTCCGATTGATAATGAATTTTTTGCTTCCTCTTGTCATTTTTGCTTGTTTTCTCTCAAATTCAATCCGAGAAATCGGTGGAATATCTGAAATTTCTCTTTTTAAAAAATTTTTCCAAAGTCCCGTGCTGCAAGTGCGCTCCATTGAGAATTCGTCCTTGGCGCATTGGTAAGACTAAAATTTAGCTGTTTTTGCAATGTTTTCATGTTTTCAAAGCTTTCTAAACAAAATTAGAAAAGATTGGAACCAAAAAAACAAATCCCCATTAAAAACTTTTTCAGTTTCATTATGGATCTAGCCACTGAACCCGAAGTTTCCCCAATCGAAAAGCTCCTGTTCGTTATCAAATGCGAGTCCCTAAAACACGGCTATGACCCCGAAACCGACACGAATTGGTGTCATCTTCCGATGGAAATGCGTGAGGAATGCATCAAATGGATGGATTTTGAGACAAAGTAAGTCAATTTCGCTCTATTGAACTTTTTTAAGTTTTCGTTCAGACGCCGTGTAAAAAACACCTCATTCATTGAAAAACTGCTCGTTGAGCGTGGAAAAGTGCATTTTGAGCGAGTGCAAATCAACAAAACCGATGCAAAATTCTGGTTCAAATGGGAGAAATCCAAGTGGAATTCGCCGGATTTCGCTGTCAAACTGAACGACGCCACGCATCCTCAACTCCTCGAAAGAGCCGCTCAATTACTCAAAAAAGGGTCAATTGGAATACTTTGCAGTTTCCGTACCCAGCCATGGCCGGAACTCGAAAGACTCGCTCCATATCGTATCACCCATCTTGATTCCTGTGTGGATACCGACAAATTGGGACTGTTTTTGCTGAAAAATTGCGAGAAACAAGTCGAGGAGCTCACCTCTTTGTCAGATTCACTTCGCCATTTCAGAAATTTGAGTGAAGCGCCAGTGGTGAGTAAGTGCGCTCTATTGAGAAAGTTGTCATTGGAGCGCGAATACTGACTGATAATTTGTTTTTTCAGCCAAAATTTATGGAATTCCGTATTCATGATGTTGAGGAAGACTTGAAAGCGTATATTGAAGTGAGTTTTGAAAAAAAAAATTAAAAAAAAAAAATTTTTTTTGGAAAAAATTTTTTCCAAACTTTTCAGAAATGGTTCGAAGATGATGTAAACGTTGGCACCAAGATGATTCTCAACGTCAAAAAAGTAGAAAGCACCAACTGGCTCCCAGGTTCTTTCAGTGACAGATTGATGTATATTTTTTTCCCAAATTTTCCAAAAATTTTCAATTTTTTCCAGTGCCTCCACCGAAAATCACCATCGCTATCGAACCGACAACGCCAAAAAGGAGCTACATTTAAAATTGAGCAGTGAAAAAGATGAATTCGGAGCCCAGATTTGTAAAGTGGAATTCGAAATGGTGGCTGCTGCGACGAAGAAATGAATGATCTAAAACTCTGTTTTCTGCACTTTTTTCAAAATTATAATCAATTTACCGCTTTCAAATGCTTTATTATACTGTTTATTGTTCAACTAAGCCAAAAAATCAGTGAAACCTCCTGTTTTTAATTTTTTTTTCCGCAAACCGGCTGCTATTTTTGAATTTTCCCGCTTGATAATAAATTTTTCGCTTTTTTTTCTTATTTTTTACTCGTTTTCTCTCGAATTCATAATCAATTAGAAGAGAAACTCTGGATTTAGTCTAGAAAACCCCTAAAAGTTTTAAAAAATCTTCAAAAACAGCATTTCCACTCGAGACCCATAGACAAAATCTGTCATGCGCCTTTAATACAGTAACCCAATTCAAATTCAAATTTTTTTTGCTGATTTCTAGACAGAAATTTCTGTCGTTTTTGCCCTAATTTTCTTCTTTTCATGATGTTTTTTTTGAAAATCTGACTCAATTGTCAGTGAAATATCTATCTTTTCTCCTAATTTTCATGAACTTTTCTTAAAATTCGAAAAATTTCAGAAAAATGAAAGCAAATCCGGGTTCAAAACATTTTTGGAAATTTTATCGATGCGACAAAAGCTCATTGACTTTAGAAGGTAGAACTTTGAAAATTTCGACGAAAAACTAATTTTCTTTGTGTTTAGGTTGGAAAATGGCCGTTACTTTAAAAAATATCAAGGCGGAATCGGAAAAAGTCGGCTACAACCCGGAAACTGGCACGAATTGGTGTCACTTGCCAAATAAAATTAAAGAAAAATGCATCAAAGAAATGGATTTCAAGACCAGGTACTACAAAATTAGTTTTTTTGCGGTTTTCTCACGCGAAATGGCCCTCGGCGGGTCTCGCCAAATCGGTTTTTTGCAGTTTTCTCGTTTCCGGACCTACTTTTTTAATTTTTTCTGATGAAAACGGATAGAAAAAATAATTTGGAGCCTAGAAATAGTTCATTCGACCAGAATCATTGAGTTTTTCATTGCAATTTACTCATTTTTGTAATTTTTCAGCCAAAAACACAAAATCTAAAAACTTATGCTGAAAAACTGAACAGTTTTGGTTGAACTGAGTATCAATCGGTTTCAAATTTCCTAATCTATCCGAATTCATTGAAAAATTTCGAAAAAATCGGTTGAAAATTGAGAAAACAGCAAAAAACTGATTTCGTGGCGAGACCCGCTGAAGGCTAAGCAATTTTTCGAAAAATTTTGAGCAAAAATCGCTTTAATCTCATAATTTTCCAGAACCCGTATACGTGCCGCATCTCGCATCGAAAAGAGCTACGTGGATGCTGACATCTACCAATTCGACAAGGCGATCTTCTGTGACTTCGCTGGTCCGGACAGACACTTTTTTCGTCCAGATATCACTAATCCTCTAATGTTCCTCAAAAGAAATCCGCTGTCACGAGGCGGCCTGGAAAAAATCGGTCTAACACTCGACTGCATCCCGCCATTCAAATTCTGCGTTTTCCAAGAGCTCCATTGCATCGTGAACAGCTGCTATCAACGATATCTGAACAAATGGGTCGCTGAATGTGGGCCATTTCAATTCAAATCCCTTCGATGCAAAGGTGGAAACTTTGGAATTGTGCCGATTTTCCTGAAAAACAGCTGGGATGGAGTGGAGGAGATATATCTGGATATTGAGCGACGCGAGGATTTCTCTATTGATAGTATTTTTTGTCCAGCGGTGAGTTTTTTTTTGGCATGCGCCTTTAAAGTCAGGGTACTGTAATTTTGTCGATTTTTCGGTTTTTTCGGAAAAAAAATTTTTTTTTGAAATTTTTTTTTTGCGCGCTGCAATCAATTTTTTTTGCTTTTCAAACTAAAAAATGATAATTTTCAGTTCCTCAAAGCCAAGAGAGTCTTCATAGAAAATGTGCCGTTCTGTGCTATCGAACTTTTTGCGGACAAAATCTATAAGGTTTGAGTGAAATTTCGAAATTTTTTTTTTTTTGAAATTTTTTTCAAATAATATAAAACTTTCAGGAATGGATCAACAACGACTCGAAAATCGGCACAATCTATCGTCTTCACACTGGAAAATTCGGCGAGCGCATCACCAACAGGTACCGCAAAAACCAAAGTTCCACAATTGATTTCTCTTTTTTTCTATTTTTCAGCATCAAAAAGCGTGTTGCTGTGAGAATAGCTAACTCGACGAAGAGTAGAGAGATGCTGAGCACTATTCGATGTTATACCTACGATCCACCAGCCGCAGATATCATTATCAAGATTTTTTAATGGTCGAATAATTAATTGTGATAATTTTTAATAATAATTCTTGGGTATTTGTATTTATATTTGAAAAATTAATTTCTCACTCATTTTCTCTATGTTTTTCTTTCAAAGTCCGTTAAAAATCGGTAAAATTCCTGTATTAGAAAGTCCATTTTGCGTGGTAAACCCCTAAAAATTTCAAAAATTCTGCAAAATCAGCTTTTCCACTCGAGACCCATAGACAAAATCTGTCATGCGCCTTTAATACAGTAACCCAAGATAAAATTTCTCAAAATCCGTCGAAAATCGGTGAAATTCTTTCGCGAGAAACGCAGAAAACTTTCAGATTCTCAGCGAAATGAATTCGAATTTCGATTTGACCGCTAATCTCACCAAACTCCGACTTCACGGGACACTAGACACAGGTCCATGGTCTTTAAAAGGTCCGAAACCGGTGAGTTTTCTAAACAGTTCCTCATTCTCATTTTTCAGGTCGAAGAATGGCTCGAATCATTGAAAATATCAACGCGAAATCGAAAAAATCCCGCTACAACCCAGAAACCGACACAAATTGGTGTCACTTGCCAATGGAACTTCGAGAGAAATGCATCAAGGAGATGGATTTCATGACCAGAACCCGTATGCGTGCGTCGTCGAGCATCGAGAAGAGCTTCGTGGATGCTCATGTTTATCACTTTGACAAGGCGACCTTCGAATGGAAAGGGCGACCGTGGCCTGGCAGGTACGATCTGAAGTTCTTGAAAACGGATTCACTGTCAAGGGGCGGCGAGGAAGAAATCGGACTAACACTTGGCAACATCCCGCCGTTCAAATTTTGCGTTTTCCAAGAGCTCTTATGTCACTCGAAAGGCAACAACAAGCTCCCAGTTTATCTGGACAAATGGGTCACTGAATGTGCGCCATTTCGATTCAAAACTCTTCGATGCAAAGGTGGAAACTTTGGGATTTTCGAGTATTTTCTGAAGAACAGCTGGGATGGAGTGGAGGAGATATTTCTGGACATCGATCGTCGTATGGATTTCTCAATTGAAAGGGTTTTCTGTCCATCGGTGGGTTCTTTCTATCAGAATTGAACTCAAAGTCATTTTTCAGTTCATCAACGCCAAAAAAGTCGTCATTGAAGGTGTCAAGGATATCGAAACCACTGCTTTTGATATTATTCGGGTACGGTTTTTTGATTTTTCGAAAGTTTTCAAAGTTTTGATGATATGAACTGATGCTTCCAGAAATGGGCTGAAAACGACGTGGAAATCGGCACAATCTGTCATCTTCACAGTGGAAAAATCGGAAAGAACAGGAAAGATTCCAGCGAAAAAGAGAGTTATGAAGTGAAAATGGTCAACGATTCGAAGAAGATTGTCGTCGAGGAAAGTTTGACCCGTCAAGGCAAAGAAAAAGTCATCATGAAGGTTGTTCGCGGATCCTCGCCCAACTGATGCTCCGAATGGAAACTAATTGTAAATTACACATTTCATTGTCATCATGCCGAAAATTTATTGTGATACTGTTTTATGCTTCGAAAGATTGATTTCTCACTTATTTGTTTTCTATTTCTCTTGAAATCCGTTGCAAATCGGTGGAATTCTTCCACAAAAACCTGCAAAATCTGCATTTCCACTCGAGACCCATAGACAAAATCTGTCATGCGCCTTTAATACAGTAACCCCAGACAAATTCGCTCCATCGAATTTTTTAGTTTCCGCCTCGGAAACTTATGCTTTCTCTCTATTGTTTCTTCAAATTTTCATAGTTTTCAGCTAAAACATCAGTTTCTCAGCGTAATGAATTCGAATTTCGATTTGCCCACAAATTTCGCCAAATTCGGACTTCACGGAACAAGCGATAGAAAACAATGGGCTTCGGAAGGTACGAAACTTATGTGATTTCTTCAAAGCTCCTCATTTTTAGGTCAAAAAATGGCCGCTATCATTGCAAACATCACCGTTGAGTCGAAAAAAGCCGGCTACAACCCCAAAACTGACACGAATTGGTGTCACTTGCCAATGGAACTTCGAGAAAAGTGCATCAAAGAGATGAATTTCAAGACAAGAACCCGAATCCGTGCCTCGTCGAGCATCGAGAAAAGCTACGTGGATCAGGCCTGGGCGGGGGTGCGTCATCTCGCGTCAGCCCGAAAAACCAAAATCGCCGACCCTTCAATTTGCGAAAAAAACAATTCTCATTTTTAGAGCACAAAACTCAGTATAAATAAAATCGTTACAGTCTACAGAGTCAGAATTTCCAATTTTCGCTGATTTCTGTCGACGCGCGGCGGCGCATTACTGTAAAACACGCAAAACGCGTGGCGCGGTCGCGTCGCGGCTCGGCGATTTTGGCCGAAAAATCGCCGACCTGCGGCGATTTTTCGGGTCAACGTTGACCCACCCCGCTCAGGCCTGACGTGGATGCTCATATCTACCAATTCGACAAGGCGATCTATGACACCGAAATGGCAACTGTCAGCCAAAAGTTTTGGAATATGAATCATCTCCCGGTATTTACCTCTCTGAAGTTCATAAAGTCTGATCCGTTGGCGTCAGGCGGCGAGGAACGAGTTTCCGTAAGGCTCGCCCCGATTTTGTTCAATGAAACCTACACTAAGACCCCGCCATTCAAGTTCTGCGATTTCCAAGAGCTTCAGTGCAACATGAAAAGCAGCTCTCTCCCAGTTTACCTGCAGAAATGGGTTACTGAATGTGGTTCATTTCGCTTCAAGACTCTTCGATGCGAAAGTGGAAACTACAGAATTGCCGAATATTTCTTGAAGAACAGCTGGAATGGAGTGGAGGAAATCTTCCTAAACCTTGAGAGTCGTGTAGATCCCTCCATTGAAGGTGTTTTCTGTCCATCAGTGAGTTCCCTAGTTCACTCTTCCAATCTATCTGTTTTCCAGTTCTTCAACGCCAAAAAAGTCGTCATTGAAGGTGTGCCGATCGAGCATGGCGAAATTTTTGCTATCAGAATCTTTCGAGTATGATTTTTTTAAAGTATTAAATAACGATAAGACCGAATTCTTTCAGGAATGGAACAAAAACGACGCGAAAATCGGTACCATGTGTCATCTTCACAGTGGAAAAATCGATCAGCCGATCAACGGGTACGAAAAAGAGCATTGTTCATCAATCGACTCATTGATTTTCTAGCAAGAAGAAGAAATTTGAAAAGAAAATGATCAACAAGTCGAAGGTTGTGGAGATGAATTTCGAGAACAACCGCAGAGGAGCTCAAGAAGTTATTCTCAAGGTCATTCGACAGCCGGACGTCTGACTGATGCTCCGGATGGAAACTAATTGTAAATTACACATTTCATTGTCATTATGCCGAAAATTTATTGTGATACTGTTTTTTTAGCGATTCCCGTGTATACAAATGTATTTACACTTTGAAAGATTGATTTCTCACTCATTTTTCCTTCTATTTCTCATGAAAATCCGTTTAACCATCGGTAAAATTCCTTTGTAAAAGAGTACAGAACCGCGAGAAACGCAGTAAACATTCAGATTCTCAGCGAAATGAATTCGGAGTTCGATTTGACCGCTAATTTCGCCAAATTCGGACTTCACGGAACAAGCGACAGAAAACAATGGGCTTCGGAACGTGAGAAACTTTTGAGATTTCTTCAAAGCTCCCCATTTTCAGGTCAAAAAATGATCCAAATCATCGCAAATATCAAGGCGGAATCTAAAAAAGCCGGCTACAACCCTGAAACCGACACGAATTGGTGTCATTTGCCGATGGAACTTCGAGATAAATGCATCAAAGAGATGAATTTCAGAACCAGGTGAGATCTCGATATGCAACTTTCGTTCAGTAATAACATTCCAGAACCCGTATGCGTGCCTCGTCAAGCATTGAGAAGAGCTACGTGGATGCTCATGTCTACCATTTCGACAAGGCGATCTATGACACCGAAATGGCAACTGTCAGCCAAAAGTTTTGGAATATGAATCATCTCCCGGTATTTACCTCTCTGAAGTTCTTCAAGTCTGATCCGTTGGCGTCACGCGGCGAGGAACGAGTTTCCGTAAGGCTCGCCCCGATTTTGTTCAATGAAACCTATGTCAACACCCCGCCGTTCAAATTCTGCCAATTTAAAAAGCTCCAATGCAACATGAAAAGCAGCTTTCTCCCAGTTTATCTGAATGAATGGGTGACTGAAGGGGCCCCGTTTCGCTTCAAGACCCTTCGATGCAAAGGTGGAAATCTCGAGATTTTCGAGTATTTCTTGAAAAACAGTTGGGATGGAGTGGAGGAGATCGACTTGGACCTTGAGCGACGTGAAAATTTCTCTTTTGATAGTATACTCTGTCCATCGGTGATTTCTTGCTGTCAGAATCTTGCTAAAATTTCATTTTCCAGTTCATCAAAGCGAAAACAGTCTTCATCGTGAATGTGCCTCTCGAAAAGCTCAGAGAATTTGCGTTAAACATAATGAAGGTTTGTTATTTGGAATGATTCTATGCGAAATATTTATGCTCTTTTCTTCCCAGAAATGGGCCGAATATGACGTGGAAATCGGCACATTCTGTCATCTTCACACTGGAAAAATCGGCGAGACGGTCTTCGGGTACGACAAAAAACATTTTGTAGCAATCATTTTTTATTGATTTCCAGCGAGAAGAGAAGTTATGAACGGAAAATGAAGAACGATTCAAAGACGGTTGTCATCGAGGAAAATCTGCTGACCCGTCACCGATACGAAGGAGAAGTCATCATGAGGGTTGTTCGCAAGGATCCTCGCCCAACTGATGCTCCGAATGGGAACTAATTGTAAATTACACATTTCATTGTCTTCATGCCGAAAATTTATTGTGATACTGTTTTATAGCGATTCCCGGGTATACAAATGTATTTACGGTTTGAAAGATTGATTTTATTTTCTCACTCATTTTTCCTTCTATTTCTCATGAAATCCGTTGAAAATCGGTGAAATTCTTCCGCGAGAACCGCGAGAAACGCAGAAAAGATTCAGATTCTCAGCGAAATGGATTCGGAGTTCGATTTGACCGCTAATTTAGCTGAATTTCGATTTTACGGAACGAAAGACAGAAGGCAATGGACTTGGGAAGGTTTGAAACTTGTGATTCTTTTTACAAAATTCCCCATTTTCAGGTCGAAAAATGGTTCAAATCATTAAAAATATCACCGCAGAATCTGAAAAGGCCGGCTACAACCCAGAAATCGACACGAATTGGTGTCATCTGCCGATGGAAATGCGAGAGAAATGCATCAAGGAGATGGATTTCAAGACAAGAACCCGTATCCGAGCCGCATCGAGCATTGAGAAGAGCTACGTGGATGCTCATGTCTACCATTTCGACAAGGCGATCTATGACAGTGGAAGGGCGATTGGCGGTGACATGTTTTCGTATCCCAATCATTACCCGCTATTCGCCTCTCTGGAGTTCATCAAATCGGATCCGTTGGCGGCAAGCGGTATTGAACGAGTTTTCCCAAAGCTCTACCCGATTTGGCGTTGTGAAACCTATGTTAACACCCCGCCATTCAAATTCTGCGATTTCCAAGAGCTTCAGTGCAACATGAAAAGCATCTTTCTCCCTGACTATCTGGATAAATGGGTTACTGAATGTGGTCCATTTCGCTTCAAGACTCTTCGATGCAAAGGTGGAAACTTTGAGATTTTCGAGTATTTCCTGAAAAACAGCTGGGATGGAGTGGAGGAGATCTTCCTGGACCTTGAAAGTCATCGGGATTTCTCAATTGAAAGTGTTCTCTGTCCATCGGTGAGTCTCTTGGATACGGATAACACTAAATGTTCATTTTTCAGTTCGTCAAAGCGAAAAAAGTAGTCATTGAAGGTGTGCCGTTCGAGTATGGTGGAATGTTTACTGTCGAAATCTATAATGTATGATTCTCGAAAAATAGTATCAATGAGACTGAATACATCCAGATTTGGTACGAGAACGACGCTAAAATTGGTACAATGTGTCATCTGCACAGCGGAAAAATTGGTCAGACGATCAACGGGAACGAACTAATGAATGGTTGTGTTGATTTTAAAATGGCCAACGAGTCGAAGGTTGTGGAGATAAATTTCAAAGACCACCGCGGCGGAGCTCAAGAAGTTATTCTCAAGGTCATTCGCAATCCGGATTTTCGTCCGACTGATGCTCCGAATGGAAACTAAATCTGTTACAAATTCCTGTTCTTTCTATTTTGTTGTTCACATTGTTATGATTTTGAAATTTCTTGTTGATGTTTTCAAAGTTTTCCGCTTCTTTTATCGAAAATCCGTTTGAAAATCGGTGACATTACTGTATGAGCGAACCCCGAAACTTGAGAACATCAGAAAACATTCAGATTTCCAGCGAAATGGATTCGGAGTTCGACCTGCATGTCTCGTTACCCGATCTCCTGTTGGATGATCCACGAGACAGAAGACCATGGACTTCGGAAGGTAGGATTTTTGAAAAGTCTATCAATGAAAAACGATTTCTCATTGTCTCTAGGTCAAAAAATGGTCGCTATCATTGCAAACATCACCGCGGAATCGAAAAAAGCAGGCTACAACCCCGAAACCGACACGAATTGGTGTCACTTGCCGATGGAACTTCGAGAGAAATGCATCAAAGAGATGGATTTCATGACGAGAACCCATATGCGTGCCTCGTCGAGCATTGAGAAGAGCTACGTGGATGCTCACATCTACCATTTCGACAAGGCGATCTATGACAGCGAAACGCTGATTCCCAGTGGAAAGTTTCTCAGATATATGAATTTTCCGGTGTATACCTTTCTGAAGTTTTTCAAATCGAATCCGTTGGCGCCTGGCGGTTATGAACTGCTTGTCCCCAAACTTGTGCCGATTTGGTCCAATGAAACCTACGCTAACACTCCACCATTCAAGTTCTGCGATTTCCAAGAGCTCGAATGCAACATGAGAAGCAGTTTTCTCCCTGACTATCTGGATAAATGGGTCACTGAAGGTGCGCCATTTCGATTCAAAGCCCTTCGATGCAAAGCTGGAAACTATGAGGCTTTCGAGTATTTCCTGAAGAACAGCTGGGATGGAGTGGAGGAAATCTTCCTGGACGTTGACAATCGTAAGGTCTTCTGCATTGAAAGTATTATCTGTCCATCGGTGAGATACTCCGTTTTTTGCTTCCCAATTCATCTGTGTTTTCCAGTTCATTAACGCCAAGAAAGTCGTCATTGAAGGTGTGCCGTTCAAGAATATCGAAAGCTTTGCGAACAGAATCATGCAGGTCTGACATTTCGAAAGTTTTACAGTTTTGAATCGATGCTTTCAGATATGGCGCGAGAGATACATGGTAATCGACTCAATCTGTCATCTTCACACTGGAAAAATCGAGGAGCCAGTCGAAGGGTAATACAGAAAACCTGTATCGCAATCAATTTTGGTTGATTTTTCAGCGAGAAGAGAAGTTATGAATGGGAAATTAACAAGGATTCGAAGATTGTCATGGAGAAAAACCTGCATGGTCAATCCGGAAAAATCATCGTTAAGGTTGTTCGCAATCCGGATCCTCGCCCAACTGATGCTCCGAATGGAAACTAAATCTGTTACAAATTCCTTTTTGTTTCTATTTTGTTGTTCTCATTGTTATGATTTCGAAATTGCTCATGTTCTCGAAATATTCACGGTTTTTGTTGTTGTTTTTAAAGTTTTCCGCCTCTTTTATCAAAAATCCGTTGGAAAATCGGTGAAATTCTTTAGCGAGAATCGCGAGTAACGCAAAAAACATTCAGATTTTCAGCGAGATGAACGCATCCGCAAAGCGTGCCACATTAGCTGATTATTTGCCGGCTGGTTTTTTTCCTGGACAAAACCGAAGACTTGGTTCGGATTTTCAGAAACTCTTGTTTCATATTTCCTCATTTTCAGGTCGAAAAATGGCCCAAATCATTGAAAGTATCGACGCGAAATCGAGAAAAGCGCGCTACAACCCGAAAACCGACACGAATTGGTGTCATTTGCCAATGGAACTTCGAGAGAAATGCATCAGGGAGATGGATTTCATGACCAGGTGAGTTCTCGATATGCAACTTTCCTCCAATTAGAACATTCCAGAACCCGTATCCGTGCCGCATCTCGCATCGAAAAGAGCTACGTGGACGCCTACATCTACCACTTCGACAAGCTCATCTTTAAAAGCGAAACTGTCAGTACGAAGTCCCCCAGCGGTCCTCCAGACGTCACAAGCTGCCTGAAGTTCGTCAAGTCGGATCCGTTGGCGAAAAACGGCGAGGAACAAGTCATTCCGAAGCTCGTATCGTTTTCTACGAATGTGAACGATGTCAACACCATGCCGTTCAAATTCTGCGATTTCAAAGAACTCGAGTGCTACTCAAAAGGACACTTTCTCCCTCGTATTCTGCAGAAATGGGTCACCGAATTCGGACCATTTCGTTTCAAGACTCTTCGCAGTCAAGGTGGTAACTTTGGACTTTTTTTGTATTTCCTGAGAAACAGTTGGGATGGAGTGGAGGAAATCTTCTTGGACCTCAAACGTAACGACGATTTTTCCATTGAAAGTATTTTCTGTCCATCGGTGGGTTCTTTGGATCATAGACCTAATAAGCTCCTGTTTTCCAGTTTTTCAAAGCGAAGAAGGTCTTCATCGAATGTGTGCTGTTTGCGAATATCAGACGTTTCGCACACCAAATCTTGGGGGTTTGACATTTCGATCGTTTGAAGTATGAAAACAGATTCTTCTAGGAATGGCTCAAGAACGACGTGAAAATCGGCACAATCTGTCATCTTCACACTGGAAAAATCGGTTGGCCGGTCACCGGGTACGACAGAAACAATTGTGTAGCAGTCATTTTTTTGATTTTCCAGCGAAAAGACGTGTGACGGAGTGAAAATGCGCAACGATTCGAGAATGATTGTCATCGAGACGCATCTGGGACATGGAGCCGGTGAAGCCACTATCAAGGTTGTTCGCAATCCCGATTTTCGTCCGACTGATGCTCCGAATGGGAACTAAATCTGTTACAAACCTGTTTTTGACGTTGTTTTATTGTTGCGACTAATCCAGAAGTTCTAACTTTACTCAAAAGTTGTGCAAATTTATTGTTATAAGCTGTTGTTTTCGTTTCAAATATGCTTTTCCCGTTTAATTTCTGTCTTAATCTGACTCAATTGCCGGTGAGATATCTATGATTTTTCTTGCTTTATTGGTTTTCTAAGGGAAATTTTAGCGAAATGTTTCGTAACTTGCCACCTAACTGGGGAGAAGAGTTGCTTGATGAGGTTAGGAATGGCCCGAGAGACAAGAGACCATGGACTCCAAAAGGTACGTAAAAGTTCAGTCAGCGTGTGTGGAGTTGCAAACCTATAATTCTACTTGTTCAGGTCAAAAAATGGCCGATATCATTGCGAATATCACTGCGGAATCCGAAAAAACCGGCTACAACCCAGAAACCGACACGAATTGGTGCCATTTGCCGATGGAAATGCGAGAAAAATGCATGAAAGAGATGGATTTCATGACCAGGTGAGTGTTTTCTGCTGTTTGCAGTACGTAGCGACTCAAAAAGTTTTGCAGAACCCGTATGCGCCGCTCATCTCGCATCGAAAAGAGCTACGTGGACGCCTACATCTACCACTTCGACAAAGCGATCTTTGAAGCCGAATCAGATGCTGTCAATCCGAGATTCCGCAGAAACCACGATCCTCCAGAAGTCAGAACCTCTCTGAAGTTCTTCAAATCGGATCCATTCTCCAGAGGCGGTTCTGAACGAGTTGTCCCGAAGCTCGATTCGTTTCGTTCGTATGAGATGAATTTTAACACCCCGCCTTTCAAATTCTGCGAGTTCCAAGAGATTCAATGCTACTTGAAAGGCGCTCACTTCCCCGAGAATTTATATAAATGGGTCACTGAAAGTGGACCATTTCGCTTCAAAACCCTTCGATGCAAAGGTGGAAACTTTAAGATTTTCGAGTATTTCCTGAAGAACAGCTGGGATGGAGTGGAGGAAATCTTTCTGGACCTCAAGCATCGTCAGGATTTCTCAATTGAATACCACTGTCCATCGGCGAGTCTCTCGGATAACCCAATCGCTGAATTTTCATTTTCAGCTTGTCAAAGCGAAAAAAGTTGTCATCGAGGGTGTGCCGGTCAACAAACTGGTACTAATTTCGAAGAATTTCATTGCGGTTCAGAACTCTGTGAAATTATTTCCGACACCACTGTCTTTTTTCAGAACTGGAGCGAGAAAGACTTGAAAATCGGTACAATGTGTCATCTTCACAGTGGAAAAATCGGTCAGCCGATCAACGGGTACAACTTGAAACCTGTATTCAAATGATGTTTTTTTTGATTTTCCAGCGTAAGGGCGTGTACGGAAGTGGAAATGCGCAACAATTCGAAGAAGATCTTTTTGGAGTTGAATCAGAATCGATTAGGAGAAACCGAAGAAATAATCATCAAGGTTGTTCATGCGCCGACTCCTCGCCCAACTGATGCTCTGAATGGGAACTAAATCTGTTACAAATTCCTTTTTGTTTCTATTTTGTTGTTCTCATTGTTATGATTTCGAAATTTCTCGTATTCTCGAAATATTCACTGTTTTTGTTTTTGAAGTTTTCCTCCTCTTTTATCGAAAATCCGTTTGAAAATCGGTAACATTTCTATTTGAGAGAGTAAAGAAACTCAAGAAAAGCAGAAGCTTCAAATTTTCAGCGAAATGAATTCGAATTTCGATTTGCCCGCCAATTTCGCCAAATTCCGACTTCACGGAACAAGGGACAGAAGACCATGGACTCTGGAAGGTAGGAATCTCTTATAAATTATGAAAAATGAGATTTTCTCCGTATTTAGGTCGAAAAATGGTCCAAATCACTGAAAATATCACTACGGAATCGAAAAAATCTGGCTACAACCCGAAAAACGACACGAATTGGTGTCATTTGCCGATGGAAATGCGAGAGAAATGCATCAAGGAGATGGATTTCGTTACAAGGTATTCAAAATTTGCGGAAATTTGACGATTTCTACCTTCCAGAACCCGTATGCGCCGGTCATCTCGCATCGAAAAAAGCTACGTGGATGCTCACATCTACCATTTCGACAAGCTCATCTTCCAATCCACCCCATTCATCACTCTAAAACTCTTCAAATCGAATCCCCTCTGGCAAGGCGGCGAGGAACGAATCATTCTAGCCCTCTACCCCGGAGACCATCTCCGAAAGATCCCTCCATTCAATTTCTGCGATTTCCAAGAGATTCAGTGCTACGCGAAAGGCAAAAACCTCCCGGATGTTTTGAATGATTGGGAGAGCAAGTGTACACCATTCCGATTCAAAATCCTTCGATGCAAAGGTGGAAACTTTGAGATTTTCAAGTATTTCGTGAAAAACAGCTGGGATGGAGTGGAGGAACTCTTCCTGGACATCAAACAGCGTGACAACTTTGAAATGAATCATGTTCTCTGTCCATCGGTAGGTTTTTTTTAAAGTTTCGGGCAAATTTGAGCAAATTTGAGCTTTAGCTTACATTTTTCAGTTCTCGAAAGCCAAGAAAATCGTGTTTGAAGGTGTGCCATTCAATAAGCTCAAACCCGTTGCGATTGAAACTCTTAAAGTATCAAAATCAACAAATTTTTCCCCTAAAATATATGTTTTTCAGAGTTGGATCGAGCACGGCGTGAAAATCGGCACAATCTGTCATGTTCACAATGGAAAAGTCGACCAGCCAATGATTCACAGGTACCGATACAAACTACATCATTTCAAACATCCGAACTTGTCGATCTTCCAGCCGAACCATACACATCAACGAGGCAATTTTCTTCGAGTCGCGGATGGTGGTGGTCCACGCGAATACCGAACACCAGCACCTTCGGGAAATCGTTTGCCGAGTTTTGCGCGACCCGGAAGTTCCGAAGGGAAACTGAATCTGTTACATAACTGTTTTCGACGTTTTTTTGTTGTTCTTGACCATTTTGCAATTCATTTGTTAGCTTTTCTTACTGTTTCTGTTGTCGTTATGAATGCCGATTTCATAATTTCTCTTGTTTTCTCTTCTATTTTCCCTCATCATCCGTTGAAAATCGGCTAAGTTCCTCATAAACTGAAGAGTCACTCTGAATTTTGCCGAAAAACCACCAAAAATCCCATGAAAAACTCCAAAAGTCTGAAAATCAGCGTTTCCACTCGAGACCCGTCGACAAAATCTGCCATGCGCCTTTAGTACAGTAACCCGAGACAAATTTCGTTTTTCCCTCTTCCTTGCTTTCACCATGCAAATTTATGTTTCCTCCCCGTTTTTGCTTCTAATTTTCAGTTGTTTCCAGCTGAAGCATGCCTCCAAAACCTGAAAAGTCTATAATGGATGAAATCGTCGAGAATATCAACGCGGAATCTCGAAAAATCCACTACAACCCGGAAATCGACACGAATTGGTGTCACTTGCCAATAGAACTTCGAGAGAAGTGCATTGAAGAGATGGATTTTGTTACCAGGTGAGTGTTTTTACAGTACGCAGCACCTGAATTGACTACAACACAAACGTTTTTCAGAACCCGTATCCGTGCCGCATCTCGCATTGAAAAGAGCTACGTGGACGCTAACATCTACCACTTCGACAAACTCATCTTCCAATCCACCTCCTTCATCACTCTAAAACTCTGCGAATCTAAAAAAGGCGGCGAAGAACGAATCATTCTATCCCTCTACCCCGAAGACTATCCCCGCAAGATCCCTCCATTCAAATTTTGCGATTTCCAAGAGATTCAGTGCTACGCGAAAGGCGGAAACCTCCCGGATGTTCTGGATAAATGGGTCACTGAATGTGCACCATTCCGATTCAAAACCCTTCGATGCAAGGGTGGAAACTTTGAGATTTTCGAGTATTTCCTGAAGAACAGCTGGGATGGAGTGGAGGAGATCTTCCTGGACATTGAGCGTCGTCAGGATTTCTCCATTGAAAGTGTTCTTTGTCCATCGGTGAGTCTAGACGACTAGTCTTTTGGATACTGATAACACTAAATTCTCGTTTTTCAGTTCATCAAAGCGAAAACAGTCTTCATCGAGGGCGTGCCGGTCAATAAGCTGAGAAACATTGCGCATCATATAGCTAAGGTTTCGTACTCTATGAAATTCTCTCCAAAAACACTGTTTTCTTCCAGAAATGGAGCGAGATCGACGCGAACATCGGTACAA
The DNA here is from genome assembly GCA_900883565.2 of Caenorhabditis panamensis. NCBI lineage: Eukaryota > Metazoa > Nematoda > Chromadorea > Rhabditida > Rhabditidae > Caenorhabditis > Caenorhabditis panamensis. The sequence continues at coordinate 942,507 of LR538322.1, read as the reverse complement.
TGTGTCATCTTCACAGTGGAAAAATCTATCAGCCGGTGATCGTCTTGTAAGACAGAAAACAGTGCAGAAAGCACAATCAATCTCATTGATTTTCTAGCGATCAGAATAACCGTGTTGTGAGAATGGTCAACGAGTCAAAGCTTGTGTTCCTGCAGTCGTATATCCAGAACTACCGCGGAGGAGCTGGAGAATTGATTCTCGAGGTTGTTCGCAATCCGGATACTCGCTCAACTGATGTTCCGAATGAGAACTAAATCTGTTACAAACCTGTTTTTGACGTTGTTTTATTGTTATTGACCGTTTCGCAATTCATTTGTTAGGTCTGTTTTACCGTTTTTCTTGTTGTTATTATGAATTCTCACTTCTCAATTCTCAATTCGCTTTTCGTTCTCGACTTTTTTTCCCAAAATCCGTTTGCAAATCGGTGAAATTCCTATGTGAGAGAGTACAGATTCTTAGTACTACAGAAACGCGAACAACGCAGAAAATGTTCAGATTCTCAGCGAAATGGATTCGGAATTCGATTTAGCCGCCAATTTAGCTGAATTTCGATTTTACGGAACGAGAGACAAAAGGCAATGGACTTGGGAAGGTTCGAAAGTTGCGAAATTTCTGCAAAATTCTTCATTTTCAGGTCGAAAAATGGCTCGGATCATTAAAAATATTACCACGGAATCGAAAAAAGCCGGCTACAATCCTGAAACCGACACGAATTGGTGTCATTTGCCAATGGAAATTCGAGAGAAAAGCATCAAGGAAATGGATTTCAAGACCAGAACCCATATCCGTGCTGCATCGAGAATCGAGAAGAGCTACGTGGACGCTCACATCTACCACTTCGACAAGGCGATCTTTGAAAGTGAAACGGCGATTGTCAGTGAACAGTTTCGTACAAAAGCGAATCTCCCGCTATTTACCACTCTGGAATTCATCAAACCGGATCCGTTGGCGGCAAGCGGTATTGAACGAGTTTTGCCAAAGCTCTACCCGGATTGGCGTTGCGAAACCGATGCTAACACCCCGCCGTTCAAATTCTGCGATTTCCGAGAGTTCCAATGCCACTTGAAAGGCGATATTGGCTTCGCGAATTTGGGTAAATGGGTCACTGAATGTGGACCATTCCGATTCAAGACTCTTCGATGCAAAAATGGAAACTCTGAGATTTTCGAGTATTTTCTGAAAAACAGGTGGGATGGAGAGGAGCAGATTATTCTGGACTTCGAGCGATTTGAAAATTTCTCTATTAGAAATGTTTTTCTGGTGAGTTTTTTCTATCAGAACCTTTCTCAAATTAATTTTTCAGTTCTTCAAAGTGAAAACAGTCGTCTTTGAGGGTGTGCCGGATTATCGTCTCGCGGGCTTATGGGATAAAATCGTTCAGGTTTGTCTTTTAAAAGTACAATCGATGAAAGCGAATGCTTCCAGGACTGGGACCAACTCGACGTGGAAATCGGCACAATTTGTCATCTTCTCACTGGAAAAATCGGTCAGCTGGTCAACGGGTACAACATGAAACCTATATCCAAATCAATTTTTCTGATTTTTCAGCAGAAAGACGTGTTCGGAGGTGAAAATGCGCAACAATTCAAAGAAGATTGTATTGGAGTTTAATTGGATTCGAATCGATTGTCCAACCAGAGAAGTGATCATGAAGGTTGTTCATGCGTCGATCCCTCGTCCGACTGATGCTCCGAAAGGGAACTAAACCTGTTTTTGACGTTGTTTTGTTGTTACTGCCCTTATTCTAATCATTTGTTAGTTTTACTTACTTTGTCCACTCGGACTACACGTGGTCGTGGCCGAACTTTTACACTGCGTAATTTCGGAGCGTCGTTAGGAAATTTCGAATTGTATTTTTTCCCCAATTTTCTCATTGATTTTCGCCCATTTCCCCGCATTCAAATGACGTCTTCTGAATCTGTAACGATGGAATCGATCGATAATGTGTTTCTGGCGAGTTCCGCGGTCAAGGTGAGTCAAAAATTTGCTCTAAAATTTGTGTAAAAATCAATTTTTCAGACCCCATCACAATCGTCATTCGGTCCGACTGGAAAGCGATTGGACTACATAACCTGGCACCAACACCACATGTACATGGCTCGAATGCTTTCGGAAATGTGTGGGAAACAAGAGGAATCGGCTGGATGCTATGTTGTGGATCAAGAGCACTATCAGATTGCTTCTGGGTTCTCGGGAGGTTAGTGTTTTTTTCGCTGAAAAAGTTACAATGATGACGTTTTGTGCTATTTTCAAGCATGATATGAGTTTGAACAGAGCATTTCAGCAAATTTAAACACAATTTTTCGAGAAAAAAAAGTTTCAAAAAAATTTTTTTTTCAAATTTTTTCTCAAAAAAAAAATTTTTTCGCAGAAAACACCTCAACCACCTGTCACCACGCCATCTCCATCGCTCTCCAGAAGCTGGAATCCAAGAAAAACTCATCAGAAACCGCCATAATGTACACTACACACTTTCCAACATGTCCGGAATGCATCGCTCGGATTCTCAAGCTCAATGTCGCCAAGATTTGGTATTGGGAGGATTCAGAAGTGTCAGAAGGATCAGAAGAGCTCCAAAAACGATGCGAGAAGTACATTCCAACTCGCCGGATTTCTATTAATTTTTGAAAAAAAAAATTTTTTTTTTGGAAAATTTTTTATTAAAATTGTAAAAAGTCAATATTCGCAACAACATCATCTCCAGATAATAATAAATAAGGGTTTGGATTTTTTCACTTTAAAATTGGTCATGAAAAATTGGGGGTCCAGCGCACACCGGTAATAACAAGAATTTTAGGGTGTTTTTTCAAAAAAAAAATTTTTTTTTCAAATTTTTAAAAAATTTTTAGCACTCCATTGTCGCCATCTTCTCACGTCTTCTCGCCAACGCCGCCTCCAAATCGTTTTTCGCTGGAGCCATTGGAGTAGTTGATTGCAGTTTTGTGGAATCGGAACGTTTTGGTGGTGGTGGAGCGGGTTTTTTGGCGGAAAGAGGAGTGCAAGGTTTTGGAGGTGTTGCTGGAGGCATACGAATTGCAGAAACAGCTGGTGGAGGAGCTGGGAACTCCTCGTCCGAATCGGATTCTTCTTGGGCTGAAAATAAGAAATTTTGAAAATTCTGAAAATTGAAAAAAAATATTCCAAAAAAAATATTTTTTTTTCTCCCAGTTGAACATTTTTCTCATTCTGAAAAAGAGTACCCTACTTTAGCGTTGAAAATTTGATCTAACATTTAAAAATTTTTATAGGTGTTTGCAGATTTTTGAAACTACAGTAACCCGGAATTAAAAATTTTTTTTCGAAGAATTCAAAAAAAAATTTGGAAAAACTTTGAAATTTTTTTTTTCAAATTGATAAAAAGGGAAGATATTTCAGCGTTAAACATCTGAATTTAGAGAAAATTTTCAATGGTGTTTGCAGATTTATGAAACTACAGTAACCCGGAAAAAAATTTCGAGAAATTTCAAAAACTGTTGTAAAATTTTTTTTTCAAAAGTTCAAAATCGACTTTTAGGGTAATGTAGCGTAGAGAAATTAAATTTTTATCGGTGTTTGCAGAATTTCAAAGCTACAGTAACCTTGTGACTCGCCAAAAATTAGATTTGAAAAATTAAAAAAAAAAATTTTTTCAATTTCTGAATTTTTTCAAAATTTTTTCTTGTTTTTAGATTTATAAAAACTGTTTTTCTAGCAGTTTTTAAACAAACTAGAACTCACGAATCGTCGGCGAACTCGTCGAAGCTCTGGAAACCCGTCGGAGCACATCCAACGGGGCTCTTTTGATGGTTCCAGTTGGTTGTTCGTCGTATTGAACTTCTAGTTTTTCGGAAATAATTGATGGCGATTGTTGCGATGGTTGGGAGGTTACTGAAAAAAAAATCATTGGAAAAAATAAAAAAAAATTGAAAATTTGAAAAAAAAATTTTTTTGAAAATTTTCGAATTTTATTTTCATTTTTTTTCAACTTTTCGAAGTTTTGGGTTGGTTTTGCGCATAATTTTTAGCTAAAAACGTCAAATTTTCTGATCATTGATTAGAAAATTGATTAAATCAAAAAATTCAAGAACTGGAAAATTTTTTTTTTCAATTTTTCGAAAAAAAATTTTCAAAATGTTTTCCTATTTTTCTTGATGTTTTGTGCTAGTTTTGTGCGTAATTTTCATTAAAAAACGTCTAATACTCTCAAATTTGGTTTAAAAACTGATAAACTAGAAAATTTGAACAATTTGAAAAAAAAAATTTCAAAATTTTTTTTCTCAATTTTTAAATTTTTTCCGATTTTTTTTCTGTTTTTCGAAGTAGTTTCGAGCACATATTGTCTTACAACTAATACTAACTTTTATCCATCAAAACTTTTTACAAACTCACCAGAAAACGCCGCTGGACTTTGATTTCTGGTATTCACCGAAAGCGGTCTGGTGCCAATGTTGTTGATATTTCCATTTCCAATCAAATGCCCTCCTAATTGAATCGAAGAAGCCACTGATGGAGTCCTTTGATGCAATAACTGATGGTGATGGATGCTAGGAACTTCCGAAATGGCAGTTATCGAAGATGCAGCCGACATGCCTCCAAGTGTCAAAGTGTCTCTTCGGATTTGACATGCTCTTTCGTAATTTTTCAGCAATTCCTGACCATTTTTGGCGATCCTCAGGGCAACAAGCCATTTCTTGAAGGTCTGCTCATCCTCCGCACATATATACTTTATAAATTGACTTCTCTTCATTTGCAGAGCAGTGAGTTTTATCGAAATACAAAACGGAGTCGGTGACTTGTACTTCTTCTCCCATCCAACCCCAGTGTACACTTGGTTTGAATGGAGGTTCATGAGACATGTAAGATCCTTCGTTGTAGGTTTCTTGGCTTTAGGGGCGTAGTAAAGGCCACTAGGGCGCAGGACAAAGTAGTGTTTTTTCCAAGACTTTCGGCCGTCTGCTTTGAGATATAGAAATCCTTCCATCTCCGGGGGAACCACTGGTTCTCGGTTAAAGTAGTCGCTGACGAATTGTTGTTTGACGTCGATTGTCCATTGATCCCCTGGTGGGACTTCCATGTGGTCAGAAGTTTTCGGGGTAAGGAGATACAATTCTGGACGAGAGATGAAAGTGTACTTGTCTGGACGACGCATAAAGTACAACTTGTTCGGCGAGTCTTGCACCCACATTTGTATGTTTTCCACTACTTTCTCGTGGTCTTCGAAGACTCTTTCTGTAATCACACAATTAATAGAGTCCCCAAACATTTTTAGAACATGCAACTCACTGATATAAAGCTCTGGAAACTCCTCAACAATACAGTGATCCTCCATTAAAGCAATATGGTTCTTTTCGGCAAGTTGTTTGAGGGTCTGGAAATTTTTTAAAATTTTTGAAAATAATACAAGGTGATAGAGAATTTTTTCTAGTTTATTTTGTAGGTTGACAATTTTTAGACAGTGGCTACCGTAATCCCAGGAAAATTGAAAATCTGCGCGCCCTTCTTGAAATTGGCTGGCGCGGCGGCGGGTGGCTTGTACGTTTTGGCTTATAACTCAAAAATGATAAAAGATTTCAAAAAATGGTCAACTACAAAATTATAGCTAATAAAATTTGCTACAACATTGTAGTTGACAACTTTTTGCTAGCTTTTACGATAATTTTTAAAAAAATTCAAAAAGAGCGCGCCCTCCTCCAGGTTGGCAGGCGCGGCGGCGGTTGGCTTGTACGTTTTGGCTTATAACTCAAAAATGATGAAAGATTTTAAAAAATGGTCAACTACAAAAATGTAGCCCTTAAAATTCTCTACAACTTTGTAGTTAACAACTTTTTGAAATCTTTCAAAATTTTAAAGTTATAGCCCGCCAAACTTTAGTGTTACTAATGTTGCAACTGCGCCCTACTGAAAACCGGTCATAACTCTTCAACCAAAACAGGTTTCTAAAAGTTGTCAACTACAAAAAAACTAAAAATGTTTTGTTCTATTTAAAACTTACATCCGCCACAGTCCATCTCTCATCAATCAACATCTGCAACGGTTGTCCATCCTCCACAAAAAACTTGACAAAAATTTTGGTAACTTTCGCTTCCTTCATTTTCTCCAGAGCCTGTCGAATTTTCAAGGCCTTGGCTTCTTCAGCACTAAGTTCCCCATTGCGTGGTGAGTTCTGAAATAAGAAGATGGTTATAATTAGTTATAATTATAATTATTTGTAAAACACAAAAAAGTGTTGGGTTGAGTCATGCCTAATGGTGTCATTGGACATCTGTTGGGTTTTTTGTCTTTTCTGTGGTTTATCTAGTTAATGACAGGTATTTAAATCTTCTGAATGTTAAAAAAGCTGTTTTTGATTATTTGGAGTAGTTTTAGAGCTTTCTAGAAATTTTTGGATTTTTTTGAAAAATTTCAAAAAAATTGAAAAAAAATTTTTTTTTTGAAATTTTTGATTTTTTTCAATTTTTCGAAAAAAGTTCCCGTCATTTCCATAATTTTTAAAAAAAAATTTTAATTTGTGTGTATAATTGGGAAGCTTCTAGAAATTTTTTTAAAATTCAAAAAAAAGTTGAAAAAAATTGAAATTTTTTTTTCAAATTTTCAAAAAATTTTCAAAAATTTTTTTTCGTCATTTTCTTTTTGATTTTTTAAGTCACTTATTTCCCCTGATTCCACATGACTGCATTGCCGTTGTCTAAACTCTCTCCCAGGACCTTCCCGACTCCAATTAATAATGACAGGTCAACTGTCGGGTTCTTTGATGTGATGCCTAGATGCCGCCATGACACAGACACATTTACTCAAAAACTAGACAGCCTATGGGTTTGTTTGTTGCTTTCTAGGTCCCCTACTATCCCTATGAACAGTTTAAACCCTCGCATCCATCACTCAACTGCTAATGAACACCGTGAAGTACAACTTGTTGTGTTGCCCCCTCATCAGTACAAGTAGTGTAATAAGATATCTGACCTGAGTGGGGCTCGGTGTGTTCAGAGAATCACGACACGAGTCGTTTGACGAGGAAAACGCCGAGTTTCTGCATCGATTAGTGGAAGATTCGGTCGAGGAAGAGTCGCCGAATGCAGAGTCGCCGTCTGGTGAAGAGCAGGACGAGGCAGAGTTTGGAACGATGGATGTCATCTGAAAGAAATGATAAAATTAGGGTGAATATATGAAAATGTAGGGTGTTTTGTGTAGATTATTTTGTTAGTTGGCAACTTTTTGCTAGCGCTAATGGGAAATTTAGAAAAATTCAAAATTTGAGCCGCTCCCCATTTTTCAAAATCGCTAAAATTGGGTCACCTTGGTATTTTGCCCTATATCACAAAAACCACGAAAGATAGCAAAAAGTTGTCAGATACAAAGTTAAAGTACATAAAAAGAACTGCAAATTTGTAGTTGGCTGTTTTTTACTAGCTCTTACGGGAAATTCAGGAAAATTCAAAGTTTGAGACGCCCCATTTTTCAACATCGCTAAAATTGGGTTAACCTGATGTTTTGACCTATATCTCTAGAACCAAAATAGGTAGCAAAAAGTTGTTAACTACAAAATTGAAGATCATAAAAAGGACTGCAAATTTGCAATTAACAAATTTTTGATAGCATTTGTAGAAAGTTTTAAAAAATCCAAAGTTTGAGCCGCCCCATTTTTCAAAATCGGTAAAATTGGGTTAACCTGATGTTTTGCCCTATATCTCAAAAACCATGAAAGATAGCAAAAAGTTGTTAACTACAAAGTTAAAGATCATAAAAAGGGCTACAAGTTTGCAATTAACAACTTTTTGCTACTTTTTATGGATCTCGAGTTATAAACCTTTGATTTTCTAACATTTCTCCACTAACTGTAAGATAGTGCTAATTACCCAAATTTTTGAACCCTTTTATCTTAAGAACTATAAAAGATGGTAAAAAGTTGTCAACTACAAACTTAAAGATCAAAATAAGGGCTATAACATGGTACTAACAACTTTCTGCTACCTCTTTTCCTTCTCAAGTTATACCCATTCAAACCCCTCTGCTCTCCATACACTTCCAAGCTGCCATTCCCATAGCTCTTTTTTTGTTCCCAACCTTTCTTTTTTTGTTCCCTTTGTATTTCCCTTGCTAGTAAGGTCATGAGAAGGTTGCTTTTGGTCTTTTCTGGTCCGTTTTGGGGGTTTTCGGGTTAAGTAAATAAACATATCAAAGCCCCCAGACAGACCCTCTTATTCAAATAGAACATTAGGCTTATGTATGGTTGAGAGGTGTCTCTAGGCCCTTTTTAGTATCAAAAACATTCGCAAAACAGGTCCGGATATCAATTTCCTGTATCCTAGAGGCTCATAGGCCCTAAGGGGTCCAATATGGCACACCATGTGTTTTCCATTTTTTCTTCTATTCATCGGACCATATGTTTCTGTATGTTTCCTAGTGTCCCCATGTTTCGGGACCCTCATCTACATGTTGTATCAAATTTCTAAACCCTCTAGACTCTTGTAAACCCCTCTGGAGCTGGAGCATCCGGATAGCAAAGAGGAAATCAAATTTCTGTGTATAGAGACGTTCGGGTTTACTTTATACTGGGGGGCGTCCAATCTAAGACGGCAGGAAGTTGGGGGTGAGTATAAACAAATTGTGAAGCTATTGTAGGATTGAAGGGGGTTTAGGAGAGCAGAGGGAAAGCAGAAAGTTTGTTTCTGACTTATATTTAAAAAAAAAAATTTTGGAAGATCAAATTCCAAAAAAAGCACAAAATCGGAAGATTGAGGGTCTATTTGAAGGGGTTTTTGGGAGTTTACAGAAAATTCAAATAATTTTAAAGATAGATCTGGATGTATACTATTGATCCAAACAAAGTTCTGGAATTTACGAGTAAAAAAAAATTTTTTTGAAAAAAAAAATTTTTGGTGAAATTCTCAAATTGCCAAAAAATCTCAAAATCGGAAGTTTTAGGGCCTATTTCAAGGAAATTTTGGTGGTTTTTAGAAAATTCAAATAGTGTTTAAAATAATTCTAAACGTATACAATTGATCCTAACAAAATTTTAAAATTTTCGAGAAATTTTTTTTTCCAAAAAAAATTTTTTTGTTGAAAAAAATTTGAAAATTTTTTTTTCCAAATCTTCAAAACTTGTTTATGATTAATGGTATACGTTTAGATCTATCTTTAACATTATTTAGATCTTCACAAAATCACCAAAAACCCCTTAAAATCAATCCTCAAACTTTCAATTTTGGGATTTTTTGGGACTCTGAGCCTTAAAGTTTGAGGACTCAAAAGTACCCTTAAAAACCGTTTATCATCAAAAAGTAAAATAGGATTATAATCAGCAAGAAATTCTCTATCTAACGACATCAAAAAACCTAAAAATAAATTTAAAAAAAAAGAAAAAAAAAATTCATTTTTCTCACCTGATGAATGCCATTTTGATAGCCATGATTTTGATGATGATGTTGCTGAATTTGGGATTGGTGATAAGATAGAGCTGGTGGTGGTGGTGGAAGAGTGGAAACTGGGGTTTGAATCTGGTTTTGATTGTGAGACTTCAAATCGCGACTGGAAGAAGATGGAATTCCAGAAACACCCAACAGTAATTGGTCTCCTCCACTGGAAGAGTTTAGTTGGGTTTCCAAGGCTTGGAGCTCTTCGAGAAGCTCGTCGAGTTGCCATTCAGCGGTTTCTGAAAATAAAAATTATTAGAAAAAGTCTAAAAATTAAAAAAAAAAAATTTTGAAAAAAAAATTTTTTTTTCAATTTTTCAAAAAAAAAAAATTTTTTTTTGAAAATATTTTCCAATTTTAAAAATTTTTGTAAATATTTTTTCATACGTTTTCTCTTCATATACGACTCATAATGCTTGAAATCGGTCCGTCCTCTGTGAAGCATTGTATAACAAAAATATAGACTAAAAAATTTCGAGCTTATCGATAAGGAAAAGGGCGCGAAAAAAGTGATATCACAAAAAATGAGAAAAATCGTACAATGACATGGAAATAAGAAAAAGGGCGAGAAAAGACAAGAAATATGATACACATTGTATCAAGAAAATTTTCGTAAAATTTTCGGCAGGCCGGCAATAAAATTTGGGTCTTTTGCGTTGATTGGAAGAGAAAGGAGAGAAATTTAATGAGTGTACATGTTTTCGTTATCATATAATAATTCGTTATCAATTATCAAATATTTGGCAAGCAATCGTCTCTTCATATTTTGATTTTTTTTTGGTTTTGAAGCAAGAAAAAAAACATCCAAAATATTGGGTTTTTTTTCAAAAAAATTTTTTTGAAAATTCTTGAAACCTCTAAAAAGAAAATCTAATTATATTAAAAGATGTATTCTACTAGTGTAAAAAGGGGGAAGAGAGCACAAACAATGAACAGGTGCACCAGATGAGATGACCGGCGAGAGAGCGAGAGACGCAGAGAAAAGGGGCGGAGTCGGGATGAGCAGGGGCTCAGAAATTTGTATCTCACTTCAAAGTATCCAGAAAAATCTCAAATTTTGTCAAGGTGCAGAGTAAACCTTCTGAAACATAGGAAAAATAAAACAACTTGCAAAAAAATTTTTTTGACCGAGTAAAAAAAAATTTTTCGGACCCACTTTTTCAGCGTTGAGCTCAAAAAACGGAATTTACGCTTCGAATTTTTTTTCGGTCGAAAATAAATTTTGAGCCATTTCCTTTTGCCAGTGGATAATCAAAAATATAACCTATTTACTGGCTAATTTTCAGATTTTTAGCTCAATTAATAACAGCAAAAACCAGAAAACTTATTTACCCGCCTAACCTATATTTATCCCTAACCATGTTTGGCTTGCCCTACCACTTGACACCCCTCCACTTGACTCAATGACATGGAAACAAGAAGAGCAACACTCTCCTTATATCCAATTTGACCCCGTCTCTCGGCTAGGATTGCGCAATTCGAGATAGGTACCCGTTCAAATGACGTGACCCAGGGCTATCCTGCAGCTGTTGTCACAATCCTGGCCGGAAGGCTTGTTGCGTAACCAAACCGTTCGCGAAAAGACCGATCGGTTTCTTTTTTGGAATGGATAAGGATTTAGAGGTTAGAATAGGCTATTTTTGTATGGATTGCCAGGTTAATGGGACTGGGAACACTACTAGAGCAAATTAGTGAATTTTGGAGAATTTCGGATTTTTGAAGAATTGTAAAAAATCCAATTTTGCTTTAAAAATTTTAAATTAAAAAGCAATCGATAGACAATTTTATACTCTACAAGTTTGTAATTAACTGTTTTTTTTAATTTTTTTTACAGAGATTTTAGAAAAACTCAAAAACCAACTACCCACGCGCCAACCTACTAAAAGTCAAAAGTAGAGCAATTTTTGGAAAATTGTGAAAAATCCCATTTTGTTTCAAATTTTTCAGTTTAACATGCAATCGATAGATAGTTTTATTTTCTACAAGTTTGTAGTTGACCACTTTTTCATATCTTTAACCGAAATTTCAGCAAAACTCGAAAACCTACTACTCTCCCGCCAACCTACCAAAAAATCAAAGGGAGAGCAATTTTTGGAAAATCGTGAAAAATGCAATTTAGCTCTAAAAATTTTAAATTAAAAAGTAATCGGTAGACAATTTTATTCTTTACAAGTTGAAGCAAATTACTTTTTAATATCCGTTACCAACATTTTTAAAAATTTCAAAAACCAACTACGCGCGCGCTAACTTTTCAAAAATAGGTTGGCTCGCAAATCTCGGTTTTTTTCTGGGATTATGGTAGAGATATTAAAAAGTTTTTCTTACTCGTCAATTAAGCGAAAAAAGAACTATCGATTACTATGTTTAACTTATTTTTAAAGTCAGAAATAATTTTTTTAGAATTTTTTGAAAAATTCAAAAAAAAATCAAAATTTTTTCAAAAAAATTTTTTCTCCTAGTACTATGATCCCTTGAGACCCTTTAAAACAGGCGGTGCGGAACGAGAAAAGATACCGCTAAACAGCTGACCACCAGATTTACAGCCGTCTGGCCTCCCGCAGCAAAATGACACCGAAATGAATGAATCACTATGATAAATTACCCGACAAAAAACGAGTCGTTAGGAAGATGTGAATCACTGCGATAAAAACCCCACATATCCCAGAACAAAGCCATGTTTCCCTATTGTCATACAACACGTGTACATAAGGTGCCAACTGTTATTTGTACAAGATCCCCTGCGTAAGCTTATACACCGGAGAGAAAGAGAAAGACAAATTTGGGAGCGCCCTGTATGACACATTATGAGAAGAGGGGTGTATAGTGAAATTGAGACGGAGTTCGTGGTTTGGAGAAGATGCAAAATGAGACGAAGAAGAGGCTAAGAGGGCGGGGATTAGAGAAACGGGTATGGGAACGGGGAAGGGATCGAACAGCAATGGGAAGAGTCACGTGGTAAAGTGAGATTTTTAAAAAATTGAGAAAAATTCAATTTTGCTTCAAAAATTATGATTTATTTTGCATTTGATAGATAATTTTACGCTCTATAAGTATGTGATAACTTGTTTTTAGTTTCCTTTTGTCGAAAATTTAGAAAAATTCAAAAAGCAACTACCCACGCGCCAACCTATCAAAAATCAAAAAGGAGAGCAATTTTCGAAAAATTGGAAAAAATTCAATTTTGCTTCAAAAATTACGATTTATTTTGCATTTGATAGAAATTTTTACGCTCTATAAGTATGTGATTACCTGTTTTCAGTTTCCTATTGTCGAAAATTTAGAAAAATTCAAAAAGCAACTACCCACGTGCCAACCTACCAAAAGTCAAAAGTAAAGCAATTTTTAGACAATCGTGAAAAATTCAATTTTGCTTAAAATTTTTTGAATTAAAATGCAAATGATTGAAATTTTTACGCTCTACAAGTTTGCAATTGACTATTTTTTAACATCTTCTTGGGAAATTGGGAAAAATTGAAATTTGCTTCAAAAATTGAAAATTCGAAAAAAAATTCCATCCATTTTTTTGTGTTCTTCAGGTTGATTTGACAGGTGTCCTTTTCCATTCCATTTCATTCATTCATCTCCTCTTTCCTATTCCGTCTTTTCGTTTTTCTATCCTCCCTCATCTCATCTGACCTACTTACAATGTTAGGGGTACAAGAGAGCACCTGTTACGTCTAATTTATAACCCTTCTAGTCTTCAAAAAGGGTTGTAAAATTTGACAAATGATTATTAGCCTTCCCGTACAGCCTACGCTTTCATGTTTACTACCTAGAAAATTGGAAATCTTTGTTTATACCTGCTGTTGTTTACCCTTTACCTTCCGAAATTTCCGAAGTAACACAATTAAAAAAATTTTTTTAATTCGAAATTCTAAATCAATTCCTAGGACAGGATCGAATCCTCAGAAAAAGTGTGCGAATCGCTGTGATTTATGAGAATTGGCTTAGCCTTCCTGCGTTTTGAAAAGAAAAAAGATAGAGAAAAAGAGTTACGGCGAGAGGAAAAAAGTAGTGAGCTACGGCAGCAGAAACTTTACGATTTTACAACGAATATAAATAAAGTTTTGAACCTTCTAAACACGTCAAAAGTGGTCAAAATGATTTCCAAAAACAGCAAAGTAATCCCTTGCTAATCCAAAGAAAATCCACCTAATCCCCTAGAGGACCTTGACTTTTCGATTTTGAGTACCTAGAAAAGTTGGGCTTTTATGATTTTTTTTGGTAATAACACGCCTACTTTGATAGGTAGTGCAAAACCCAAAAAACTGAGAATAGTGATTTTTAGAATTATTGAAAAAATTGAAAAAAATTAAAAAAATTTCGGAATTTTTTTGTTGTAATTTTGGGGTTCTAGGAAATTTTTTAAATTTGAAACTATTCGAAAAAATAGGAACCCTTTTGAGAAAAGTCTAGAAGTTTTAAGGAAAAAATTACAAAAATCTTCAATTTTTTCAATTTTTTTGTGAATTTTTCAAATTTTTCCAAAAAATCAGAAAACTTTTCTAGACCTCATTCTCTATTTTCTACAATAACTAAAAGACTTTTACTATTTCACAAATTACAAATCCAAAGAGGATAGTCCTCCCCGGTAAATCCGGGTGTGACAGGAGAGGGCGCGCGAAAACAACCTTCGTTTTGGCTGTCTCAACACCATTTCGCACATAATAGTCCGCCATTAGGAGTGTCTGTGTCTCTCTTGGAACACGTTATATTTCGGAGAAAGCCGCCTTTGAACAGGCAAAAGGAACATGCCAATGAGAGCGGATTACTGTGGATACAGTGGACGGGCTAATGGGAGTTTTATGAGAGAAAAGAAAAAGAGAGAGGATGGACCGATTTTTGCAAGTTTTGAGGTGTTCTGAGTTATTTGGAAATTAGGAAAAATTTTGGAAATTTTTTTTCGTTTTTTTTTTTGGAAATTCGAATTTTTTCAAAAAATCAGAAAAAAAATTAGAAAAAATTACATTTTGCTCTAGATTTTTTTCTGTTTTTTTTCAAATTTTTGAAAGCAAAATATTGTAAATTTTATTCAAAAAAAACTTGAAAAAAATTGAGAGCAAAAAAAATTTTTTTTTTGAAATTGTTGTTTCTGGTCAAAAAAAAATTCTAAAAAATTCAGGAAAATCGAAATTGCTCCAGATTTTTTTTCAGAATTTTCGTAATTTTCAAATCTGAAATGCGCTAAATTTTGTTCAAAAATTGAAAAAAAATTCAAAAAAGAAAAAAAAATTTTCGAAAAATTTTTTTGCTTCAGAAAAAAATTCTAAAAAATCTAGAAAAATTTCAATGTGGTTCTGATTCTTTACCGTTTGTTTTTTTTAATTTTTTTAAATTTAACCTGCCTAGATTTTGTTCAAAAAAACTCGATTTCAAAAAATCGAAAAAAAAAAACATTTTTTTTCGAAATTTTTTTTCAGGTCAAAAAAAATTTCTAAAAAATCTTGAAAACTTCCAAATCACTTTTCGATTTTTTAGGGTTATTGTTAATTTTTTTGAATTTAAAATACGAAAGATTTCAATCAAAAACCTTGATTTCAAAAATTCGAAAAAAAAAATTTTTTTCTCAATTTTTTTCAAGATCAAAAAAAAAATTTTCAAAAAATCCCAAACACATTCAAATTGTTTCAATCACTATATTTTCATTTCAAAACCCATTTCCCATCCCTTTACTCCCTCAGAAAACAAAAATAACTAACCTTTAATATTATTCATACTGTATCTCACAGTATCGATCGGTGGTTTGGGCGGGACCTGAGGTCTTGCTCGGATTTGTACCGGATATGGGTCCGGAAAGTCGTACGTGTCCATGACGGGCTGAAAAACAAGAAAATTTGACCTAGAAATCGAAAAAAAATGTGAAAAAGGGAAAATGAAAATTTGGGACCAAAGGACCCTACACAACTATAGAACATCAGGTCAAGTATTTAGTACAAGTACCAAATAACGACCAAATGCTCTGAATTATTAGCATATAGGTACTTAGTTAGACAGGCCAGCATAGGGTGTAAAACATAAAACAGTCTGTCAGGGGCTCCGCGAGCCGAGCCGCGGAAGCTGCAGCCCGACCGACAACTCAAATATTACTTGCGCAACGCAATGTTTGCCTATTCTTCGGTGGAGCGCGACGCGGAAGACATGCGGAAAGGATGATAAGGATGGGGAGAGGAACATGAACATGATATGTTCGGATGGGAAAAAGAGGAGGAGGAGGAAAGTGATAGGGAACGGTTTGGTGACGTCAAAGAAGAAAGTGGGAAAATGAGGTTTCTTAGAATGCGGTATATCTTGAGAATGGTTAGAGATGGCAAAAAGTTGTCAACTACAAATTTGTAGCCCTTAAAATTTGCTACAATATTGTAGTTAACAATTTATTGATATCTTTACTGCAAATTTAGTTATAAATGATTGATTTTTTAACATTTCACTTCACTGATATCAGGGTGAGGCAAAATCGACTACTGTAAATTGACTCATATGTCATGAACCATTAAAGATAGCAAAAAGTTGTCAACTACAAAGTTGTAGCTCTTAAAATTTACTACAGAATTGTTGTTAACACCTTTTTGTTATCTTTTTTTGTTTTGGAGATATGAAAAATTGAATTTTTAACATTTTTTTCATTGTTTTCAGAAAAAGGCAAAATTGCATACTTTAAATTGACTATATCTTAAGAACCATCAAAGATAGCAAAAAGTTGTCAACTACAAAATTGTAGCCCGTAAAATTTGCTACAAGATGAAATTTATTGTTTTTTGATATTTTCAATGCAAATTTTGTTATGAATTGTTGAATTTTTGCCATTTTCTACAAAGACAGCAAAATGAGGAAAATATGCTAATTGCGGCCAGGGCTATATCTCTTGAACCATTTTAGATAGCAAAAAGTTGTCAACTACAAAAATGTAGTCCGTAAAATTTACTACAAAATTGCGATTAACAAGTTTTAAAAATCTTTTTTGAAAATTAAGTTATGATTTTTCAAAAATGTTCTAAAAAAATTGTTTTGAAATTTTTTTTTCACATTTTTTTTCAAAATTTTTTAAACGCAAAATCCAGGTTTCTAAAATTTTTTAAAAATGCCAAAATCCTAATACAAACGTGTAAACCCTTTAAAACCTAGAAAAAATGCAAAAAACCCAAAAAAAAACCAAAAAATCCGGAAACCCGGCATCAAATTCCACCCACCCACAACTCGAACCCAGGTGCAGCCAACCGAATGAAACAATTTTTCCTGGATGTTTTAGAGGGTCTAGAAGACATTTAAAACACGCTAAAAGTTGTACAAACTGGTACAAACAAGTAGTACAGTTGGGGAGGAGAGAAATGGAACGGCGCCTGTCTCCGAGGAGAAACAAAAAGTGACACTAACAATATGTGTATGTCTTTTCGCTTTTTTTTGCGCTGTTCTGTTGCGTAGAAAACATGTGAAATGGAAATGGAAAATGGGAAAATGCGAAAAAAATTTAAAAAATTTTTTTTTCCAAATTTTGAAATTTTTTTTCAAAAATTTTCAAAAATCCTAGAAGGTTTTGGGTATTGCTACGAAATTTTTTAATTAATAAGTTTATTTAAAACTAGCACATAATTTTTAAATAACGTGCCAAGACATGAAAAAATTGCAAAAAAAAATGTTTTTTTTTCAATTTTTTGAAAAATTTCCTAAAATTTCCTAAAAATGTCCAAAAATTTTCAGAGGATTCCGGGTCTTTTCACAACATTCTTCAAATTTTATCTTGTTTAGAATAAAATATAAAAACCCCAAATAATGTGCCAAAACATGCAAAAAATGCAAAAAAAAAATTTCAAAAAAAAAATTTCAAAAAAAAAATGTTTTTTTTTTCGAATTTTCTAAAAAAAAATTTCAAAAAATCCCAAAATTTCCAAAGGATTCAGGACCTTTTTAAAACATTTTCCAATCAATAATCCATCCAAAATAAAACATATAAACCCCGCATAACGTGCCAAAACATGGCGAAAATTGGTACCAATTTTCGCAAATTTCTTCTCGGAATATGATGACGGGAAACAATTGGGTATGTCTTCTCCGGAGAAATGTTATATTAGCACTAGTAGTATCTATTTTACACATTCTGAACAAGATACAACTGTACAAATGTTTCAGAAAATTTTTAAAAATAAAAAAAAATTTCTAAAAAAAATTTTTTTTCGAAAAATTTTTCAAAATTTTTTTTTCAAAAAAAAATAAATGTTCAATTTCTACTGATAAGAAGGGTTATTGGACTTGTTGATTCGATGATAAGGAATACCAAGAAATTGGATTACGTCACCAAAATGTTCAGCAAATAAGTATAAAGAGGAATTGGGAGACATTCCCGAAATCACGACAAGATATCATGATAATGATCTAATTTCGTGATTTCGCTGTGATATTGATAGATAAAAGAGACGTAGACAGTGTCCTGTTTGCATAATAGGTGGCGACAAGGTGAACATGATGATACATTGAACGCCTACGCATGGAAATGGAAGAAATGGAGGACGAAGGGAAAGCGATTTTTTGTTTGCATTTGTAATGCAATCACTTTTAAGGAGAAGGAGAGAGAAAGAGACGCAGAGAAGGGGAGAAAACACACAGACAGTTCTTCAGGTTTTTGGAATTCGTGTTGTGCTTGCTAATAATGACTAATGAATTATGGGAATTTTTTTTAAAATTTTTTCAAAAATTTGTAAAAAAAATAATTTGCATTTAAAATTTGTTTTTAACATAGCAATTGATAGAATATTTTTTGTTCTACAATTTAAAAATTAAGCGTTTTTCAAAACCTCTAAAATTGAGTTGAAAAAAAAAGTTGAAATGTGAGCCCAATTTTTCGAAAAAAATTTCAATTTTTGAATTTTTTTCAAATTTTCGTAAAATATTCAATTTGCATTCAAAAATTGATGTTAACATTGCAATAAATAGAGTATTTTCTGTTCTACAACTTTGTGATTAGGCGTTTTCAAAAATCTTGCATCGTGATTTTTTAAAAAAAATTTGAAATGTGAGCTCCATTTTTCAAAAAAACTAAAATTTTTCGAATTTTTCGAAATTTTGTAAAAAATTCAACTTGCATTCGAAAATTGATATCAATATAGCAGTACATAGATAAATTTTAGTTTTACAATTTTGTAATTGACAATTTTTGTCTAGCTGTTACCGTAATTCTAGAGAAATTCAAAAATCGCACGACAATTTTCAAAAATTTAACATTTTTCGTATTTTTTTTCAAAAACTGTAAAAAATTCAATTTTAGTCTAATTTACAAAAATGAAAAAGTTTTCAATAGAAAATTTTTTGTTCTACAATTTTGTAATTAACACATTTTTTTTATCTCTTACTAAAACCCTACAAAAAATTCAAAATGCACGCGGCAATTTTTTTAAAAATTCAAAAAATCAAGTTTTTTTTTCAAAAACTGTAAAAAAATCAATTTTTGTCCAATTCTCAAAAATCAAAAAGTTCTCAAAAGCAAATTTTTTGCTCTACAATTTCATGATTAACAAATTCTTTAAACTCTTACCAAAGTCCCAAAAATCTCCATCTAATTTCAACTGTCAAAAAATTTTGACGACCTCTCTAGTCCTTCCACTCCAACTCACCAACCCTCTCATCCATCATCATCACTTGTCAATTCATCAATTTTACCAGTCTCCTACCAGTCGGTACACTATATTTCTAGTTATAGTCAGACAGACAGATAGTTTTTGAATAGAGAAAAAAACATTTTGTTTTTAAAAAAAATTTTAGAAGAGGAGGTCAGATCGGGGGGGTAATGGGGTAAGATTGAAATAGGAAATCTGGGTCATTCATTCGGGCTCCAACCAATTTATTTAAAATTCACAGCTCCTTCTAACTTGCCGCCTATCCCCATTTTTCATTCCTCATTGCCGCTCATCTTGCGTGACCTCTTTGTGAGTCATCAAAAAGTGGTGCGCACATGTTGAATGAACTTTACTGGTGTTACGGTGGGAGATAGCAAAAAGTTGTCAATTACAAAGTTGTAGCCCTTAAAATTCTCTACAATATTGTAGTTGACAACTTTAAAAAAAATTCAGTGGATCTCGAGTTATTAGGCTGCAAACTTTCTTTAAATTGGCGCAGCACTACCGCCAAGGACTACCGCCTTCTTACACTTTCTCAGGTACCCGTACTTTGGGGTACCTAGCGCCGAATGTGTCACAATTCGTCATTTCTGTTGAGCCATATGAATATTGGATTAAGCTGTACTAACGTCGGCGCCAATGAATTTATTAGAAGGTTGCGTTGGTTTTTTTTTCAAATGAAAAAGTGTAAAGTGCAAGGAAACTCGGACCAGAAGCTTTAGAAGCTTCTGCTCTGTTCACATCTGGATTCTGGAGGCTAGAAGATGGGGAATAGAGGAAATGGGAAAAGATCAGATTAGACGACACTAGACACCATTTAGAATATTGGGAGGGGCATTGGGGGCACACCCAGAAAAGAAGATAGGAATCATTGGATGAACAGCTCGTAAATCAGAAAAGAGACCCGGGTTAAGGTTAATTAGGGGGATTGTGAGAAGTGGGTGATCTCATTAATCTTCTGAAGATTATGTGTTTTTTTAGGGGGAGTGATAAGGATCTGGGAGTTGCTTTAGGATTTTTGACAATTTTTTGAGGATTTTTGGAAAATGACGATTGCATTTTTGAAACTTTCCAAAGTTACGATGAGAGATATCTAATAGTAATCAATTTTAAATTGTAGAGCTACAAATTTGCTACTAAAAACTGTAAAAAATTTGAATTTTGGATTGATTTTGAATTTTCTACGATTTTTGAAAATTTAGGTCAAAAATAAAAAAATTTCTAAAAATCGGTTTTTTTTCTAAATTTTTAAAAAATTTACAGAGATGGTCTCTGAAAAACGTCTATTACACACTTGTAGAGCTAATAATTTGTTATAAAAAAACTGCAAAAATTTTGAATTTTAAATTTAATCGGAATTTTTCAAGATTGTTTGAAAATCCAGGTCAAAATTACAAATTTTCTTAAAAATTGGATTTTTTTCTGAATTTTTTAAAAATTTACAGAAATGGTATTAAACAAAGTCTTAATACCATATTGTTGAACTAAAACAGTTCTACAACATGCAATGAAAAATTTTAATTTTGGCCAAAATTTGAATTTTCTAAAATTTTTTGAAAATCTAGGTCAAAAATTGAAAATTTAAAAAAAAGTTTTTTTTTTCAAATTTTTTTTTGAAAATTGCCAAGTAACCTATCAAAAATTTGTTAATTACAAAACTATTGAGCGAAAAAATGTCTATTCAATGCAATTTACCCTCTATTTTTAAAACAAAAACTAAATTTTCTACACCCCTCCAAAAAAACCGTCACCCCAAAAAAATAATTGCCGAGGCTAGCAAGCTGTCTCTAAAATGTGTGGGTCATATGGCAAATCATCATGATTTCTCCTCTTCTCAATATCCTATTAAAACGGGCGGCCCATAAACCGCCTACAGCTTATCGCGCATCATCTCTCGTTAATTGGATTATGCCATACCAACCCTTTCACACCCGGTGTAGAGACCATTTCAAGGCGATGGGAAAAAATGATGTAAAAAATACAGTTTTGCGGTTAAAAATATGAAATAAAGTGTGTTAGATAGAAAATTTCAAGCTCTACAATTTTGTTAACTGTTTTTCAATATCTGCTACAGTAACCCAAAGAAATTTAAAAAACGTGCGCCACCTCCAATTTTGATTGCAGGGCGCGGGGTGCCTAGAGGTTTTTGCCTTGTAACTCAAAAACCAAAATAGATAGCAAAAAGTTGTCAACTAATAACTTGTAGAGCAGAAAATTATCTATTGAATGCTATGTTTAACTCAAATTAAAACATAGAATTGAATTTTTTAGAATTTTTCAAAAATGGGTCAATTTTTTTTCAAACGAAAAATTTTCTTACGTTAGACCCAAATTTTTTTATTCTAAATTCTGTAAAAAACTGTCAAACTGTAGAAAAACTACTTCTAGTAAGAAAAAAATAATGCCGCCTCTCACGGAGGTACACAAAGGTATTGTTTCCGCCTCCGGAGCCGAAGCAAGAGGATATCAAGTTTCAAGTTTTTCGCGAAGAAAAAAAGGTGCACTTTTCACACGGTGCATAGCCTAGAATCATTAGAAATCCACGCCAGAACAATAGTACTTGGATATCGAAGCAAATCCAGGAAGAGTTGGCTTGCCGCCAGCCGATGCACAATGCACACAGTGAGAACAAGATCAATCGGAGGAGGGATTGGAAAAGAGACGCAGAGAATGAGATTATCTTATCTCTCGTTTCCGGTCTGAGGTGCGGAAGGGAGGAGGAGGAGGTACTTATCGCCTATAGAGAGACCAAATACCAAAATGTTTCGGTTATGGGGGGTTTTGAAAAATTTTCAAAAAATTCAAAATTTTGAAATTTAGAATTTTTTTGAAAAATTATAAAAAATTCAATTTTAGCTCAAAAATTGTACATTTACACGCATTTTGTAGAAAGTTTTCAGTTTTAAAAGTCTTTAGCTGATTGTTTTTAGATATCTCTTACAGAAATTTTAAGAAAAATGGAAAAAAATAACAGATAATTTTTGAAAATTTTGAAAATATGAGTTTTTTTTTTGAAATATTCTAAAAAATCAAAATTTGCCCCAAAATTTGTTTATTTACGCGCATTTTGTAGGAAATTTATATTTTTATAAGTTTGTAGTTAAATGTTTTTTGATATCTTTCACCGAAATTTTTAGAAAAATTGGAAAAAATGGGTCAATTTTCAAATTTTTGAAATTATGAGTTTTTTTTTTGAAAATTTGTAAAAAATCCAGTTTCAAGCCAAAATCAGAGTTTTTTATAGCAATGAATAGCAAATTTTAAGCTCTACAAAACAATTACAATTGTTTTCAAACATCTTTCACCAATTTTCAGAAAATCACAAAAAAGCTTCACCTGCGCGCCAAAACTTCAAAATTTGTAAGAGAGCGCGCGCTTTTTCAAATTTTTTAAAATTTATGCCAAAAGATTTGTACAAAAACCAAATAAAATCTGATAAGGCAAAAAATTATCTATCAATTGCTATATTCAACCCACTTTTTAGGTTAAAAATAAATTTTTTACAATACAATTTTTGCAGAACCAAAAAAAATTCCAATCCTAAAAAATGTGCAAAATCTGGTGCCCTCAACGACATGTGGTCAAGAGGGACTTCACACCAATACCCCAGAAAAAAGTGGCTCGACCTCTCTTTTCTCAAAAAATTTCAACCCGGCGGCCCTTCTCCAACGGGTCCTCAGAATCCTCAAGAAACGGAAACATTGTGTCTCTCATTTTTACACACTTTCTCGCTTTCTCTGCTCTCAGCTCACTTGGCAAGCCGCCAAAAGAGCCCAGAGAGATGGAAGATGTTTCATCGGCGCCCGCAATCGCTGCGAAAGAGTACAGGGATCCGAGAGACGCAGAGAAATGAGAAAGTCATGACGGAGATTGATGGGTCCAGTTGGTTCTGGGTGTGTGGAGCCGTTTGGAGCCCGAAAGAGCTGACAGATGGACAGGAAGAACACTCTTTGGCGCAGTGCCAAGAGCTTTATTGAAAGTTTACAGCGATCTCCTCTGGATTGAATGAATAAAATGAGATTTCATCGAAACTTCTTACTCATCAAAATGCCATTTGACAACAGTTGGTTTGAGGGAACAGTTGTTCGCCATTTTACACCCTCTTAGTCATAGTGGCACTTTGGAAGTTACTGAGGTTCTTTCTGGACCTCAGGGGATCTTGCTGTAACACTTTTGAAGTAGTGGGTTGACATAAACTTTGAGGGGATTTGGTTCTTGACGCCCACAGGATGGGACCAATCTTTTGAGAGGTGTAACTTTTGAACTAAAAGAGATATTTAAAAAGTGTCAACTAATAAGTTGTAGAAAAGAAAATTATCTATCAAATGCAATTTAGACATTAATTTTTAAAGCAAAATGAAATTTTTTACGATTTTTTGAAAAATAGGTCAATTTTCGAAAAATTTCAAAAATTGCTGTATCAATTTTGGAATTTTTTAAGGAATATGGCAAAGGATATTGAAAATTTTTAACTATAGCCACAATTTGATATACATACTTCTGTTAAGTTCTTGTTTTTTTGGGCAAAATGAATTTTTAAAAAATTTTCGAAAAATTGAGTCTTTTTTCGAAATTTTTGAAAAGTCGGTAAAACAATTTTCAACTTTTTTCAGGTAAAGGCAGCAGATTTTTTGCAGTTGTTTATAGCCAAATTGTAGAAAAATAAATTATCTATCGATCACAGTTTAGAAATCTATTTTTTGAGCAAAATGAAATTTTTAAAAAATTTTTGAAAAATTTGCCGAACTTCGAAATTTTTTTGAAAAATAAGTGTATTAGTTTTTAAATTTTTTTAGGAATACGGGGGATTATATTGAAATTTGTTTAAAACAAAATTAAAAACCACAAAATAATCTACCAATTGCTGTTTAGTTTCCAATTTTTAATGCAAAACGAAATTTTTTAAAATTTTTCAAAAATCATGCTAAAATTTTTTCTCGCTAGAGCGCATTTCCACTGCACTAAAAAATCTAGAAAAAAAACTAAAAAATCCCGGAAAAAAAGCGTCAAATGCCAAACCATAAACAACCAAAAACAGCGCGCTACGACCTCTAAAATGTGCAAATTTTACAAATTTTCGCTCGTTTTTCTCTTGGAAAACAAACCGAAAACGGGTCTATTTTCCGCGCGGAAAATACGAAAAATAGTCCAAAACTGGAGAAAAGGGTGTTTAAAAATTGATGAAAACAAATTTGGCCTAAGAATAGCGTGCGCATATTTTAGAGGAGCTCTAAAATTTTTGGGAAGCGAAGAAAGAACAAAGAGAAAAGAAAATGTTAAAGAAGAAGAAGATGGGAAAAGAGAAAAGAGAAAAGTGCGAAAAATGTGAAAACGAAAAGCAATGATGTATGGGTGGCCGGGAGGGCCACACATTGAGGAAATGGGCTAGAACAACGGGAAGAAAGGGTTCAACTGATTTGATTTAATTCCGATTGGGTTTAGAAAGTGCAAAAGGGGCCATAAAACTCTTTGGAAAAATTTTGAAATTTTTCGAAAAAAAAATTTTTTTTTTTTCGTATTTTCTAAAAATCAATACCATCCCGGACAGTTTACTTTGCATAAAAAAGAACAAAAAGCGTCATTTTGAACGTTCACAATGGTATTAAAAAAAGCTACAGGACCATTCGGGCTAAAGCAAAAATTTTGAAAAAATTTTCAAAATTTTCAAAAAATTCCAAAATTTTTTTTTCAATTTTTAGAAATTTTCCAAAAATCAATACATCTCCGGATAGTTTAGTTCGCATAAAAAAGAACAAAAAGCGTCATTTTGAACGTTCACAATGGTATAAAAAAGGCCCGCTGCGCTCTTCTACACACAATACGAAGCGCACTTTTTATCACCCTCATCTCCCATTTTTTAGGCAAGTGCAATGGGTTATTAGGGCTTATTGGGTTACAAGACATTGTAGATCTATTGATAAGGGTTTAGATAAATTTTCGAGCTTTGAAAATTTGAAAAATACAGTAATCCAAATTTTTTGAATTTTTTTTTTGAAATTTTTGGAATTTTTAGGGGTGGCGCGCGCTAATTTGATTTTTCTGGGAATTCCGTAGAAGGTGTCAAAAAATTGCTAATTAATGAATTGTAGAGCAGGAAATTTCCTTTTTATTGCTTGTTAGATTATAATTTTTCAATAAAAACTAAATTTTCTAGAAAATTTCAAAAAATTGGAAAAAAAAAAATTTTTTTTGAATTTTTTTTCGAAAAATTCTCCTAGACAGACCAGTAATTTCTAAGCCCGACACATCAAATCTCTCAATGAAAAGTAAATCTTCATGTTATTGACACTGATAAATAGCTAGAAAATGAGAGAAAACAAAAATATTTACCCATCAAAACAATTCATCTCACCTCCACCTCTATCCTATGATTTGTCTCACAAATAAAAAAAATTCCAAAATTGCTGAAAAAAATTCTAGAAATCCAAAAAAAACTTTACAACGCTCAAAAAACTGTTAGAAAAATTCAGGGAACTTCAAAAAATTAGAAAAAAAATTTAGAAACCTCTAGAAAATTTTCTAGAAAATTTTCTATTAGGTTGGTTCATAAGTTTCGCGCAGTTGGTCGTTTCTCAATGATGACTTGAGCTAAAAATCTGAAATTTTGCACATAATTCGATCAACCCTAAAAAACATCTTTGGCCAAATGGCAACCCACAACTCTCGTTTTTGACCGAGATAAAATTCTGAACGTCCCACTCATTTTTGGGTCGAAATCGCTAAAAAATTCATCAGAGCAGCTAGATTTTTTCTGATTAGTGGAATCGAATACGCGTACAGCCAATACATGATTGCAGTTTAGTTTGGATTTTTACAACGCGTTTTCGAATTTTTAGAATTTCAGGTCGATTTTTAAAAAAGTCGATATGGAGTTTCGCTTTTTGGTGCAAATGATGCAAAATTTATCTGTAAATTGTTTACTTTTTGATTTGGATTTTTAAAAAAATTTACAAGCTCAAAAAATCAAAATTAGTGAAATCAGTGCGAAAATCAAGCAAAAATGACCAAAATTTGACCCCTTCTCAAAATTCGGAAACGCATTCTAAAATTCTAAACTAAGTTGCAATCATGTTTTGGCTGTACGCGTATTTGATTCCACTAATCAGAAAAAATCTAGCTGCTCTGATGAATTTTTTACAGTTTTGACCCCTAAAATTGACGCGACGTTCAGAATTTTATCTTGGCCAAAAATGAGAGTTGTGGGTTGCCATTCGGCCAAAGATGTTTTTTAGGGTTGATCGAATTATGTGCAAAATTTCAGATTTTTAGCTCAACTCATCATTGAGAAACGACCAACTGCGCGAAACTTATGAACCAACCTAATAAAAAATTCTAGAAATTTTTCGAAAATTTTCAAAAATTTTCAAAAAATTCAGAAAAATTTCAATCCAAAAGTGCATTCTCCTGACACATTCAAACTATTAAATTATGAAATACGCATTTCCAACAAGGTCATAATAGTTAGATACGCAGTGCTGGCTATGAATTGAGGGCGAGAGACCCGAAATTCGGTGAAAAAGGATGAAATCATTCATTGAAAAAGCTCGACAAACCGTGAAAATCAATGCGTTTCATCGTTTCTCAAATGACGAGGGGTCAAAAGGTACCTTTGTATACAAAAGTTGTGTTTTCTGCGTCTCTTCAAAAGCCTACACTCTCTCTTTTTTCCTCTAGATGTCTGCGTCTCTAACGAGGTAATTAGTAACGGAATAACGGGGAGAAGAGCACAGAAGGGACAGGCTCAACAATTAGAAGTAGAGGAAGAAAGAATGAGGGAACAATGGAAGATTTTCAATTGGAATGGAGAGAGAGAGAGAGAGACGCAGAGAAAGTGGTACACATGTTTTTGTATTTTTTGAGCTTGTTTTTGCTTTTTTTTATTTGTGTTGTACAGTGTACAGAGACTGCTGAATTTGAGCTTGGTGTGGGTAAAAAAAAGAAAAAAAAAATTGAGAAATTTTTTTTTTTGAAAATTTTCGAAAAAATTCCAAAATTTTTTGGAAAATTTTTAAAAATCAATACATTCCCGAAAGTTTTTTCAGCATAAAAAACAAAAAAGCATCAGAAATAAAGCTCAAATTGCTATAAAAAAGGGCCCGGGACTCATTGGACCAATGGGAAAATTTTGAAAATTTTCGAAAATTTTCAAAAAAATCCTAAAATTTTTTCAAATTTTTTCCAATTTTTAGAAATTTTTCAGAAAATCAATACACCTCCGGATAGTTCAGTTTGCATAAAAAAGAACAAAAAGCGTCATTTTGAACGTTCACAATGGTATTAAAAAAAGCTACAGGACCCTTTGGGCTAAAGCAAAAATTTTGAAAAAAATTTTCGAAATTTTTTCAAAAATTATTTTTCAATTTTTAGAAATTTTCTAAAAATCAATACACCTCCGGGCAGTATGGTTTGCATAAAAAACGTCATTTTGAACGCTCACATTGCTATAAAAGAGGCCCGCTGCGCTCTTCTATACACAATACGATGCGCACTTTTTATCACTCTCATCTCTCATTTTTTGGGCAAGTGCAATGGGTTGGTTATTAGGGCTTATTGGGTTTTAGGACATTGTAGATCTATTGATAAGGGTCTGTTCAAATTAGGGAAGTGTGAAAATTTGAAAAATACAGTAATCCAAATTTTTTGAATTTTTTTTTTTGAAAATTTTGCAATTTTTTATGGGCGGCCCGCGCTATTTCAAATTTTCTGGAAAAACGGTAATAGGTGTGAAAAAATTTTTAACTAGTAAAATATAGAACAGAAAATTTGCTATTTATTGCATGTTAGACTGCAATTTTTCTTTCACGAATGATTTTTCTAGAAAAATCCAAAAAAAATCAAAAATTTCCGAAATTTTCGAAAATCAGTTTTTCTCGAATTTTTGCGAATTTTCCATCAGTGATATGAAAGAGTTGTCAGCTAACAAAATGATCTCCTTAAAAATCTCTACACACCCAGATATATTTCTTATTTTTCCCATCTCTCACAAAAATGATGAATAGCAATGTGTGACCCGGGTCAAACTGGGGCACAGCTGTTCACTGTACCATGTTACGCAATCGAACAGGTGCACGACAAATTGAAAAAGTGAGTGAGTAGAGGGGATAAATCACAAATTTGGAGAGATTGGGGTTGAAAAACAGTGATAGAATAGGAAAAATGTTTAGGGAAATTGAATGGGATGGGATTCTGAAGGTCGGAACGGATTGTTGGAGGGGGAGGAAAAAAGGAACAGTTTAGGGGGGATGGGCTTGTTTTTGAGGAGATTTTGGTTTGGAAAATACAGTTTAAAGGTTGTTTTAAGTCTGGGGATAGTTGTGAAATTTTTAGAAATTCTTGAAAAATTAAAAAAATTCATGAAAAAAAATTTTTTTTTCGAGTTTTTTCCAAATTTTTTGCAAATTTCTAAAAATCAGAACTCGGTTTCTTCTTTTTATTTATTTTTGTTAAAATTTATAAAATGCATTCAATTTGGTTGTTTAGGGTCTCGAAACAGTTTTTGATTTTTTTGAAATTTTTGAAAAATGGAAAAAAAATTTTTTTAATTTTTTCAAAAATTTTTGAAAAATTCCGAAAAAAAATCAGAACTTGGTTTTTTCTGCTGATTTCTATTGTTAAAAATTTGAAATTTCATTCAAACTTATTGTATCGGGTTTTGGAACTGTTTCAAATTTTTTAGAAAATTTTTAAAAATTTCCAAAAAAGATCATGAAAATTTTTTTCCGCATTCAAAAATCTTAAAAAATCAGAATTCGGTTTTTTTTGCTTGTTTTGTTTGTTAAAAATTTATAAATTTATTCAAGCTTATTGATTTGCGTCTTCGAACAGTTTCAAATTTTTTAGAATTTTTTGAAAAATAAAAAAAATCATGAAAAAAAATATTTTTTTTCAAAAAATTCTAAAAAATCAAATTCCAGTTTTTCTGTCTAGTTTATTGTGCAAAAAATCAAAAATTCCTTTCAAAACCTCAAAAACAAACCTAACAAAACCAAAAACTCGAAACCCAAAAATTTTTCCAACAAAAGACGCGACAATTTGCATATTCAATGAACCCGCCTAACCAGGCCCCCGTTTTCTTCCGGGACCCTTTGGCGGGTTTTAAGAGGGTCCCGAAACCTCTCTCCTGTATCTACTGGACCGGAAAACCCCGCAAAAGCCGACAGAAAAGACAGAAATTAGAAATTACAGGGAAGAAACGAAAGGAAGAACAGATGACGGAACAATACAAACTGAAGCCCTCCGTTTCCTAGTGGAATAAAATGATTATGTAAATGATATGTGAAAAGGAGGTATGTGGGCATTGTATAACACAATATGTACAACAATCTGCTACCCGAACCGTCCATTTTGCAGTGGAATCAAAACTGGTTTTGGTGGTGTTAGCTTGGTGATGACAAGAAATGGGGGAGATTGATTTTCTAATTTTTTTTCTTTTTCTTTTGATTCTGGGGATCCATTGATTGATTTTTTAGGGTTTTATGGTTTTTGTTGGCTTTATTTTTTACTTTTTCCTTCTTTTTTGACCCGAAGAGGTCCCAAAACTGACTTTTTAAAAAATTGCATAGTGCTGTGAATTTTGCTCATTTTCTCAAAAATAGTGAAAGATAACAAAAAGTTGTCAACTACAAAGTTGTAGAACTTAAAAAAAGCTTCATTTTGTTAATTACAACTTTCAAATATCTGTTTTGGTTTTTGAGATACAGCAATTTGAACACAAGCCACAATTTTTGGTACGACACTCCAAGTGGTCCGCTTGTGTTACAGTTTATCTAACGCTATAACTCAAGAAAGAAATAGGTATTAAAAAGTTGTCAACTAACAAAATAAAGCTCTTTTTAAGTTTTACAAGTTAGTAATTGACAACTTTTTGCTAGCTTTCATTGTTTTTGAGATACAGCGCTTTGAAAATAGCCTAGCATTTACAACGGGTGTCTGCTGATTGTAGTGGTGTTGGCACTTTTTGTTATAACTCAAGAATGCATGAAGGAATCAAAAAGTTGTCAACTACAAACAAATAGTTTATAAAAAGAGCTACAAAATTGTAGTTTACAACTTTTTGCCATCTAGCTTAGTTTTTGAGAAAAAACGGTTGGAAAAATAGGTCAAATTAACAGCGTAATCGACATTGATCAAAAGTGTGCTTATAGTTTTAATTGTAACTGAAAACTGAATAAAGATTTTTAAAAGTTGTTAATTTCAAAACATAGTTCAAAACAAGGGCTACAAATTTGCAATTGACAACTTTTTATCATCTTTTTTGGATTTGGAGAAAAAAACGATTGGAAAAATAGGTCAAATCAACATCGTTGGCGACATTGATCAGAAGTGGGTCTATTGTTTTGATTGTAACTAAAAGTTGAATGAAGATTTTTGAAAGTTGTTAATTTCAAAACATAGTTCAAAACTAGAGCTACAAGTTTGTAGTTGACAGCTTTTTGCTGTCTTTCATAGTTTTTGAGAAAAAACGGTTTGAAAAATACATAGGTCAAATCAACTCACCACTGAAATATCGGCGTCTTGGCTGTTTTCCGGATTCAGAGCAGTATTGCTTGATTTTTCAATGTTTTCAACGTCGTTTTTGTTGTCTAGATCCTCAAGATCCTCTTCCTCCACTAAAATCTCCTCTTTTCGAAACTTTTCCTCATCCAATAAATTGAACAGTGGTTCTGGATGAATGTCTTGAATTTCTTGATCTTCCTCTTCCAAATTTAGGATTGTAGAAGCAGGAAGAAGGCTTGCAAGGAGGGAAATACTAAAAGAAACGAGGAATTAATGCATTGTTAACAAAATTCTCAAGTTGTTGCTCTCAAATGGAATTGGGGAAGGGAATGGTGCAAAGAGAAGAAGAACCGAGAACCCCGTCTAAACTGCCAACATTTTTGATGAATTGGTTGAAGAGGACAGCAGTTTGAAGAGGAGAGGAACACATGCTTCTTGCGCAATGTGGAACTGACAGCCGGAGGAGGAGGACACGGTCCGATGGGATGGAGAAGAATGGGGGAAAGAGATGGCAACACGCGCCGGTGAACACCTGGTGTTGGGAGAGGGATTAGGAGGGATGGAGAATGTTTTGTCTGGGAGAAAATAGGTGTTTGGAGGTGTTAGAAAAATAAAAATTATTAGAAAATTAGTTTGGAAATTTTTTGAAAATTTTTTAAATTTTTAAAAAATCTTTGAAAATTTTTGAAAGTTTCAAAATGTGACCAAGCACATAAAAATTATTAGAAAATTAGTTTGGAAATTTTTTGGAATTTTTGAAATTTTTTGAAATTTTTTTTGAAATTTTTTTAGAGCATTTCAAAATGTGATCAATACTGGTGAACATCTGGCATTGGGAGAGGGATTAAGAGGGATACATAATGTTTTGTCTAGCAGAGAATAAGTTTTCAAAGTTATTAGGCTCATAAAAATAATTAGAAAAGTGATTTGGAAATTTTTTGAAAAATTTTAACTTTTCGCAAGATTTTTGAAAAAAAGTTTTTTCAAAATCGTAAAAATTTGTTTTCGATTTTGAAAATTGACTGTAAAAATAGATGAATTGCTATTTTATGGTCTCAAAAAATTCAAAAAAAATTTGGATAATAGAAATTGAGAAAAATTAGAATTTTTCAAAACTTTCTGAAATCCTCGAAATTTTTTTTAATTGTAAAAATTTCAAATTTGGTTTTAAAATTTGTCGGTGAAAATGATTAGATAGCTGATTTTATGTTTATTATTTTATCAGTTAACCGTGTAAAAATGACGCTTGTCAAAATTTCAAAAAAACTTCAAAATGCAACCACCACCTCCCAAATAGATGTGTTGACTCGGAGGGTCTTGGTTTTTGATATCTAACTTTTTTGGCATAAAAGTTAGTTGCATATGTTTAATTTTTGCTTATTAAGAATAAAATTTGCTATCGATTGCTGTAAAATTCATAATTTTCGGATGAAAATTGAATTTTCTAGAATTTTTCAAAATTTGCAAAAATTTTCAAAACATGAGTAAGCACAATTTTTTCCAATTTTTCAAAAATTAGTCCCCATTGTAAAACCAAAAGACAAGTATACTTCAAATGTACTTCAATCTAAAAATTGCATTAAAAAGTAGTTAGAAAGCTCAAAAACTTCCAAAAATTTGGTAGATGGTCCCTCAAGTACACCAAAAATTCACCGATTTTATAATAATTGTAAAGAAAATTTTAAAAATTCAAAACTCAAAGCAAACGAATTATTTCGAAATAGGAAATTCAAAATCCTCATAGAAATAGAAAAGAGGAACACAATAAACGGAATGCGTCCGCATGTGCACCAGTGGGTGTCCCATTGTTTCAGAAACACTCTGCGTCTCTTTATTCCTTATTATCTTTTTTTCTCTGGACATGCACAGATTGAACGGGAAATGGGGAGAAGTGATGATTTATTCATCAGTGTTCTTCCATTGAATCTAGGAAACATTGAAAGTTCACTAGAGCGTTCTCTGAATAGCCCAGAAAAATCACATCGACTTTGGGAATTTTTGAAATTTTTTTTTTTAAATTTTCAAAAAATCCTAGAACAATCCAGGCCACTTGTACACTGTTTTTAATGTGTTTTAGACAATGAAAAAAATGAATAAATTATTTGAACAGCTATAAAAATTTTTTTATCAACTTCAGGAATTTTTTTTTAATTCTTGAAAAATCTAGGCCATTTTCAAAAAAATTCAAAAAAATTCCAAATTCGTCTAGAAAATTCTGGAATCTAGGAACATTGAAAGTTCACTAGAGCGTTCTTACAGGAAATTTTCATTATTATAAAGAAAGAAAGAAAGTAATATCTTATTGTGGGAGTAAATGACCATGACCATTCGGGTTGTCAGTAAATCATCGCGGAGATGATAAATGAGCGTGGCGGAAGGGATATAGATAGGTAATTTGGATTATGAATTGTATAGAAAAAAAGGAGAAAATTTATTTGGGTTGGTTGGGAAATTATGAAAAAAAATTTTTTTTTGAATTTTTTCGAAATTTTCAAAAAATTCTAGAGAAATTTAGGAGAGCTCTAATGTAGTTTTGTGTTTTTTTTAATTGTTTTAGACTGTTCCTAATTATTTCACAAAAAAACATTAGTTAGAGTCAATTAGAAATTGTTTAAAAATTTTTTTAGAGCCTAGATCAAAATTTGAAAATTTTTCAAATTTTTCAAAATTTTTCAAAAATTTCTAGAAAAATCTAGGAATTAAAAATTTTTTGAATGTTTTCAAATGTTTTTACAGCAAAAAATTAATTCAAACCGATTAGAAACTATGCAAAAAAAATTTTAAAGCCCAGATCAAAATTTGAAAATTTTTGAAAATTTCCGAAAAATTTCAAAAAATCCTAGAAAAATCTAGGCAAGCCTCCAACTGATTTCTTGATTTTCAACAAATTTTAAACTCTTTTTAAAATTTTTTACGACCTAGAAAAACTAAATTCATTAAGAAAAAATTTGAAAAAAATCTAGAAAACACTAGGTCACCTCAAACAATCAAGGCCATTTTTAGGTCATTTTTGAAAATTTTTAAAAAATTCCAAATGCTCCTAGAAAATTTCAGAGCATTTCTAACATCAAGAACAAATAATCCACTATTTTAAATGATCATTTTTAATTAAAACAACGCCGTTTTAAGCCCGAAACAAAAATAAATTCAATCAGTGTCGGAAAATTGCGAAACACTAACACTAAATCCATGAAACAGAACATGTTGCTTTGCTCAACATTCCAACCTTATAATCAAGTTATAGCTAGCCTAGGGTTAGTTATCCAGGCCTCAATAGTACGAGGAAGTGCTAGAAAATAGGAGAATTAGAGAAAGAAAGCGAAAATTTAGAATTGCATAGATGAGATAAAATCTATGCTCGTTCTCTTCGGGTCCATGGTCCGAGGGGTCCGGTCAACTGATGACCATTAGAGATAACTAAAAGGACACTTGTCAAGGTTATTTGGCAGGAAAAAAAAAGAAAAAAATAATTGGGGGCTTCAGAAATTTTCAAAAAAAAATTTCAAAAATTTTCGAAAAAAAAAAAATTTTTTTTTAATGCATTGTCTTCAAAGCGGTATATCTCAAAAACCATGAAAGATAGCAAAAAATAGTCAACTACAAAAATAAAGCTCATAATTAGAGCTACAATTTGTTAGTTGACAACTTTTGAATAGGAGTTTTAGTTTTTGAGTTACAAAAATTTTTTAAAAATCTGGGCAATTTTTTTAATTTTATTTTTAAAATGGGACCCGTGATTGGCAGTTTACCCCAACTAACTCAAGCTTACTTAAGTTAACTTAAATCAAACGGCAAACACTTGAAAAGTGTGCATAAGGTAATTACCAAGGAAAAGGGACCAGAAGAGTCAAGTGTTTACCCCGCAATTTCTATTCCTTATGGTACTCACCATTTCTCACCCAAAAGTTGGTCCTCTTCGTCTGAATCGAGCTCCAGATGGTCTAGATCACATTCTTCTTCACAGGAATCCATCTGGAAATTGAAAAAAAAAATTGGGAAAAAATGAGATAAAATTTGAAAAATTCGTAAGAATTTTTTTTCGATTTTTGAAAATTTTTTTGAAAATTTAGAGAAAAAAACAGGTGAAATTCTGGAGATCTTGAAGCCATAAAAAAATGCAAAAAACATTGATAAAATAAGAGAGAGTCAGGGTGAATTTAAAAAAAAATTGGAGAAAGAGGGAATTTTTTTTCAATTTTTGAAAATTTTCGAAAAATTTGAAAAAAAAGTTTGGAAATTCTAGGGACTTTGAAAACAATTTCTAGGATGTTTGAAACATAAATTTTGTTAGACTTGATTTAAAAAAAATTAATAGAAAGTACGGAAAAAAGTTTTGAAAATTCAGAAAAAAAAATTTCGATTTTTGGAAATTTTTTCAAAAAATCCAAAAAAAATTAGAAAATTTCTAGAGGATTTGAAAATGTTTTCTAAAATGTTTGAAAAGTTGTAAATAAAAATAAATGCATTTCAAAAAATTATAGAAACAATGAGAAAAACATTTGAAAATTTGAACAAAAAATTTCAATTTTCGAAAAAATTTTTCGAAAAATCCGAAAAAACCAGGAATATTTCTAAATGCTTCTAAACCAAAAGAAAAATGTTGCCAAGATATTCGGTAACAAGTTTTGTTTTACAAACCAGTTTTCCTAATTTTCTGGATTTCCGGAAGTTTGGTGTCTTGTTTTAGAGAGTCCGGAAGTATTGTAAAGTAACAAATTAGTGGTGGAGATGTGAAATTTGAGATGTTTTGTATAGAAAAAAAACTTTTAAGGGTTGTTTTTGTTATTATCTAGAATCCGGGGACTCTGAAAATGTTTTTTAAAAATTTGAAAAAATGTAAAAAAAATTTGAAAATTTTTTTTTCAATTTTTTCAAAAAAAATCCAAAACGCTTCAAATTTTTTTTTGAAAAAAAGTACAAAAACAAAGTGGTATTTACAATGTCTCTACTACCCGATAATACCCGTTTCCTTCCCGAAAACAGCGACAGAAGGCGGGGTCACTCATCTCACTACATATCTGTTGTTCCGCGCGGAAAAGCGAAGCGGAAGGAGGCGGCAAAAACGTACTAACGCGCGAAAAGAGCAGAGGAAGAAGGACATAATGATGAGGATGATGTTCCCAAGGGGAAGAAATGGATAAGCAATATGGTATGGGGATATGCAAATTTGGAAATGAGGAGGAGAAGAAGGACTACAGATTGTTATTGGGTACTACTGGAGGATTGTACTGGAAGCTAGGGAAACGATAAATTAAAAATAAATAGAGCAATTAAAAGAAAATCCTAGGGTTGGGATTTTTACAAAAAAGTCAAAAAATTCAAAATGTAGAAAAAAAAATTTTTTTTTGTCGGAACATTTTTGAAATTTTTTTCCAATTTTTCAGGATCTCATCACAAAATTAAAAACCAGAAAAATTGAATTGGAATTTAGAATTTTTGGAGTTGGGAATTTGACCAAAAAAAGTCAAAAAGTTCAAAAATTGAGGAAATTTTTTTTTTTAATTTTCAATTTTTTTTTCAAATTTTCCGGAGTTCCACTGTTAAAATAGAATTTAGAGTAGTTTTAAATTAATTTAAAAAATTGCAAAAATACAGAAACAAACAAAAATTAGAAAAATAGAAAAACACTAAAAAATTCGAAAAAAAAATTGTTTTCGGAAAAATGAATTTTTTTTTTCAATTTTCTCAGAAATCCAACATGAAAACTAGAATCACTGTTTTTTTTCAATTTATTTTTCAATTTTTTAGCAGCCTTCAAACTCTGAAAAAAAAATTGTGAAACGCCGAGAAAAAATTTTGAAAATCGAAACATTTTTACAAATATTTTTTTCAATTTTTAGGATTTTTTCATAAAATTTTTGGATCTTTTCCACATTAACAGTATAAAAAATGTATTTTCCAATATTTTTAAAAGTTAAAAAATCGAAAAAATTTAAAAAAAATTGAAAAAGAAAAAATCGAAAAAAAAATTTTCAATTTTTTTAAGAAAAAAAATTTTTTTCTAAAATTTTTAGAATCCAATTAGAAAAAAATCTACAGCATTCGCAAGTTATTTTTTAAATTTTTTAGCACTATCTAAACTCCAAAAACACAGAAAAAATCAAGAAAAATAAGAAAAATCAATTCCCCAAAACCTTTCCGCGCGGACAAACATTGAGATGGTGCCTATCTTTCCGCGCGTAATAATTTGGAAGAGTTGACATAAAAAATAAGAAGATTATCATTAATAATCAGTGCGTTGTTGTTGAGTCTAACGGCACGAACACTAATTCAAAAATTTTCGGAAAAAATTTTTTTTTTTCAAAAATTTTTTGAAAAATTCTAGAAAAATTTCAGAAAATTCTAGACCATTTTCTTTTGCTTCTTGGTTATAGAACCTTTCAAATTGAACATTTTAAAGCCTCCAAACCTCTGTTAGGAACAATTTAAATGTGAAATGAGCCCTGACAAAGCCTGGACAAGGCGAGGTCCAATTAGTCATTTGACCAACCAACCTCAATCACGGCTCAGCTTCGAACGGAATTCTTTTCTCGGGAAACTAATTGGTCCAGGACTATGAAAGCTGGGGGACAACACACCCCCAACTAATGGGATAATATAGAAATGGCGTGGAAGGTTCCGGAAATTAAAAAGGAAGACAAGACAAAAAGTACTACTTTCACAATTTCAATTTTTTTGGAGTAATGGAAGAAGATATAAAAATGAATCAATTGTCAATATAATAAGGAGAAAATTTGCTATCGAACACAGTTTATTTCAAGTTAAAACGAACATTTTGAAATTTTTTCGAAATTTTGAAGAAAAAAATTTTTTTTTCAAAAATTTCGAAAAAAAATTTTTTTTTTCAATTTTTTTCAAAATTTTCAAAAATTTAATTTTATTCAAAAATTGTTTTTAATGATATTTTTGAACTATTTTTCAACAAATTCAATCAAAAAAACTGTATAGGAAGTGCAGAAAACTCCTCGTACTACGACTGTTCCTGAATGTGTACACAAAGTGTTGAGTTGAGTCATTGGTTACTAGGTTTTTTCTTTTCTCGGTGAGGTTTGATTTGTTTTACTGTTTTTTTTACAACTAGACAAGTACAAAAAATGTTAGAAAATTAATAGAACTTAACAAAAAAAATTTTAAAAAATTTTAAAAAATTTTTAAAAATATGAGCAAATTTCGGTAAAAAAAAAGGATGGGTCAATTAAAATCATTCATATCTCAAAAACTAAAAAAGATTTTTTAAAACTGTCAACTACAAAAATGTAGTTCATAAATAGGGCTACAACTTTGTAGTTGACAATTTTTTAGTACCTATTATGGTTCTTGAGATATACCTAAAAGTACAACTGCTACTTTCAATTTTTTTTCAAAAAAAAAAACAAAAAAAAAACAAAAATTGTTCCAGGTGACATTTGACATGAAAATTGACTTTACTTGGAGGAAAAAACATTGGAAATAATAAAAAAAACACTTTAAACTTTTTAAAAAACCAACAAAGTACTAAAAAAGTGCACTTTCCGATTTTCATTCACCAATAAAAAAGTCCATATTTGTACTGTGATTCAAAAAATTTTTTATTCCAATTTTTTGTTTCCTATTTTTTGGCAGGTTTATACGTTATTTACAATTACAGTTATGCCCTTTGAAACCTATTTCATCAACCCAAATTTCTCTTAAAACTTCTAGAATTTTTGCTGATTTTACCTTTACCCCACATCACATTCCAATTTCAACAATTGGAGGAAGAATGGAAAATAAGGCGATTTTTAGGGTGATAAGGAGCTGATAAAGTGACTGATAAGGTGTCAGAAATTGGGAAAATCATTCCCTTTTTATGACGTTAGCTGGGAAATTTTTTGGGGTTGAAAAAAATGTTCTGAAAAAAAAAAAATTTTTTTGAAAATAATTTTTTTTTCAATTTTTCAATTTTTTTTTTAAATTTTTCAGGTTGTTTCACAATGAAATTAACATTTTCACTGTTATTTTCAACATGTTTTGCAGCTGTTTTAGCCAATGGTAACCTAATTTGGAGAGATTTTCAATTTTTTAAATTTTTTTTAGAATGCTACGTTACACCTTGTACCCGAGACGTTATCATTGTAGTGGATGGGTCGAGTTCTATGCAAACTAGCACTTATGTGTCACAGGTAACTACAGTAACCCTCAATTTGAAATTTGGGATTTTAGGAAATAAACATGATCACAAAACTGACCTACTCCTGGACCCTGGATGACTCGAAAGTGAGACTTGCTTTAGTTGGAGCATATTTTGGAAATGAGTTTAATGGGCTGGATTATTTTACGGATAGGTTTTAGAGCAATGATTTTGAGCTAATAATCCAAAAAAAATTAAGTTCAACAGTAGAAAAACGACTCCAATCCTTCCGTCTAGCAGCCATGCAGTATGGCTTGTTCAATGGAGATTTCAACACGTGAGTTGGGTTTGGCGGGGTATATCTCAAGAAAAAAAAATGGTAAAAAGTTGTTAATAACAAAGTTGTAGCTCATAAAAAGGGCTACAAATTTGTAGTTGACAATTTTTTAATATCTTGTATGGTTTTTGAGATATAGGCGTTTGAGTTTAGTCAATCTAGCGCAATGAAGCGCGGTGCCACCAAGTGGAGCGCAAACTTTTGACTGTAACTCAACGAGAAATAGAGGTATTGAAAAGTTGTCAACTACAAAAATATAGATCAAAACAAGGGCTGTTAGTTTGTAGTTTACAATTTTTTGAGAGCTATTATGGTTTTTGAGATACAAACGGTTTTCTAAACTCCGGCGCCCAACAAGGACTGGCGCAGCGCTAGGAGTACTTCAGAGTTTTTTACTGTAACTCAAGAACCATAAAAGATTTTTAAAAACTGTCAACTAACAAAATAATGGTCAAAACAAGGGCTACAATATTGCAGTTAACAACATTTTGATATCTCTCATGGTTCTTGAGAAATACAAGATTTTGTCCAAGCCTAACTCCAATTTCGTCCCATAACTCAACTTCCAGGTTTCCTAAATTTCATTTCCTAATTTTTCTAGAACAGTCCGTTTCCTCGATGAACGCTACGTGGGTCCTCGAGCCAATTTTGGCCCCCGAATCAACACCCAAAAACGAATCGTGATTTTCACCTCTCATAGTGGAGTGGCCGACATTGCGTCTACAAAAGGGACATTACAAAATTTTGCAAATCTTGGATATGCTGTGACTATTGTTGGAATTGGAGTTAGTGAGGCGGTTTATCAGAATACGTACTATCATAAGGTGAGTAAACTGAAAAAAAATTATTTCAGAAAAAAATTTTTTTTCGAAAATTTTTTTCCAAATTTTTTGAAAAATTTTCAAAAATTTTCATGAAATTCCAGTTCGTTTCCGTGCAACTTTTTGAGCTTGGAGTTGTAGCCCAATCTATCATAGACACAATCACAGAGGATGGCATTTGTTTCTTGGATCGTAAGTCCCAAATCAATTTTTTTATTTAAGAAATTTTTTCAAATTTTTTTCAGAAGGTTGGACCACTCCAAAACCTCAAATCTGTACCACTTCCACTACAACTACTCGTGCTCCAACTACTACAACTAAAAAAGGAGCAACCCAAAAAGCTACAACCACCCCAAAACCTGTCAGACCGACTCAACCAACTTTCCCTGTGGGGGATTATCAGAATTGCAGTTGTACTACACAGAATCTTTATGTAAGGGAGGAGTTTAAAAGGGTGTAACTTGAGAATGGTAATAGGTAGCAAAAAAGTGTTAATTGAAATATTGTAGCTCTAAATATGGGCTATATTTTTGTAGTTGATAACTTTTTGCAGTTTTTGATGGTTCTCGAGTTATAGCCGTTTTCCCACAAGGCACCAAAAGTTTGGGCGCGGCGCCGCATAGGGGTTTGGGAAAACGCTTGTATCTCAAAAACTAAAAATGATATCAAAAAGTTGTCAACTAGAAACTTGTAGCCCTTATTTCAATCTATATTTTGCAATTTATAACTTTCAAATATCTATTTTCCTTCTCCAATTATAACTGTTTGAAAACCACCTATTTTTTACTTCAGATTGACATTGTCTTCGTCGTTGACACTTCTGTTGGAATGGGTTCCGGGGGTCTTATGATGGTTTGTAGACTTATTTTTGTTGTTTGTAATTTAAATTTACTAGATCAAAGCAGAAATCAACACTTTAGTCGGTCAAATGTCCCTAGACCCCAGTATCCAGAAACATGTCCAAGTGGGACTCATCAAGTACAGTAATGTTGCTGAGGTAAAACATATTTTTGCTTTGAAAATTGGTTTCTTGTTAAGATAGTCTTTAAACCAACGGATTACCAAGATGAAGACGAGTTTACTGAGGATCTTTGGACCAACCCGAAACTCGAAGATGTTGATGAAGATGAAGACGAAGTGAACCTTCATGCAGGCCTTCGAGAAGCTTCTAAAATGCTTGGAGCGATGCGGAAAGGTGTCAAAAAAGTGGTAATAGTCTATGCGGCTAGTTATGAGTAAGTAGAAAATTTTTAAAATTTTTTTAAAAATTAAAAAAAAATTATTAAAAAAAATTTTTTTTTCGATGATCAAAATTTTTTCAGCCCTGAAGGCCAAGACGATGCTCGTCAAATCGCCGCCAATATCAGGGAATCTGGCTATGAAATCATTACAGTGGCATTTGTAGAGCCGGAAAGTACAAATTTAGTCATGCAAATTGGAGAAATCGCGAGTCCCCGCATGAATTTCACGTCGTTTCGAGATGATCTGTTGGTGGAGGAAATTGAGGATGCGTTGTGTCAGGTAAATTGAGGATAACTCAAGAACTAAAAGAGTTGGTAAAAAGGTGTCAACAACAAAAATGTAGAGCGTATAAAGAGCTACAAATTTGTAATTGACAACTTTTTGACAACTTTTATGAATCTTGAGATACAAGCGTTTGAGTTTTTTTGGCGCTGCGCCACTGACGACCAGTGCACGCGCTTTTGCTTATAACTTGGAAACCAACACAGATTTGAAAAATTTTTAACTACAAAGTTGTAGCCCTCGAAAAGGACAATAAATTTGTAGTTGACAACTTTTCGATATCTTTAAAACCAAAAAAGTTACAACCTGTCAAACTTCTAGGTCAACTTCTATTGTCTCAATGAGTGTAGTGCCAGTGCACGCGCTTTTGCCTGTAACTTGACAACCAATACAGGTTTCAAAAAGTTGTCAACTGCAAAAATGTAGCTTTTAAAAAGGGCTACAAATTTGTAGTTGACAACTTTTTGATATCTCTAAAACCAAAAAAGTTACAACCGATCAAACTTAGTTAACTGCTACTGCGCGCTTTTGCCTGTAACTTGAAAACCAACACAGATTTCAAAAAGTTGTCAACTACAAAATTGTAGCTTATAAACAGGGCTACAATATTGTAATTAACAACTTTCTGATATCTCTAAAACCAAAAAAGTTACAATCCGTCAAACTTCCAGGTCAACTGCTACTGCCCCAATGAATGGAAGCAACTTGTCCTGGAGCATCGTAAATACGGAGAATGCTTTTTCCCAACAAAACTTGACGCCTCATGGACTGCCACTAAATACGAATGCCCGATTCTCTCTCAAGATCACACAGGAAACGGCCATCTAGTTTATGTAAACTCCAATTTGAAAAACATCTTCCTCAACGAATTCTACATGAAAAATTGGGATCCGGAGAATCTGGAAAAACCGAATTATGACATTGGATATTACTACGATAAGACTACAGGAAAATATCTTTGGGTTAACGGGGTTACCAATAATCCGTATGCAAATTGGGCGACGGGGCATCCAAATGTGGCAACTGGGGAGTGTGTGGCGGCGTTTCAAGTGGATGGAACGGATTTTCAGTGGCAGTCAATCAATTGTGTGACGGAGAGTGGACGGTATGTTGTAGGAAATTGATTTTGAAATGTTTTTCTTGATAAAACTTCCCCGGCGCCGAAAAAGAGGCGTGGTGTCAGGGAGGGTTTTGTATTTTTAGGTGTATCTCAAAAACCAAACATGATACTAAAAAGTTGTCAACTACAATATTGTAGCCCTTGTTTTGATCTTTATTTTTGTAGTTTACAACGTTTTGCAATCTATTATCATTTTTGAGATATCAAAGGTACCAAAGTGGCCCTATTTAGCGCGCTGTGTCAAGAGTGATTTTGAAGCCAAAATACTAGCTCTCATTTCTCAAAAACCTTAACTAGGGAACCTTTTATACGCTGAATTTCAGAATTCTTCCAAACTTTTTTCATGAGTACCTACCATCT
Source organism: Caenorhabditis panamensis (assembly GCA_900883565.2). NCBI lineage: Eukaryota > Metazoa > Nematoda > Chromadorea > Rhabditida > Rhabditidae > Caenorhabditis > Caenorhabditis panamensis. Next base: position 899,766 of record LR538322.1, on the reverse strand, counting down.
AGGAAAGGTCAGAAAAAAATTTTGAGCTTCGGCAATACAAAAAAAATGGGTCAACTTAGCATCAAAATAGGATAAAGCTAACTTTGGATGAGCCTAATAAGCTTCGCAGGGCGTTTTGAGTCAACTTGAATAGTGCGCTGTGCAAAGCTAAAAATTTGCTACATTTTACAAGCATTTTTGACCTGAATTTCCAAAAAAAGTTTTTTGACACCTGACTTTGAAGCTCCGTTTGACCCACTTCCTATGTATTGCCGAAGCTCAAACTTTTTTTCCTACCTTTGCTAGATAAGAGGTACCCCTGAAAAAAGTTTGAAGCAAATCTGAAATTCAGCGTATAAAAGGTTCCCTAGTAAGAGATATCAAGAAGTTGTCAACTACAATATTGTAGCCCTTGTTTTGATCTATCATTTTGTGGTTGACAACTTTTCAATATCTTTTTTCACTGAAGAGATATCAATGTTGCAAAAATAGGCATTTTAGCGCGCTTCGCTATAACTGATATCAAAGCCTAGTTTTCAAACCCCTATTTCTCAAAAACCATAGTAGCTATTGAAAAGTTGTTAACTACAATATTGTAGCCCTTTTTATTATCTACAACTTATTAGTTAACACTTTTTTATCATCTTTATTCATTCCAAAGTTACGACCACTTTTCCAGAGGCCTATGCCAAGAAGCCGCATGCGACTCGGACTTCTACTGCCCACCGGTACAATAACATTTTCTCTCTGTTTCTATGCCAAAAAAACTAAAAATAAATGTTTCTCGTCACTCTTTCTACTATTTTCCACCTCTCCAAGTCACTCTAAACAACAAAAAGTGCGAAGGGCAAACTGGTTTTTCACCGATATTCACCAGTGCATTTGAATAGGACGCCGTATGAATCATTTTTGCAGTTTTATATTCAAATTTTCCGCATTTTTGAGTGTTATTGATTTTTTTAAAGTTTAAACGGACCTAGAACAAGGCTTTTTTCCCATTGAAACAAGAAGAAAAAATTTTTTTGATCGTAAAAAAAAATTGTTTTTCACTAATCTCCACCGGTTTGAGTTTTGGCATTGAGTTTTTTTATAGTCACATTTTTTCACTGAAATTTTTATTTTTACCGTTTCAAATCATTGATTTTCTAGCAAATGCGTCAACGACGAGTCCTCCAAATGAGCGACGATGAGCTTCGAGCAGTTTCAGCGATAGTGTTACCAGGGAGAAAAGGTGATGAGTTGAAACTTGGCGAAATGCAGGAAATGTGTATAAAATGGTAAAAATCAAGAATTACACCGCTCAAATCGTTAGTTTTTTAGGTTATTTGCAAATGGATTGTCTATAAATCATGTTTTTGAAATCCACGACGACAAGGATGGAGATTTGTTTTGTGTCATGAGAAACCATGAGGCGTGTTGGTGTTGCCCGAAAGGTAAGGGTGTTTGAGAGCATTTATCTAAAAAGTGATGAGAGATAACAAAAAGTTGTCAACTGCAAAAATGTAGATCAAAACAAGAGCTATAAGTTTGTAGTTGACAACTTTTTGATATCATTTATGAATTTTGAGATATGAGCGTTTGAGTTTTGATGTGTATAGCGCGGCGCCACTAACCAGTGGTGCGCGCGCTTTTGACTGTAACTTCAGAACCAATGAAGATTTTTGCAAGCTGTAAACTGCAAATTGTAGATCGTAAAACGGGCTACAGTTTTGCAGTTAACAACTTTTTGATATCTTTTATGGGTTTTGAGATACATCTGTTTCAATTTTGGTTGGTACTGTGCGGCGCGGTGCCATCGACCACTAGGGCGCGCGCTTTAGACTGTAACTTTACAACTAATAAAGATTTTAAAAAGTTGCAAATAGCAAAATGTAGATCATAAAAAGGGCTATCCATTCCAATTTAGCCCTAATTTTTCCAATTTTTCCAAACTTTTTTACAGCCTCCGAAACCGGCACCCTATCAGAATTCGATCGTGGACCTGTTGGTGGCAATTTCAAAAGGACGCCTTCTCCAGTTCGGAAACCTAAATTACCACCTCCACCTACTCAAAAGATAGCCCCAATCACTGTGCAACCTACAATTATCAATATCCCTGACAAGAAAATTGATAAAGAGGAGGAAAAGCAGCAAACGACATGTGGGTACTGTAAGAGAGAGTGTGGACTTTGTATTGTCAATTTGTGTTCTCAATTTTAATTTTATTTTCTGTTTGATTTGATATAAATTGTGTAATCAGTTTTCTTTACACTTTATCAATCAGTAAAACACCCAAAAGACAATGAGAATGACAGAGGAGATGATAGTGGAGAAGTGCACGGTTCCAGAAGCTTCGGTAGTCGTTGTAGGAATGATCGAAGGTCTCGCTGAACTTTCAGCATCCATATTCTGCTGGACGATTGGTTTCTCAGTTTTCTGATGCACAGCGGATTTCCCCTCAGGTCGTTCAGCAGCGGAATGCAGGGCGCACAAATCACTATCACTCTCTCTTCCCGGCGGACACTTGCTTCCAGGCGGTCCATTGATAACAACATTGTCATCGTTGAGCCGTTGCCTAAAAGCGTTATTTTTCTTTCAAAAATTTCTAAAAATTTCTGAAAAAATTTCTAAAAATTTCTAAAAATTTCTAAAAAAATTTCTACAATTTCTAAAAATTTTTAAACCCTTTTTGAAACTCACGGCTTATCAGCGATAAAATCGTACAACTCCTGATTCGGATCACAGTCATCTTTAATGCAGGCAAACTTGGTTCTCGTGGGCTCCCCGGCCAGAGATTCGTCCGCAAACGTTTTCAAGTCGCCGACTCCAATATCGTAATTCGGATGAGTCTCGTATCTACCCTTATTGCAATAATCGCTGGTAAAGTCCTTCCGAATGGTGATGATTTCCGTCTCGAGGGCAGTGTCGTAGCTCTGGAATTTTTTTGAAAATTTTTGAAAAATTTTGAAAAAAAATTGGTTATTTTTGTTGTTCTGGAAATTTTTTTTTGAATTTCTCGCTATTTTTTCTAAATTTTTTCAAATTAAATTCAATAAAAATCGCACCAAACGGAATAAAAAATCCAGAAAAATTTAGTTTTTTAAATTTTTTTCCCAAAACAGAAAAATATTTGAAAAATTTTTTGATTTTTTTTTCAAATTTTGCGATGATTTCTGTCTTGAAACGAATCGTAGCTCTATCAAAATTGTATTTTTCTTTAATTTCTTTGAAAAATTCAAAAAGAAAATTGAACAGAGAAAGAAAACAAAAATCTGAGAAAAACAAAAAAAAAATTTCAAATTTTTTTGAAATTTTTTCTGATTTTTTGGTCTTTTCTAAATTTATTTTTGAGCAAAAAACCGACTCGTTTATTTTCTCTTTACAAAATTTGACAAAAATTGCACAGAAAAAAATAATAAAAAATCCAAAAAACAGAAAAAAAACAGGAAATATTTTCACATTTTTTTATCTTCTTTTCCAGTCATTTTTTCCAACTCACCAATTCATTCATATTTGCAATATTCTTGTCTCTGGCGATCTGTCTTCTGCGAACGTTCACTTGGCTGATACAGTTCACTCTGACAGCCTCATCGGCAATCGAGGGGCTCACGATGAGCAGGAGGAGCAGGAGAGTCGAGAAAACCGTCATGTTTCGGTTTTGACGAAACTTGGGAATGAGGGAATTGCTAGGAAAACTTGAAGGATAAAAGGTCACGTAAAACAGAATGTTTTACGAGGCCTATGAAAAAGCAAAATATAGTTTGAAACGTGAAAAAAAAGTCCTAAAAAATGATGATAAAATCCTGTTTTATTCAACTGACTAAAAATCACAATAAATCGATAAAAAGAGAGGTTATAATAAATCAATTGATATGATAAAAGTTAAATTATTATTCCTGATTAAACAGCAGTCTCCTCAGTGCTATCACTACTAGTTTGCTCCATTTCCAGTCCTTCTTCGGTCTCTCGATCGGATCTCTCACTGTCTTCGATTTGATGATAGAATCCTGATCCAAAGATTGCTAACAGAATTGGCATGTAAATGACTCCATGGATAGCGCAAACAAATCCGATTCCGAAGAGTTGGGAGCAGAAATAAGTGATAAGGACTCGAGAATCAGCGAAAAAAAGGCATCCGGCAGTGAGGATGATGGCTGGGAAGATTCCGGAGAGGGTCTGCAATAAAATGAGTGTAATATTTGGATTTAGCAGGTTATTGCGGTCATTTTGATACCAAATTTTTTGAATTTGGAGTGATTTTGAATTTTTTCAATTTTTTCAAAAAATTTTCAAAAATTTCAAAAAAAAAATTTTTTTTTCAATTTTTCGAAAATTTTTTAAAATTTGAAAAAAATTCAAAACCAATAGAAATTTGACATGACCTAGATCAAAAAAACGCGACAAATCCAAATTTCTTATTTTCAAACCCCTACCGTTGCTCCATTATCCACCAACGCCGCCACAGCTCTTTCCTCTTTTGTAGGTTTTTTGGAATTGTAGAATCCGTGAAGAACTTGAACAACAAACTCGACTGCGATTCCCAGGGACTGAAAAATTAATAATAAAGATGTTTTAAAGTCAAAAAACAAATTTTCAATTAGCGAAAAAAAAATTTTGGGTCCCGAAACGAAAAATCAAAAATTTTCTTGAATTTTTTTGCAAGACCCAAAAAAAATTTTTTGTAAAAAGTTTTTTTAAACATTTACCATGGTCATATTGATCATTGACACCACATTAACAGTAATTCCTTGCAGATACATGTAACCCATGAGGTGGAGGAAGGAGGAGAGAAGGACAAACACTGAAAAAAAGTTTTGAAAAAAAAAATTTTTTCAAGTTTTTTGAATTTTTGAAAATTTCTAAAAAATCAGGTTTTTATTCAAAAATTGAAAACTAAAATGTATTTGAAAGAGAATGTTACGTTCTACAAGTTTGTAAATAACAATTTTAAAAATCTGTAACTATAATTTTTTTTAATGAAAGAGTGCGCGCCACCACAATTGCAACATGGTAAAAAATGGTCATTGGTTTTTAAATTTTTTCTTGAAAACCAGATAAGCTAGCAAAAAGTTGTCAACTACAAACTTATAGAACACAAAATTGTCTATCTAACGATATACACATCTTATTTTTAAAACAAGTCTCTGATTTTTTAGAATTTTTTAAAAACTCACCTGTCACCAAGCTTCCAGCCAGATCAACTCTCAAGAACACAGAAATCGTACAAAACGCCACGAAGAGTACGAAAAACACCAGGGTGTACAAAGTTTTTCCCAGAGTCATAAACTGTTCATAATACGGGAAAAACGTGCTGTACACGTAGATTTTCACTTTTTTCAGGTCATTTTGTGAGAGTTGTTTTTCCATGTCTGTAGCCAAAAATTGCGCAAATTGCCAGGCTTCTAAAAAAAAAAATTTTTCAATGAAAAAAAAAATCTTTGTAATTTACCGTATAGCTCAATAGAGTCCGAGAGGTTCAATTTCTTGAAAAACGTCCAAAAATAAACTGCATGAATTTTTCCATCTCTTGTCATATTTATCGCGGGTTTTCCAGTGGCTAGGCCTCCATGTGCACAGTGAATTGATGAGGGTGTTTTGAGGAAATGGTTGAGATTACGGTAGAATTCGGCTTCAGTGGATAGAGCAGAGTTTTGGGTTGAGCATGGAGAACAGTGTGTTGCATTTGAGGGGTCGCCTAAAAAATTGGGAATTTTTCAAAAAAAATTTTTGAAATTTTTTTTTTTCAAAATTTTTTTTTCAATTTTTTAAAAAATTCCCAAAAGCACAAAACAATTTTCTATTGTTTTTTTTATGTATTTATTTATTTTTAAACGTATTCCCTAGACCTATAACCGTCTAAAAATTTCCTGGTTACACCCAATTAGAGATTAGTCAACTTTACTGTAGACTGGAAAATGGAAAAATGTTACAATTGTCTCCGGGTGATTGATGGGTTTTCTTGGGTTTGGGTGGTGGTTTATTAATTGGAAAAAATAGGAAACCTAGAAAATTGATTTGAAAAAACAAGAAAAAAAAATTTCTGAAAATTTTTTTCTATTTTTCCCTTGTGCGCATTTTTTAAATTTTTCAAAAAAACGGTGGGAGATATCAAAAAGTTGTCAACTACAAAATAAAAAAGCGCAAAAAGCACTTTTCAGAACTATCTTATATTGTTTTTATGTCTAAAAATAATTTTTTAAAAATTTAAAAAAAAAATGTTTTTCAATTTTTAATTTTTACTCATTTTTTTTCGCCAACTTTTTTAAAATTTCAAAGTGTTTCGAAAATTTTGAAATTATAACAAATTGCAGAACACAAAATTTTCTATTCAAAACAGTGTTTACCTTATTTTTATGACTGAAAATTATTTTTTTTAACAAAAATTCAAAAAAACATTTTTTTTTTCAATTTTTGATTTTTTGGAATTTTTTCGCCGATTTTCTAAAAATTTCAGAGTGTTTTGAAAATTTTGCATCTACATCAAACTTGTAGAACACAAAATTATCTATCTAAAACTATGTTTACCTCAATTTTCAGACTCAAAGCAAACATTTTTTTTTCCAAAATTTCAAATAAAAGTCTTTTTTTTTGTTTTTTGATTTTTTGACATTTTTTCGCCAATTTTTTTTAGTTTTCATAGCCTTTGAAATAATTTTAAATTAACTGCTAAATTAATAAAAACAAAATTCTCTATCAAAAAGACTGTTCACCTGAATTTTCAAAGCAAAATTAATTTTTTCACAAATTTTCAAAAATTCCAAAATTCAGCCAATTTCGGTATTTCAAGATTCTTCCTATCTCAAAACTCTCTTTTCAATGTTCCCCATTTCTCAAGCCATTCTTGAGAACCTCAAAACCCTTGCGCATGTCCTTCAAACTGTCCGAATGCCGAATGCATCTTTTCTTGCCAAAATGAATTCTATCAGATACCTATCTGAGATAAAGGAAAAGACCAACCGTAACTTTCAATTTCACGCTGTTTCTTCACCTCTAGTTTAACACGGAAATAAAATACCCAACTTTGTGACAACTTTAGGCGAAAAAGGGGCGGAGTCTGATGAAACTGATAGTTATTCAGCAACAAGTGTTTACACCTCCCAGAAAGTATAAAAGTCGTTTTAGTCTCATTTTTCAGCATTCCCCAATGTCCTCACTTGTCACCGTCGTCAGCGCGATCAGTGGTGTTGCCGTTCTCGGCGCTCTTATCACTGCCACCTTCATTTTCAATGATATCAATCGGTTCTATTATGAGACAATGGAGACGTTTGATGAGTTCAAGGTAGGCGAGAACAGTTTGGCAGGGAGGCATGATGGCAACCCGGAACTTTTGTTCTTGTGTTTAGCAAATCGAGAATGATCAAGATTGAAAATTGAAAATTTTGATACTAAAGGTTAGGGGTTTGGGGTTGTGTTTTTAAATATCTTGAAATGTTGAAAACTACGCTAAAGTTGCTAAAAATTGAATTTGAAGTCAATGAAAAAAATTCAAAAAATTCAATAAAAATTTTTTTTTCAACATTTTGAAATTTTCTAAAAAAATTATTTTTGGTTAAAAAATTAGCAATGTTTTTGTATTTGATAGATAATTTTGTGCTCTACAACTATACAAATGCCAATTTTTAATATCTCTCACAGTAATCCAAAAAAAACACAAAATGTGCACACCATCCTCATCAAGCGCAAGCAAAAAAAAGTGGTGCCCAGTTTTTCAATTTTTTCTCAAAAACCATGATTTCTAGCAAAAAGTTGTCAACTACAAAGTAATAAGGCACAAAATTCTCTATCTTTTGCTATGTTGATCTCAATTTTGTAACAAAAATCTGATTTTTTAGAATTTTTCAAAAAAACCGTGGAATTGCCAATTTCAAGGAGCACGCGCGGGATAGTGGTGCCCGGTTTTTGAATTTTTTCTCAAAAACCAAAAAAGATAGCAAAAAGTTGTCAACTACAAAATTATAAAGCACAAAATTTTCCATTTATTGCATTGTTTACTTCAAATTTTGAACAACTTTCTGATTTTTAAGAATTTTTCAAAAAAATTCCCTAAACTACCAGTTCCAAGGGGCGCTCGGGAAAAGTGGTGCTTGCTTTTGCAATTTTTCTCAAAAACCAAAAAAGCTAGCAAAAAGTTGTTAATTACAATATTATAGAGCACAAACTGTTCTATCTAATGCTATGTTTATTTCAATTTTTGAAAACATTTTTGATTTTTTAGATTTTTCCAAAATCCAAAAAAAATTTAGTTTTTTCGCATTTTTCTATCGACCATTTCTTATCACTTCAAATTTGCTGTAGGTCATTATCACTATTACAAAAATTGACCTTGAAGGTCAAATTCACCGCCTAGACAATATTGTTACACTAATTGACCGCCAAACACCAAGACACACATTTCCAAATTCAACGAATCTTTCCAGATCAATGAACGCGGCGCTTGGGACAACATGATCCAGACAACCCGGTCTCCCCAGGTCTTGTTCGGCCGTGTTAAGCGTCAGGACAACCTGCCAGACTGTCAAAAACTCGCCAAAAACTGCCCTCCCGGCCCACCAGGTCCACCAGGAGCTCCAGGGGCTCCAGGAGACAATGGAAGTGATGGAGATGCTGGAAAGGATGGTAGAGACGGAGCATCGATTTCCTTTGGAAAGGACGTTGTTGGTGGATGCATTCAGTGTCCTGCTGGCGAGGCAGGACCAGCCGGAGCTCCAGGAGCACCTGGACCTGCTGGACCATCAGGTTATTCCTTTTTTAAATCAACAAACGCTAGATTAGTCATGAAAAAATTTTGCAAAAAAAAAAAATTATCGAAACAAAAATTTTTTTTAAATTTTTGTTTCAAGTTTTGTTTTGTTTTTCTATTTTTATCTACATTTTCAAAAACCACAATTTTTTGATATCTCCTACAGTAATCCCCAAAAAAGGGCACGTCATCTCAATAAAGGCGCATAGAAAAAAACAGTACTAATTTTTTACAATTTTTTCTCAAAAACTAAGAAAGCTAGCAAAAAGTTGTCAACTACAAATATATAGAACATAAAACAAGCTATCTATTGCTATTTTTACCCTTATTTTTGAACAACCCACTGAATTTTTAGAATTTTTCAAAAAATTCCAAAAAAAAAATTTTTCCATTTTTTTCGATTTTCAAACTTTTCTTTGTTTTTTTTCTCAAAAACCAAAAAATATAGCGAAAAGTTGTCAACTACTAATTTATAGAGCATAAAAAGTGCTATCTATTGCTATGTTTATTTTTATTTTTAAATAACCTACAAAATTTTTAGGATTTCTCAAAAAATTTTTCAATTTTTTTCAATTTTCAATTTTTTTTTCTCAAAAACCAGAAAATATAGCAAAAAGTTGTCAACTATTAATTTATAGAGCATAAAAAGTGCTATCTATTTTATTCCAAAAAAAAAATTTTTTTCAAAAAAAAATTTTTTTTCATCAGGACAACCTGGACAAGATGGCTCTTCTGGAACTCCAGGACCCGCTGGACCTGTTGGACCTGCTGGAGACGCGGGAGCTGATGGCGCTGCAGGAGCTCCTGGAGCTCCAGGAGCACCAGGAAAGAACGGAGAGAGATCTATTGGAACTCCAGGAGCCGCTGGAGCACCAGGACCACAAGGACCATCGGGAGCTGCTGGAAATCCGGGAGCTGCTGGAGCACCTGGAGAGCAAGGACCAGAAGGACCAGCTGGAACAGATGGAGCTCCGGGAGCTAATGGAGAGGCAGGACCAGATGGAGAGAAGGGAATTGATGGACAACCGGGAGCCGATGCCGCTTATTGCCCGTGCCCTGCTAGAGCTTCCATGCACTAATTTTGTACATTTTTGTTGTTTTCGTTTGAATCTGGACCTCATAACTTATCCCTTATCTCTTTTTCGAAACAATAAACGCTAGTTTAGTCTTGAAAAAAATTTGCGAAAAATCCGACACTCAAAAAAAAAATATCAAAAAAAATTTGAAAAAAAAATTCGAATTTTTTTTTGAAATTTTCTTTTCTTCGTTTTTTTCTGGTTTCTAGTTTTCAATACTAACAATTTTTATCTTTTCAATCAAAAACGCTGGTTTAGTTTTTGAAAAAGTTTGAAGCCTTCACAGTGAAGTTTGAAAAAATCGAAAAAAATTTCAAAAAAAAAAATTTTTTTCTAATTTTTTTCAGTTCTTGCTTCAATTATTGTTTTGTTTTTCAATTTCTAATTTTGTTTCAAATATTTACAATATTTTAATATCTCCTACAGTAATCCCTGAAAAAGGCATGCCACCTCTATGAAACCGCATAGAAAAAATTGTACTTACTTTTAAATTTTTTTTCTCAAAAACTAAAAGAGCTAGCAAAAAGTTGTTAACTACAAAATTGTAGAGCATGAAAAGTGCTATTTATTGCTATAATAACCTTAATTTTTGAACAACGTACTGAATTTTTAGGATTTTTCAATTTTGAAAAAAAAACTCCAACAAAAAATTGAAAAAAAATTGCCTCACTTTTTTTAAACATTTTTTTCTAAAAAACTAGAAATGTTAGCAAAAAGTTGTCAACTACAAACTTATAGAGCATAAAATTGTATATTTATTGTTATGTTTACCTCAGTTTTTGAACAACCTACTGAATTTTTAGAATTTTCCAAAAAATTCCAGAAAAAAAATTTCAAAAAAATTTTTTCCAAAAATTTTTTTTTCACTTTTTGGTAAAATTTTTGTTTTTTTGCTTTTTATAACTTACAGTAATCCTTGCCATCAGTCTTACAACACGTGCCCCTCGGGTTCATAAACTGCAGATAAGAATCCAACCAAATGGTCACATCGCCGTGAAGAAAGTTGCCGGCGTAGTTCTCGGCGTAGGCTAAAGATCTTATCGTGTTGCCAATGGACTTGTCGGAACAGCCTGCTAGGGTGCAGAAGAGGTTCTAAAACATGATAAATAAGTTTAAAAATGGTCTGGAATTTTTTCAAATTTTTTAAAAAATTTGAAAAAATTCCGAAAAATATAATTTTTACCTGAACTTTCGGCTCATACCACGGGATATCTCCCTCGATCACAAACCAGACTGGCGGTCCATTATTGAGATTTTCATTCATATTTTCAAAGTGTTTTGATAAATAACTCGTCTGAAAATCCATTATCATTTTGAGGCACTATCATTTCAAAATTTTCCCACCTTGGAAAAAGCCATAGTCTGATCAAATCCATACTCCAACTTCAACGAACAATAAATCGAGGCGGTAAGGGTGAAACTAAAGATTACAATCCCCCAAAAACGGACATGTTTGTTGAAAATCAACGGAGCAATAGCGATTTTGAACCAGTCGACTGGGCTCCGAAGGGTTCCTCCAGCAGACTCGAGACACATGTCTGTTTTGGTGTTGTCGTTGAGCGTGTAGAACGGCCAGATTTCGCATGTACCGGACTGGAAATTAGACTTTTCTTGTAGAAAATTTTATGGGCTACAATTTTGTAGTTGACAACTTTTTGCTAGCTAACATGGTTCTTGAGATATTCAACGTTTAGTACGACACTCTACTATCCCTCCCTCTCCCCTCGCTCGGAAATTGAGTGTAATTTCATCAGTCTATATCTCAAGAATGATAAAAGATATCTAAAAGTTGTCAACTACAATATTGTAGCGAATTTTATAAGCTACAACTTTGTAGTTAACACCTTTTTGCTATTTTCAATGGTTCCCGAGATATTTAGCAAATAACACGCCCCCTTACCATTTCCCTCCTCGCATCATACTGAAACAATGGAAGCATGACCAACAGGTAAAACGCGGTATCCATAAGAATTGCTAATCCAGCATGTCTTGCAAACACTTCTACAGCCGGCATCTTCACAGAAATGATCGGAAGGATTCCTCCAGCCAAAAAGAAGCAAACAGAGCAGATGATGGAACTTGTGAAAACAATGGGGATGCTTCGACGCATGGTGTCACTGATCCGATGGTCCATTTCTCGACGCAGCATGTTTGCACGACCGTAACAGTGTCCGTTGAATTGAAAGGTTCTGATTGTCACAAAAATCCGGTTGATTCCAATGCAAGTGACTACGAAGAAGAGGACGACGATGGCGTTGTCGGTGGCGTGGATGTCGAAGAGGGAGAAGATTCCGATGGAGCTGGAAGGCGGGGGATTAAAGATATATAAAAAGTGTCAACTGATGAATTATAGAGCATAAAAAGGGCTACAATATTGCAGTTGACAACTTTTTGCTATCTACAATGGTTCGAAAGATATACTGCTTAGAAGTGCAACCCTAACTAAAAAATTTTATGGAAAGTCTGCTAAAACCCCTCCTAACTCCACAAGCAAAAGAGCTATCAAAAAGTTGTCAACTACAAAAACAAACCTCATAAAATTTCCTTTCTAGTATCACTTACCACCAAACACTAATCACACTGATAACCACTGCCGAGATAGCAATTGTGATCTTCTGATGTACCAAGGCGGAGAGAAACGATGGTTCCGGCCAGTGGTAGACTCCCAGCATTGTGAAAACCCAGAAAAGAACTGCTCCGCAAGCTAGGACAGATATTATTTTGTCAGTTTCCACTTCTTTTTGCAGTTCGTCCTGTAAAAAGAGTTGGGAAAAAGTTGAAAAAATCAAAATTTTGAGTGGGGGGGGTGGTGAAAGGGACGCGGAATATTGGAGTGTCGTACTAAATACTGAATATCTCAAGAACCAAGGCAGGTAGCAAAAAGTTGTCAACTACAAAGTTGTAGCTTTTAAAATTCTCTACAACATTGTAGTTGACAACTTTTTGATATCTTTGATGGAATTTGAGATATAAACTGATAAACTACGCTCATTTACCGAGCAAGGGAAGAGGGAGGGAAAGGCGGGATAGTGGAGTGTCGTACTAAACGTTGAATATCTCAAGAACCAAGGCAGGTATTGAAAAGTTGTTAACTACAAAGTTGTAGCCCTTAAAATGCTCTACAAATTGGCAGTTGACAACTTTTTGCTACCTATCCTAGTTTTCAACTTATCACCCAATGAACACCTACCGTAACCGAGGACTCCGCCATGAATGTGAAATTCGCGTGTTTCATGTGATATTTATCCATCATTTTGATAAAAGCCGCTTCCCAAGACAACGATTTCTCCTCTTCTCCACTAATCGGTATAGTTATCATGATAGTTCGTGCCGTATAGTACTTTTCCGCTCCGTTATTCTTATTGTCATTGCTTCCAAACACCAGAATCGTGTCAATGGGTCCTCCGAACTCTCCAAAACATGACATTCCAGAGTAAGTCGTGGTTTTCAAGGGGTTTCTGATACAATGTTTGAGGTGTTCCCAGTATTGATCGTCAAAAATCTCATCATCGATGGTTGGTGGACCGGCGTTGAGGAATGTGGTCCAGTTGTTCTGGAGTTTTGTTTTTTGAGAATCTGGGATGTTTTTGGAGTTTTAAATTTTAGAAATTTGATTTCAAAAATGATTCAAAAAATTTTTACACTCATTCTGATCCGTTTTGAGCAAAAAAAAATTTTGTCATTTTTTTTTAATTTTGAAAAAAAAATTGTCTTGAATTTTTTTTCAATTTTTTTTTTAAACTTTGTTTTTGGTTTTTGGGCTCAAAAATTATAAAAATTGAATTCAACAATTCACTTGCAAACACTTTCCATCTAATTTGACCAGTTTTGAACAAAAAAATATTGAAAAAAATTTTTTTTTTTGATTTTTTTTTAATTTTTTCTAATTTTTTTCTTGAAGTTTTGTTTTTTTTTCGCAAATTCAGACGGTTTTGGATTGTAAAATTTTAGAAACTAAATCAACAAACTATTTTCAAAAATATGCAACCAAATTTGACCCGTTATGACAAAAAAATATTGAAAAAAAAATTTTTTTTGAATTTTTTTTTCTAATTTTTTGTTTTTGGCAAATTTTTAATGTTTTTGAATTTTAAAATCATAAAAACTAACAAGGGAAGTGTGTGGGGTGACCTAGATAGATTTGGCTGAAATTTGGCAGGGTGATAGCCCATGGTCTAATTAGCCGGGGTTCGGAAGGATTTTTACGGGAGAAGCATCTGGTGACCTAGATAATCAACCTGCTCCAAATCTTTCGGGAAAGCAACGTATGGAATCCTGAGATCACGAGGATCACGAATATGTCACTCGTTCCTTGTTTACGTGAAATTTTAGGTCAAGCCCTTTTTTTTCTGAAAAATTTCACGTGAAAGTTTCACGTTTATATAATTGCTTTATTTTCCTATGTTTTCCAACGATGAGTTGGTCTAGCGGATAACGTGCGTGAAACCTATGCGGAAGGTCTGGGGTTCGGTTCTTCCGCTTGGAAACATTTTGTTTTTCTTTTTTTCAAAGTTTTTTCGAGTGCTAAAAAGTGTTCACACGGGTTTTTGCAACGAATAAACAGTTTTCAGCTATTTGAAGTTGAAAAAAATACAATGTCAGATGATAGAAATGCACACAATGGTTGTAAAACACTTTTTAGCACTCGAAAAAACTTTGAAAAAAAAGAAAAACAAAATGTTTCCAAGCGAAAGGATTGAACCCCAGACCTTCCGCATAGGTTTCACGCACGTTATCCGCTAGACCAACTCATCGTTGGAAAACATAGGAAAATAAAGCAATTATATAAACGTGAAACTTTCACGTGAAATTTTTCAGAAAAAAAAGGGCTTGACCTAAAATTTCACATAAACAAGGAACGAGTGACATATTCGTGATCCTCGTGATCTCAGGATTCCATACGTTGCTTTCCCGAAAGATTTGGAGCAGGTTGATTATCTAGGTCACCAGATGCTTCTCCCGTAAAAATCCTTCCGAACCCCGGCTAATTAGACCATGGGCTATCACCCTGCCAAATTTCAGCCAAATCTATCTAGGTCACCCCACACACTTCCCTTGTAAAATCCAAAAGTCATTTTCAAAATGTCTCTACCAAAATTGGCCCGTTTCGAGAAAAAAAAATTTTCAATTGTTTTCACATTTTTTTCGAAATTTTAATTTTTAAGCTCAAAAAAAATCAAAAATAGCATCAGCAAAATTCAAACCTCCTATTTGCAACCCCACAAACCTGAAAATAACTCGTCGGGCTCAAGATAACACATCCCATTTTCTCTCCAAGTGGTCTATAGCAAATATCCTCCATTGTCAAGTTTCCCGGCGCTTTCAGAGTTTTTATCTTGTTGATAAGCGTGAAAATCTCTTTGAATAACTCCATTTTGAACATGTCTTTGGTTTCGGATGGGAGGTTGATAAAAATGTGCTCGATTCTGTGGGTGGGTCTGAAAAATTGGGATTGGTCGCTTTTGCTGTAACTTCTAAAACTCACCCAAAAGTCTCAATAAATGTCTTCTGATGCTTTCTGGTGTCTCCATCGGCTGCAGAAACTTGATCAATAGAATGGGTGAGACTGTGGAAGCGGGAATTTCCAGTGCAGCAGAGAATTGCGATGAGGAGGCCGACTAGTGTGCATTTCCATGGATGGTGGATGACGATCTAAAACTTGTTATAACTTGAGAACCAAGCTAGCTAGTAAAAAGTTGTCAACTACAAAATTATAGCCCTTAAAATTTGCTACAAGATTGCAGTTGACAACTTTTTGATATCTTTAATATGTTTTGAGATAAAATCTGATAAACTACAGTCATTTACAGAGCGGGGGGAGAGGCGGAATAGTGGAGTGTTGTACTAAAAGCTTGATATCTGAGGAACCAAAACAGGTCGCAAAAAGTTGTCAACTACAAACTTGTAGCCCTTAAATTGTTCTACAAGATTGCAGTTAACAACTTTTTGATATCTTTGATGGATCTTGAGATAAAACCGATAAACTACAGTCATTTACAGAGCAAAGGGAGAAGCGGGATAGTGGAGTGTCGTACTAAAAGCTAAATATCTCAAGAACCAAAAGAGCTATTAAAAAATTGTCAACTACTAAGTTGTAGTTCTTAAAATTTGCTACAAAATCACAGTTAACAACTTTCTGTTATCTTTACTCCTCATTGAGATATAACGCGTCAAAACTCACCTTTGCATATTTCTTACACAGCATCTCAAACAACAAGTCCGTATTGCCATCCGAACACGGATAGGCACATTCATTTTCCTCCAAGCTTTCACTAGACTCTTCACGTCTATGACAACAGATTTTGAGTGCCAAAACGAAGAAAAATACGAAAATTAGACAAGACATAATCTGTCCAATCCAAAGCAATTCTGGGAGGAACGGGGTGAAGACGGTTTTTCCCAACTGAAATTTTTTTTTCTCATGATTTCAACGAGAAATTGGCTTTGTTTACGCACTTTCGGAACTTGAGAGAGGTCCGGGAGCTTCTGTTCGTTGCTAGGGCAATCCAGGACACCACAGGCGGGGACATTGGGTCCGGCGGATTTGTGGCATGGAGTGGTGGGGATGTTCATGGCGTTCTGAAAGGGAATTGAGGTTTGAAATTGTTAAATTTGAATTGAGGAGGTTATTTGGAGAGTTTTGATATCTAACATGACCAATTTTGATTGAGTTTGAAATTTTTCACTTTTTTTGATAAGGGGTGATAAGGAAGTTATCAATGGACTAAAACTTACAAAGTTTAAGAGCAAAATTTGGATTTAGAAGGTGATTTGGAGTATTTTGACACCAAAAACGACTTATTTTGGCCTATTTCGGCCTATTTTAGCCTAATTTGAAATTTTTTTGATAACAGGTGATAAGAAAGTTATCAATTTTGAAACTTGACGAAAACGGGTCAAGATGGGTATCAAAATTTTTCAAATCACCTGTAGAGTCCAAATTTTTTATTAGAATCATGTCATATCTCGGTTCAATTTGAGGATTGATAATTTCCTAATCACCTCTTATCAAAAAATTCAAAAAATTTTAAATTTGACCAAAATATGTCATGTTGGGTATCAAAACTTCCCAAATAACCTGTAGAATTCAAATTTTTACATTAAACCACTCTAAAACCAACAACACACACAAAAAAACCCCACCTTCTTCTCAGAAAACAAAAATCTCGTCGACATCGGAATGTTCTGTCCGGGATTTTTGGTTCCCATGAATCCATAAAAGTTCTCAAATGACACTTTCCCTCCAAGAGACATCAACCGGAGTGCCAATCCATTAGCAAACCACATGTGTCTACAGGACTCGTACAGTCCCTCTGCAAACGATCTTCTCACTTCATAATCCATTTTTTCCACAATTTTCAACGTTCCCGACGTTTCTGTGACCTTCATAAATGTTGATTGACTCGGGGAGCAAGTGAATTGGCACCAGAGTTTGGCAAAGTTATCGAAACAACTTGGACATGAACCGAGGATTGTTGCGGCGTTGGAGATTCGATCAGTCATTCCTTTGAGTTGAAGGGATGTACAGCATACGGTAGCCTGACGGCCAGAGTCGTGGAGCAAGTGATTACAGTACTTTTCCAGTTGGTTCAGCTCGATTGGGTGTTGTGAACGATGGAAGGTGAGAGGGAGGGAGGCTGGAAAGATTTTTGAATGGGTAAAGTTCCAGCGAGTGGGGTGGCTTTAGGAGTGGAGATAGCTAAAAGTTGTAAACTGATGAAATATAGATTTTGATGCGATCTTTATTTTTGTAGTTGACAACTTTTTGATATCTCTAATGGTTCTTGAGATATGGTTAGCGAAAGTCAAGAGGTATTTAAAAATTGATAGTTTGAAAATTAACAGTAACCCCTCAAAGTTTGACGTTTCCTGGGATTACGGTAAAAGATAACAAAAAAAGTGTCAATTGATAAAAGATAGATTTTGAACTGATAAACATTTTTGTAGTTGACAACTTTTTGATATCTTTGATGGTTTTTGAGATATAGTTAGCAAAAGTTAAGCCACTTTGAAAAAACAATGGTTACAGTGGCCCCTCAAAGTTTGAAGTTTCCTGGGATTACGGTAGGAGATATCGGAAAAGTGTCAACTGATAAAATGATCTACGGAAGATTTCCTATCTATTAAAATGTCATTCATTTTGTTTTACTGCTTATTTTCTGAGAAAACGAGGTCTGAATCTAGGCCACGCCCACATTGGATTTGTTGATGGCGCTCGGCGGGGTAGTGGTACTGTATCAAGTTTTCTGGGATTACTGTAAAAGATAAATAAAAGTTGTCAACTAAAAAAATAATTTGCAAACAATTTCCTATCGAACAACATAAATTTCAAAATTTTTACCCCATTTTTCGATTTTTTACGATTTTTCAAAAATTCCATTAGAAATCGGGTTACTGTAGAAACTGCTTCTCACACTTTTAAGTTTTCCGGGATTACTGTAAGAGATAATAAAAAGTTGTTAACAAACAAAATAATCTACAAAAAATTTGCTATCAAACAGTATAAATTTCAAAATTTTCTACGATTTTTCAAAAATTTGATAAAAAATTGGGTTACTGTAGAAACTGCTACTCACACTTTTGAGTTTTCTGAAATTACTGTGGAAGATAATGAAAAGTTGTCAACTAATCAAATAATTTACAGAAAATTTGCTATCGATCGATGTAAATTTCAAAATTTAAACTCTAATTTCCGATTTTCTACGATTTTTCAAAAATCCCTCAAAAATCACTCACAACTCCGATTGGCCTTGCACGGCGGATGATTGCTATCCGACTGTCCATCACATTCAGTCATCACACATTTCGCAGATCCATACTGTACCAGAAGAGTTAAAAATAGGAATAGTGCCAGGAATAGTCTTTGCATTATAGCAGAATTTTGATTTTTCGAAGATTTTTCCAAGATTTTTGGAGATTTTTGGTAGAAATGATGATAACTTTCCAAAAATCCGGCAGGGTCGGGGAAATATCAGTGGAATAATAGCAATAATCAGCAATTTTTCTTATCAATCAAAAAAAAATTTTGGGTGTTCAAAACCACGCTGGAACTTTTCACGTGTTCACGTGAAATTTCACGTCACCTATTTTTTCGGATTTAAAATTTTTGAAAAATAGGGAATTTTTACGTGAAATAAGGGGAATCGTATAGTTTTTGACACCGTCTGTGAATGGAAGACTCTAAAAGAAAATTCTAGAAAAAAAAATAAAAAATACGAAAATTTTGATTCAATTATAGCAAAAATGGGGCGGAGCCTAATGGGGACTGTCTGCCAAATGCTTTTATCTGCGTTGTTTTTGAGCTTTTTTGAGCAAAAATGGAGATAATAATAACAAGGAAGTGTTTTTTAGGTGTAGAACTTGATTTGAAGAAGGTACTGTAGGTTTTGAAGGAGCAACAGTAACCCAAACGGCGGGTCTCGTCACGAAATCGGGTTTTTGGTGTTTTTTTCCGGTTTTTGACTAATTTTCTCAAATGTTTTGATGAATTTGGATAGAACAGAAAATTTCAAACCAAACGGTACCAAATTTTATCAAAATTGATCAGTTTTTCAGCTTGAATTTCCAAATTTCGCGTTTTTTTACCAAAAATCACAAAATGGCTGATTTTCAATGAAAAACCCATGAATTTTGGTAAAATAAACTATTTCTAGGTTTCAAATCTTTTTTTCTATCCATTTCTATCAAAAACGTTCAAGAAAATCGGTCCAAAACAAAGAAAACAGCAAAAAACTGATTTCGTGGCGAGACCCGTCGACGATTTGAGGCATGCGCCTTTAAAGTTGGGGTACTGTAGTTTGGCTAATTTTTCGACGATTTTACCGTTTTTTTCGGTGATTTCTCACGGAAATTGGTAAAAAGTAGTATGTTTTAGATTCAAATTGTTTGTTTTATCCGACTTTGTCAAAAAACTTTAAAAAAAATCGGTCCAAAATAGAGAAATCACTGAAAAACCGGCGTTTCTACGAAAGTTTGATAGCGCCAAATGAAAAATCGCTTTATTTCTTCAA
This sequence comes from Caenorhabditis panamensis, assembly GCA_900883565.2. Classification (NCBI taxonomy): domain Eukaryota; kingdom Metazoa; phylum Nematoda; class Chromadorea; order Rhabditida; family Rhabditidae; genus Caenorhabditis; species Caenorhabditis panamensis. The sequence goes on along the minus strand of LR538322.1, from coordinate 879,982 downwards.
AAATTCTCTGTTTTAATTGTAAGTACATCATCTCTGCTTCTTCAATCTCCTCTGCGCTTCATCAACCACTTGCCGCAAACCATCCGGATCCAACTCATCCATCAGAACCGACACCGCTGACATGATTTTCGACAGTCTTTGCTCTCTCGCAGGACTCATAGAAGCTGCTCTAGAGTGTTGTGGGGCTCTGCGACGTGGCATTGACACGCTCCGACCGTAAACCGGTCGTTTCATCTCCATAACCATTCCTTCGTGCATACTTTGATACATTCTATGAGAAGCTGATAGGGGCATTGGGACCATGACACGTTCTTCTTCGATGCTGAAGGATTTTTGTGTTTATTGTCGGTTTTTTTCAGTTTGAAATGCTACACTTGCTTCGAAAAATACGCGCCGCCAAACTTTCTTGCGATTTCAGTCATGCGCCTTTAAAGACTGGGGTACTGTATTTTCGTCGGTTTTTCGTCGATTTTTCGATGAATTTACTGTTTTTTTCGACAAATTTTCCGCGGAATTTTAATTTCAATTGCTGTTTATCATTACGAACAACCGGAAAATATTATTTTTCCCACAATTTCCCAGAAAAATCCCTAAAAACCCGGAAAAATTAGCGAAAATCGACGAAAATACAGTACCCCAACTTTAAAGGCGCATGACGGAAGTCGTTGAACGGTCTCGCCACGAAATCGGGGTTTTTGGCGTTTTCTCGGTTTTGGGTCGATTTTTTCAAACTTTTTTGGTGAAAATGGATAGAAAAGAGGATTTTGAATCGATTGATACTAAATTTCAAAAAAAATCATTCGATTTTCAGTTCAAATTTTCTGATTTACGGTTTTCGGCGCGAAATTTTTTTTCAAACTCACTTAAAATCATTCCAATCATCATCTCCACCCTCCGAGCTTGGTTCTTCTGCCAGTGTCCCACAAAGTGTGCCATACATGCTTTGCGACATCAAGTTCCCTCTGGACCCTCTCTGGCTAACTGGGGCACTTTCCAGGTATACTGTAGTATGTTCTTCAGTCATCGGGATCCCGGGGACTTCCACAGAGAAAGATCTAGGCGGGTATGTCATTTTTTCCTCGTCTGAAGTGTCGCCAAAGTGGAGCATTTGAGGTTGAAGGACCCGATCGACCACTGTAGGTCCTACTGGAATTGGATTACTGTAGCAGTTTTTGGGTTTGGAGCTTTTTTGGCTTACCGTAAATAGACCTGGTTATTAGATCCATGCTATTAGAGCGGTTAGACCGGGTACTGTAGATAGAAGTATGCATATCGCATTCTGGGACACTGGACTCTTGAAGATCGGGGTCTTGGTGGTCCGCAGGGGTTACCGCTGAAAATCCGTTATAACTCAGGAACTATGGAAAAGAGTGAAAAGTTGTCAACTATGAAGTTATAGCTCTTAAAACGCTCTACAAGTTTGTAGTTGACAACTTTTTAATAGCTTTATTGGATCTTAAAATATAAACTGATAAACTGCAGAGCATGGGAGAAAGAGGGATAGGCGGGAAAGTGGAGTGTCGTACTAAAAGCTGAATATCTCAAAAACTATAAAAGATGGCTAAAAGTTGTTAACTACAAAGTTATAGTTCTTAAAATTTTCTACAATTTTGTAGTTAACAACTTTTTTTTATCTCTTGTCATTCCAGAGTTATCCCTCTTCAAACTCACGCTTATCATCCAACTTTGTCAAATTCGGAAGAACCTTCACAACTTTTCGTCGATAATCCTGCCCGCCTTCTCCAACACACGGATTTTCATCAATCCATAAAGTTTTTAAGTTTGGAAGATTTTTTAAATACTCCAATTCTTCCAGGGATTCCAGACAATTTTTTCGAAGATACAATTCTTTGAGATTCTTGCAATTTTGAAGGGGAGCCAGGGATTTTACCTCGTTTACACTGAAATTTTCGATTTCCAGAGCATTTAGGGGCTTTTTAAGGGCCTTACCTTAAAGATAAAATTTCCAAAAGTCCCATTTTTTCACAAACTTGAATGTCATCAATACCGCAACCCCTGAAAAAAATTCAAAAAAAAATTGAAATTTTCGAAAAAAAATTTTTTTTTTGAAAAAATCCCAAAATTCAGGACGTTATTCTAAAATATTGTAATAATTTTCAAAATTAAGTTTACAATTGAAAATTTTAAAAATAAAGCAAAATTCCTCACCATAAATTCAACTTTTTGACATTTTCAATGGAGCATTTTGTTCGGATGTAGACTGCGGAATCGGTGAGTTTTACCATTTTTTGCTGGAATTGTGTGTATTTTGTTAGTTTTTTAGGTTGAAAATAATGCTCTGCGTTTTTTGAAGATAATATAAGGACCTAGAAATCAAAAAAAAATAAATAAAAAAATTTGAAAAAAAAACATTTTTTTTGAAATTTTTTTTTTCCAAATTTGGAAATTTCTATCTTAAGAACCACAAGTTATTATAAAAAGTTGTTATTATCATATTGTAGCTCTTTTTATTTTCTACAAAATTGCAGTTGACAACTTTTTGCTATCTCTTATAGATCTCGAGTTATAACAACTTTCCCCAATCCAACCAAAAAAATCGAAAACTTTCAACTAAAAAAATCGAAAAACCACTCTCTCCAGAGCTTCAACGACGAGAGTAACCCAATGGGTAATAGAATAGAATTAGAGCTCTTCTCCTCAACGCCAACAGAGCCAAAAAGGAGCACAGATGGCTCGGGAAAAAAGAGTGAAATGGAGATGGGAATGGGGGAAATAGTGGAGGGAAGGGGACGAGGAGGACACTTTGGAATGCAAGAGAAACAAGGCGAAACGTCAAGAAAAGGGCGGTTTTGGGGGAAGGAAATGGAGGAAGAATGTTGGTTTTTGGTGGGAAAATAGGGGAAAGAAATTCTACATAGAATGAGAAATGTTCCTTTGGGAAAAAATTGAGTTTTTATTTTTATTTTTTAGATGTTGTTTTGTTTTTTTTTTGCTCGATCTTGGATTTTCTTCTGTAACTCTGGATTGATGAGAGATATTAAAAAGTGGTCAACTACAAAATTGTAGCCCTTAAAATTTGCTGCAACTTTGTAGTTTACAACTTTTTGCTATCTTAAACCAATTTTGAGATACAATGCATTAGAAAAGTAAAAACAGAAAAATTAAAAAATCAGTTTTTTCGGATACTTTGCTAAAATGCAAAATATCTTGAAAACCATTAAAGATATAAAAAAGTTGTCAACTACAAAATTGCAGCCCTTAAAATTTGCTATAATTTTGTAGTTAACAACTTTTTGTTATCTCTTATCATTTTCAGTTTAGAAAAATTCAAAAAATTAAAAAAAAAATTGAAAAATATTGGGTCTTTTGAGAAAAACCTTCATATCTCTAGAACCCTTGGAGCTATAATTAAAAAAAAATGTCAACTACAAAATTGTAGCTCTTAAAATTCTCTACAACTTTTTTGTTAACAACTTTTTATTATCTCTTATCATTTTCAAGAAAAAAATGCGAAAAATCAACAAAAAAATTTCAAAAATACAGAGTCTTTTGCGAAAAACTTTCATATCTTCAAAACGGTCAAAGCTAAAAAAAAGTTGTCAACTACAAAATTATAGCCCTTAAAATTTTCTACGATATTGTAGTTAACAACTTTTTGCTATCTCTCATCATTTTCAGTTAAAAAAATTCAAAAAATTAACAAAAAAATGTGAAAAATATAAGGTCTTTTGAGAAAAACCTCTATATCTCCAGAACCCTTAATGTTAGAAAAAAGTTGTTTACTACTAATTTGTAGCTTTTAAAATTTGCTATAACTTTGTAGTTGACAACTTTTTGTTATCTTTTATAATTTTCAAGAAAAAAAATGCAAAAAATCAACAAAAAAAATCAAAAATATAGGGTCTTCTGAGAAAAACCTTCATATCTGCAGAAGTTTTTGAGCTAGAAAAAAGTTGTCAATTGCAAATTTATAGCCCTTAAAATTCTCTACAATATTGTAATTAACAAGTTTTTGTTATCTCTTATTATTTTCGAGAAAAAAAATTGCAAAAAATCAACAAAAAAAATTCAAAAATATAAGGTCTTTTGCGAAAAACCTCCATATCTCTAGAATTTGTAAAGTTAGAAAAAAGTTGTCAACTACAAAATTGTAGCTCTTAAAATTTTCTACAACTTATCAGTTGACAGTTTTTTGTTATCTCTTATCATTTTCAATTTAAAAAATTGCAAAAAAACCAAAAAAAAATCAGAAAAAGTTAAAAATTTATTATGAACCTCAAAATCGAAATCAAAAATCAAAGATCAAAAAATTATTTCCCAGTAAAATTACAATTCAAATTCAAATGCAAATCCTCTTCAGGTTCTTCTTGACAGGAATCTTGAACAGTAGAACTGAACGATTCATCCAATGTTGTCGAGTCGCCGAAACTTTCATTGAGCGCACTTGAAATTGTACCAACCGTCGGATTTCCCTCATTCAACTTCCTCTTTTTCGACTTTCTCTTAAACTTATCACCCTCAGAAAGTCCCGCCTCTCCAACCAATCCAATATAATTAGCATAACAAGTCTGCCACAACTGTTTCAGTTCCTCCTCATTATCATGTTCCTCATTGACCAACGCCTTCATTCCATATCCCTGCACTTTCTGGTTCGGATGATGTTTCTGATAGTGGGAACGCATTCGCCGGACGTTCGTTGTCTCAAATCCACATAATTTGCATGGGATTCGGGTGTTTGAGTGGGTGAGGGCATGGTCGAGAAGGCGCAGTTTTCCGTATTTCACACGCCAATTGTACTGGTGTTCGCAGCCCTGGAAATGGAAAAAATTGGATTTTGCAGATACTACTGCGGTCAGGCGAAATGGCACTCAGCGGGTCTCGCCACGAAATCAGTTTTTTCGCTGTTTTCTCAATTTTGAACCTTTTTTTTTCAAATTTTCTCAATGAATTTGGATAGAATAGAGAATTTAAAACCGATGAATAGTCAGTTCAACCAAAACTGTTCAGTTTTTCAGCTAAAATTTTCAGATTTCGTGTTTTTGGCTGAAAAATTAGAAAAATGAGTAAATTGCAATGAAAAACTCAATAATTCTGATTGAATAAACCATTTCTACGTTTCAAATTCTGTTTTCCATCCGTTTTCATCAGAAAAAATTCAAAAACGTTGGTGCAACAACAAGAAAATAGCAAAAAATCAATTTCGCGGCGAGACCCTCCGACAAAAAACGCTATGCGCCTTTAAACATGGAGGGTACGGTAGCGTTCTGTTTTTCAGAGCGAATTCTGGTATTTTTTCGAGGTTTCTAGATAAAATTTTCTGATTTTCAGCTTAAAAATTCAAAAAGAAGCAGTAGTTGACTTTTTTCTTAATTTTTTATGCAACGATTCCAACAAAAAACGCCAAAAATCCACTAAAAACTCGAAATCGCGACGAGACCCTCCGACAAAAAACACCATGCGCCTTTAAACTCGGAGTACTGTATTTTATCAATTTTCTTCGAAAAACCCACCGGATAACTGCAAATAATCGTGTAAATCGTCGTGGCAATCTCCGGATCCTCACTCATCAACTGCCGCCTCGACTTGTTCAAACTATCCATGGAAATCTGCACCGATTTCAACGATCCTTCGCCGGGACTTGCTACATTCGTCGTCAGATTGCTGGTTTTTTGTTTCAGAAGATCAGAAATAATAGCCATTTGCTCCCTGCTCGCCGCTTCCGAGTCATTCATTTCTATCTTCATATCCTGCTCTTCTTCTTCAATTATCTCTTCTTTCGGGGCCTTGAACCCGAATGCTGAGGGTTCTGTTTCGGGGGCTCCAGAAGGTCCGGAGGGTCCATAAAGCTTCAAAGGAGACTCCTGATCAGCTTCGTGGTCTGTGGAGGTTGATGGGTGGTTTGGGGGAACATTCGGCGCTGTATGGACAGGGGGTCCCAGGTTTGCAACAGGATCCCATTCATCGAATAGGTTGAACAGGGTGGAGGGCTAAAAATTGTAAGGGAAATTATGAATTCAGTAATTTTGTAATTTTTGTTTGTTTTTTATGGTGTCGCTTTGAAATTTTGAGAAAAATCGACGGAATACGCAGATTTTTTTTTTTCAAATTGTTTTCTCGAAAGTTTTCGGAAAAACTTGGATTTTTTGTGAAGCTTGGTGAAGAGTGCACATTATTTTAAATTTCATTCTGAGCAAATAGATTCAAAATTTTGAACTTCGTTACAAAAGTTAGAATTTTGAAAAAAAAAATGAAAAAAAAAAATTTTTTTTGAAAATCCAAAATTTTTATGAAAATTCCTGATAAATTTACAGTAGCTTTTTGGTATTTTTTTTCTATTTGTAACTTCAAAAAATCCATTTGAAAAATTAAATTTCGTTGCGAGAACAATTTTTTGAAAATTCCAAAAAAAATTTCAAATATTTTTTTCCACATTTTTTTTTCGATTTTTTTTTCAAATTTTTTTTTTTGAAAATTCAGAATTTTTTATGAAAACTCCTGAAAAATCTACAGCAGCTTTTTTTACTTATTTCAGTATCAAATTCAGAAAATCCATCGAAAAGTTCAATTTCGTTGTGAGACCCATTTTTTTTGAAAATTCCAAAAAATTCAATTTTGAAAAAAAAATTTGTTTTCAATTATTCGTAAATTTCTCGATTAATCCCAAACAAATTTTTATTTCTACCTATTCTAGCTTTCAAAATAATTTTTAAAATTCAAAAACTTCGCGAAAAATTCAATTTCGTTGCGAAACCCGGTTTTTTGAAAATTGCAAAAAAATTCAAAAAAAAATATGTTTTTTTTTTTCAATTTTTCATAAATTTTCTCGATAAACCCCTAACAAAGTCTTATTTCTACCCATTCTAGCTACAAAGCCCAATTTTAAAAAATCCAAAAACTCTTCAAAAAAATCAAATTTGTTGTAACTCATTTTTTGAAAATATCAAAAAATTCGAAAAAAAAATTTTTTTTTTCAATTTTTCTCTAAATTTATAAATCCCTAAACCTTATTTCTACCTATTCTAACTGCAAAAAAAAATTTAAAAAAAAACCCAGAAACTCTCTAAAAAATCCAAAAAAATAATTTTTTTAATTTAAAAAAAAAAAAATTTAAATAATTTTCAAATTTTCATAATTCTCATCAAATCCTCACCCCATTATCCTCTTTCTCCCTCATTTTCAGCACACTCGACAAGGAAAGCGGTTTAACCGAACAGACTTCTGCAGAAATGCTTTTGAATGGTTTTTTGGGTGTCATTTGGGAATTTCTGTTTTTTATCAGTGATCCCAAAGTCGTTTGATCCTTTTGTTGTTGTTTTGGCGGGTGGATTGGCATTTCTGTGATGTGACAGTTTCCGCAATCCAGGGTTTTCTAAAAAAAATTGGAAATTGAAAAAAAAAATTTTCAAAAATTTTCGAAAAAAAAATTTTTTTTTTCGAAATTTTTTTTTTCAAAACGAACCATAATAGTTTCTAAGCTGATTCCTCGAATTTTCAAAGTCTCCAATGTTTGATTATAGATGTTAATTTGAATATAAGTGGACATTCTGTAAGAAAAATGAAAGAAAATTCAAAAAATAGGAAAAAATGAGAAAACCACGAAAATTTTCAATCGATGACCAGTGCGGTCAGCAGACCCGTTGCAGGGAGACGCAGGATGCTTAGCAGCGCCGTTCTGTCGTCTCTCGCTCCCGTACACTCTCTCCGAGTCGGGGTCGCTACGCAGAGAGACGCGGCCTTGGCGAGTCAGGGAAATGGGAATAGTGACAATTTACCGGACGAATCGAGAAAAATATAGATAGAAATGGGTTAAAAATTGGGAAACAGCGATATTTAGGGGTTCGGGGGTATAGGAATAATTTAAAGGGCCACGACTCGAAAAGAAAAATTTAAAAATTAATCCTCGCGAAGTGGCAGAATCTTGGTGACGACTGGCTTTCCGGCCTCGGCGATCACCAAATGGATCTTGTCTCCCGTCGAGATTTCACGTTCAGCGGCTCCGCGGAATGAGTCCTGCAAGATTAGAAGGTTTAAAATGATTCCAAGCCTCAAAATTTTTGAATTCAAACTTACCTTCATCAGAGAGATGGCTCTCTCGAGAGTGAGCGGTTGACGCTCATACCCCTCAGACAGGGTGACATGTCCGATCTGGCAATCCAGGAACGGGATGATCATTGGTTCGGCGGCTCCACTGGCCGAGTAGCCGAGTCGTTCGATGCATCCGATTGGATCGTAACTGAACACGGCTCCCTTGCCGTTCTCGTCGATTCCGGCGAGAATCGCTCCGGTGTAGTAGGGGAAGAAGCGGCGGTAGTAGAGGTTGCGGGAGAGCAGCTCGGCGCAGAGATCCACAGACATGTCGGCGCGGTAGTCGAAGCGGTACTTGTGGAGACGGGATTGGAGCACCTTCTTGAGTTGGAGCACGTCTCCGTAGAATCCAGCGGTGGAGAGAACGATGGAGTCGTTGAGCACATGGATCTTCTCGGCGTCACGCGTCAGAATGTTCACGTCGTTCGCCGTCATTCTCGTGTCACTCGCCACAATGACAAAGTTGTCTCCGGAGATGGCACACGTCGATCCTCCCTCCATCGAGTACGGGTTCCAGCGCTGACGCTCGATGAGACGGGCGCTGCGCCATTCTGGGTGCGCGGCGACTTCCTTCATGGCCGCCTTGAACTGCGCCATGTCGTTGGTGGCGTTGGCGACGGCGGTGATTCCGGTGAAGCCTGGCATGTCTGAAAAAGAGAAATTTTCTACAAGTTAAGATTTTTCTAGGTTTTCAACGGATTTTTTAACGTTTAGCGATTGAAAGTTATGAAATAAACAGTTTTGAACCTCGAAAAAGGATATTCTTATCAAAAATTTGCCTAAAAAATGCAAAAATTACGAAAAAACAACGAAAAAGTTTTGAAAATTGGTGAGAAGATGACAATTGTGAATTGTCGTGATTTAAAATGCCAAGTCCGCAATACACCACAATGCACACAATGCATCAGATCTTACGACAATTATTAATTTCCAATTTTTTTCCAATTTTTTTTGTCAATTTTCCTTGTTTTCCATCGAATTTTTCTCAATTTTCCAATCAAATTTTTTTAATTTTAGATGTCCGACTTCACAGAAGCAAGTCTCCGCGAGAAACTCGGCACCCTGACCAGTCACGGCAGCTCTATTCAATCAGCGTCAGGATGGCTGTTGAAAAATCACAAGAATCGAGAGATTATCATTCGGGTTTGGCTCAAGGTATGTTTTATCAATAGCAAGGGATTAAATATTCAAATGTGAAAAGTTTAGACGCTGAAAAAAGAGGGAAAAGGCTCGAAAATCGTCAATTTGCTGTATGTCGCCAATGACGTGGCGCAGAATGCCAGAAAAGTGTGCCCACAGTTCAAGGATGAGTTTTTCCCGGCGATTGAAAGTGCGTTTAGGTGAGAAAAGCTCTATTTATATTGTTTTGTATGCAATTTTCACGGTTTAGACACGCCTGCGAAGTAAAAGGCAAGGATCTGGATCAATGTCTCGGAAAACTGATCAGTGTGTGGAAACAACGTCAAGTTTACTCGCCGTCGCAGATCAAAAGACTCTCGGAGGTCCACCAGCAGATGAAGATGTCCGGAACGTTCCCGTCGCCAGCTGGAAAGGATTTGCAGAAGCACTCGCAACCCAACAGTTTCGTGATGGAGGAGGCGAAAAAGAACGCGCAGGACGTGCTTTTGAGCTTGAAAAGACTCCAAAATCCACCGAGCACCGAGCGAGAAATTCGAGTTCAACTGTCGAAATACCCTGATAATATTTCCTGCCCCGAAAAGCTGCAATCTGTGAGAAATTCCGAAGAAGCAAAGTCCTTGTTGGCGCAGAATGAAGAGGCGTTGCCGATGTTGGAGGATTATGTCAAAAGACTCAAAGACGAGACTAAGGAGCGTGAAAGCCTCGAAACCAATCTGAATCTGCTCATTGAAAATGTTAGAATGAGTATTGAACAGCATGAGAAGTTGTGCAGGGATGTGAAGAGAAAGGAGGATCGGATTAAGGGGGATTTGTTGGAGGTTAGTGGAAAATTGAAAAACAAAAAAATAAAAAATAAATAAAATTTTTTTTTCAATTTTTCCTCCATTCATTTTGATTTTTTCAAACTGAAATTAAGCAAAACAATTAAAAAAAATTGAAAACTCGTCCTAGAAATCGAAAAAAATTGAAAAAAAAAATTTGTTTGAAAATTGGAAAAAAAATTGAAAAAAAAAAGTTTCCTATTTTTTTTCAAACTCATACGAAAAACTTTGAGTGCGTTCTACAAATTTTTCTAGCTTTTCCGGGTCCTATTCCTCAAAAATTTTAAAAATCAGAAAGCAATGAGAAAAATTGAAAAAAAAAATTTTTTTCAAAAAAATGCGGAACCGTTTTCTGAATTTTTTCTAAATCAAACCAAATCCTAATTTTCCATATTTTCAGGTCGAAAAAACGTTCGAATCCCTGCCAGATCTCACCGCCGAAATGCCAGATGCTCCACTTCCAACTCTCGAGGCTCTTTTTGGAAGAAAAAAGAAATAAATTCAATTTCCCGCATTTTTTAAAAATAACCAATGATCTACTGCCCAATCCGTCGTTTTCAACGATCTCTCTTGTAATCTGTATTTTTTTTTCATTAATTTGCAAAATCCAATTTTCTATCTCATTTTCACTTTTGATTGATTACCTTGATTACCTCGAAAATTACCTCAAAATTTTTTATAAAGTTTAAAAATGTTTTTTATTCAGTTTTCTTGTTTTTTTTTTCAATTCATCCGGTTTTTTACCGAAGGTTTTATTTATTTTTTGAATTTTTTAAAAATCGAAAAAAATTCCAAAAAAATTGAAATTTTTTTTTTCAATTTTCATTTTCTTTTTTTTTATTGTTCAAAAAAATTTCAATGCGATCTACAAACTTATCTGGTTATTGACTAAACTCTAACCTATTTTTTAAAACATCAAAAACCCAAATAAAAATTTTAAATAATAAAAAAAAAATTTCAATTATCGAATTGAAATTTTTTTTTCAAAAACTCACGAAAATTTGTAAATGCGCTCTACAAATTTATCAAAGTTTCCTCTTACATTTTTATCTACTTTGTTAGTTTTCGAAAAATTTAGAAAACAAAAAGTTTGAAAAAACTAGAAAAATTGGAAAAAAAATTTTGCAAATTTTTTTTTCAATTTTTGAATTTCAATTTTTTTCTTAAAAATTTCACAAAAAATAAGCACGTTTTACAAATTGAATTTATTTGGGTTTCTCCAGATTCAATCGTTCTTTGAAAAATTTAAAAAATCGAAAGAAAAATATTTTTCAATTTTTAAAAATTTTCCCTCAAATTATGGATTTTTTCCCAGAATGGGTATCGTGGAAAAAATCGCCGAAATCGAGCATGAAATCTCTCGAACGCAAAAAAACAAGGCCACCGAGTACCATTTGGGACTTTTGAAAGCGAAACTCGCAAAATATCGACAACAATTATTGGAACCAACTGGAAAAGGAGGAGCAAAAGGAGAAGGATTCGATGTTATGAAAAGTGGAGATGCTCGAGTCGCGATGGTTGGGTTTCCGTCTGTTGGAAAATCCACGTTGCTCAGTTCAATGACATCGACACATTCCGAAGCCGCTGGTTATGAATTCACGACGTTGACGTGTATTCCGGGTGTTATTAGGTTGGTGGGAATTTTTAAATTTAAAAAAAAAAATTTTTAAAGTAAAAAAAATTGCAAAAAAAAATCGAAAAAAAAAATTTTTTTTTTTTCAATTTTTCAAATTTTCGAAAATTATATGAAGCCTCAACCAAAAAAATTTACAAAACCAGCCTAGAAAAATGTTACACGATTTTTTATCCAAGAAATCGGAAGAGAAAATAAAAAGAAAAATGAAAATTGTTTTCATTTTTTTTCGATTTTTTCAATTTTCAAAATCTTTTTTGATTTTGAAAAAAAGATGAAGCGTTTGTGTAAAAACCTGGTAAATTTCTAAAACAAGCCTAGAAAAATATAACACGATTTTTTTTCGAAGAACTCGAAAGTGAAAATGGAAAAAATTGAAATTAAAAAAAATGAAAAAAATTTTTTTGGCTCTTTTTCAATTTTTTAAATTTTCAAAATTAAAACAGATGTTCTGTAAAAACCAGGCAATTTTTATTTATTCTGGAATAATTGAGAAAGATTTTTTGAGGTAATCAAATGTAAAAAAATTTTTTTTTTAATTTTTTTCGATTTTTCTTCAAATTTTGAAAAAAATAAAGTCTTGATGTAGAAACAAGGCAAGCTCACAAAAAAAATCTAGAAAATTTTAAACAGATTTTTTCAAGATTATCAAAATTAGAAACAAGAGAAAAAGGTTGAAAAAAAATTCAATTTTTTCGATTTTTTTAAATTTCAAATTTTTTTTCCAGCTACAACGGAGCCAACATCCAACTTCTCGATCTTCCTGGAATCATCGAAGGAGCCTCGCAAGGAAAAGGACGTGGACGACAAGTTATTTCAGTTGCCAAGACCGCCGATCTGATCCTAATGATGTTGGATGCGGGAAAGAGTGATCAGCAGAAAATGCTATTGGAGAGAGAATTGGAGGCAGTTGGAATTCGACTGAACAAGAAACCACCAAATATTTATGTCAAGCAGAAGAAGGTGGGTTATGGAGGATTTTTGACGATTTTTTGATTTGAAAAAAAACTCAATTTTGGTTCAGAATTTTTGAAAAAAAATTTATTTAAAAAATTCTGTTTTTTTTAGAAAATTTTAAAAAAAGGTTCTGAATCTTTAAAAACGTCCTAGACGTTCGAAATTGTAATTTCTAACATTTTTCCATTCAAAAAAATGCAATTTTGCTGTAGAATTTGCTGGATTTTTTTTGAATTTTTTCTAAGAATTTGAAAATTTTTTAGAAAATCCTTGAACCTGGAAAAACGTTCTAAAAATCTCGAATTTCTAGTTTTAACATAAATCCGCATTTTTTTCAGTGCAAAAAATGTACTTTGCGTCAAAAATTGTCAAAAAAATTCCAAAAAATGTTGAAGAAATAAAAAAAAAATCCTCAGACCAAAAAAACTGTTTTTTACAGGTCGGAGGCGTCAAATTCACCAACACGGTCCCTCTAACCCATTGCAATGAGAAACTGATCATGACGGTACTCCACGAATACAAGATCTTCAACGCTGATGTGATCTTCCGTGAGGATTGCACGTAAGTTCCAAAAAAATTTCAAAATCTTCAAAATTTTGTGAAAATTTTTTTTTCAGAGTCGACGAGTTCATCGACGTGATCCAGGGCAACCGAGTGTACATGACATGCCTCTACGTCTACAACAAAGTCGATCAAATCTCCATCGAGGAAATCGATCGTCTAGCGAGGCAAAAGCATCATGTGGTGATTTCTTGTGAAATGAACTTGAACATGGACTACCTGCTCGAGAAGATTTGGGAATACCTCGCGTTGGTTCGGGTTTACACGAAGAAACCGGGGAATGCACCGGATTTGGGTAGGTTTTAGCTAGATTTTGATAAGAAAATTGCAAATTTTGAGTGGTTAGTGTTAGAATTGACGAAAAAAAACAACGATTTTTGAATTTTTTTATTCAATTTTTAAAAATTTCTAGAATTTTTTTCTGGGTTACTGTAGCTTTGAAAATTGGAATTCACCATTTTTCAGACTCTAATCGCTAGATTTTACGTGCATTTCTGAGTTTTGAGAGCGAGGAGATTATGATTACTGTAGGCGTCAAAATTTCCACGCACAGAAATTTTTCTTTGATTTTTTAAAAATTTCTAGATTCATTTTCTGGAATTTTTTAGGTTACTGTAGATGTGAAACACTAACAAAATTTGGATTTTACGAGAAAATTTGATTTTTTTCTTTGAATTTATCAATAAACACTAGGTTACTGTAGTATTGAAAAATTTTTTTTTTCGAAAATTCGGTTTGAATTTTAATTTTGGGAATTTTTCAAAATATTTAAAAAATCGAAATTTGCATTCCACTCCGAAGTTTTTTTAAAAATGAAAAAAAAAACTCATTCTTCCTTTTTTTGTTAAAAAAATTGGAAATGGGCTCTAATGCTAATTTTTTTTCGAACACAATTTGTAAAAAATTAAAAATCGGAAATTCGAAAACTCCAAAATTTTTTGAAAATTTAAAAAATCTTTTTTTATTTTAATTTGTTTTTGAAAAAATTGAAAAAATGGGCTTCAATGCTAATTTTCAGTTTTCAAAATTCAAATTTTTAGATCAGTGTACCCCTAAAACCCCTAATTTCCAGGCCCCGAAGACGGAATCATCCTCCGTGGAGGAGCCACCATCGAGCACTGTTGCCACGCCCTCCATCGCTCCATCGCTGCTCAACTCCGATACGCCATTGTCTGGGGAACCTCCACGAAATTCTCCCCGCAACGTGTCGGTCTCCATCACAAATTGGACCATGAAGATGTTATTCAAATTGTGAAAAAGTAGTGATTTTTTGATGGATTCTTCTCTATTTTTTATTTTTCCCTTCTTGTTAATTCCCTGGATTTTAGTAATTATTGGTTGGATTTTTTCATGAATTTTTCTATGTTTTTCCTAGGGTTTTAAATTTTTTTTCAACAATTTTGAAGTGTTCCTATCACTTTTTATATTGGGTTTCTATTTTTTTTTTTAAATCTCAATTTTTTTTTTTGAAATTCCCCAATTTTTAGATCCGATGCGGTGGATTTCGCCAATACTATTCGGATTTTTTGCAGTGGTCAATGGGCAGAAAAAAGAATACAAAGTTCAGTTTACGGTGAGTATTTTGTTGGAAAAATCGAAAAAATTAGCTTTAAAAAAATTAGAAAATTAAAAATCGAAAAAAAAATTAAAAACCCTATTTTTCATTTTTTTTTGTTTGAATTTTCAATTACCAGGAGCTCGCAAAAAACGAAAAAAATCAGAAAATTCGTTTTGAAAAATTCTAAACATAAAAAAAACAATTAAGCTTTTTCATAAATTCAAAAAAATTCATAAATCAAAAATCTTTTTTTCTGGATTTTTTAGTACCCAAACAGAAAATTGATTCTGAAAAATCTCAATTGCTGACTCCAAATTTTAGAAATTTTAAAAAAGTTTGAAAGATTGAAATTCGCATTAGATAGCGATCCTAAAATTTCAACAACAAAAAAATTAAAAATCAAAAAATCCCATTTCTAACTTTTTTTGAATTTTTTTCATCACCAAAAAAAAGAAAACTTGTAATTTGCATTAGAGCGCGTTCCCAAAGTTTAAAAAAAAATTTAAAAATCAGGAACCCCCATTTTCCATTTTTTAAATATTTTTTTTTTAGTACCCAAAACGAAAGAAAATGAAAACTTGCATTAGAGCGCGTTCCAAAAAATTCAAAAAAAATCACAAATCGAAAAATCACTTTTTTTCATTT